>WAAE01020608.1:0-48766 GCA_013400495.1 Nicator chloris
ACCCCAACAACAACCCCCCGCACCCCCAACACACGGGGAAAAATAGGCCTTATTTTTATAGTTTCTAATGCTATAGGAGGTGGTGGGAAAAAAGGATTTTTATATTTGTTTGGGGATTGTTGTAACGTTTACTCTGAGAATATTCAGTTTATTTGTCACTATCTTCATCAATGGGTCATAAGCATGAAAAGCTGGACTATATCATCCTCAGGAAAAAGATTATCACTGATATTATCCAAGATTAATCTGAAATAGTTTTTTAGTAACCCTAAATGTCCTTTCAGAGTTACAATACCAGATTTCTCAGAGGAAGGCACTTCCTGAACAATATATTGTAAGAAGGAATATTACTGACCTACTTTCACTGTTCTCTTCAAGCAGTGAAAAGTATTGAACAGATCCTTGCATGGCTGTGAAACACGGCAAGTTTAAAGCAACTTAGGAAGAACCAACACCCCCCCAGCAGCTTAGCACCATGCTTTAAATTAATAGACTTTTCTCTTTTTCTAATTAGTAATGGTCATTCATAATGCCTATCACTGTAGTAGTGTATGACATAGTAGTATATTTTAGTAATATGATTTTTGCCCTCCGATGTAAAATCTTCAAAAACAACATCTTCAACCTACCTCTGATAGGCTGAAAAAAGCCCATGATTTCGGCTTCTTTCACTCTCCATCTCTGAACAAGCTTATTACTTCGAGATAACTACTGCATGGTCCATTCACCATCTTTTCAATTTATTTTAGTATATTATTCTGTGCCAAATTGAAGGGAGAACAGCATATTCTGCATGTTTTCACAAACCAATAGAGGGTCAAAACACCCTTCTCAGCCAAAATAGGTTATGTTATTATTTCAGCACTATATTACTGACAGTATTTTTCTACAGTGTGGCAAGATTACTGTAACATGCTAACGTGATAAAATTGCTAGTCACACTGCTTTTCTCTCCACTATCTATCTTAGCATCTTCCTTTCCAGTGAAGGATAACAGCAACCCAATGATGTATAATAGCTGACATTGCTAAATCTCCTTTTCTATGACTTGAAGACCCATGGTGGAAATATTGAAGCAGGTCCTTTGTTAAATCCCTTACTAGTAGTCTACAATTTAAGTTCCCTCTCTCTGACCAAAGGCATAGAGACACAGATCAATAGTACTGAGAGATGGAATAAGATGACTCTTGCAAGAAATTCATAGCCTTTCAGGAAGAATCTGCAATTGCACTTCAAACAGTCTAGAAATACTTGTGCACTGTGAGCTTTGTAAATTGTTTTAATGGCATTATCTGAGCACAAAGTGGATTCTTTGACCTATCACTCAGAAAACTTGTGCTTTGGATGAAATCTACTTTAATAGATGTTAAGCTACTTCTGTCCCCAGAAAAAGACAGCCCAAATATAAGCAAGGACATTCACACTTTCAGCTAAGAAATTACCCAAATATTTGGAATCTGATACAGGTTGACAGAAGTCCCACAGACAGACTGCAAGAACAGAACTGTTTGCATTTTCCATTCAGACACAGGCTATTTTTAGATGATATTGGTTCACCAGCCAGCAAGATTTACTGCTATCCTAAAGGTGAGATGGAAGGGCAGTACAACTCCCCACTGGCTCAATAAAAATGACTGTTACTGGTGCAAGCATGAGAGGATTTTGCCTTTATTTTTTGAAGATGTTATTAATATTCTCTGAGTTAATTAAGGGGGGAAAGGCATTTTGTTTCCTTTTGCTTTTCTGCAAGAATTGCTTAGATACACAAGTTATATGTTGCAGCCATAAATCAAAGGCAATCATGCATTTGTATACCACATTTCCACAAGGAAAGACAATATGTTGGTGGCATAAATGACATCTATTTGCACTGCTTGGTCTTCAGATCTGGTAAAGGTTGTGAATAGTCAGTATGTACCAGAAGACTTTTTTCCTCTGCTCTTCTACAGTGCTCAGGGGATTGAAGTAATGAAGCTATCGGTGACATCTCTTTAAAAGGCAATTGCAGGTAAAAATACAAGCAGAAATGAGAAATAAGTAAAAAATCCCTGGCTACAATTTGTGAATTACTTGGGTGGTGGGGGAGAAGAAAGGGGAGAAAATGCTCACCAGCACAAAGTCTGATTCTCACTGGCTCTGCTCCTGCCCACTCTGTCCTAAACGATTTCACTCTGCTGAAGCAATTTCGCATGGTAGTGATTGAGACTTCCAGAGGCTGATTCCTCATCACCACACAGCTTGTATTTCTGGTGCAGTGTAATTTCATTGTGCAGTGTTTTACTTCAGCTCTCTGCTTGAGCAGACAATTAAATACAGTACCACATTAAGCTTATACTCTAGTGCTTACTAGAAGGAAATCCAGCAGATGAAACAGATTTCAAATCAGAGCTTCCAGAAATAAGGAAGAGCTTGTAAAAGTAGGAACTGAAGAGAAAAAATTATTGTTTATACAAACCTGGTTCTTAAACCCCATAGCCTGTATTTTAGCTCTCTGAATCACAAAGAGATTCTGATGTAGACTGGTACTTAGGGGTGAGGCCCCTAAATTTCAGTTTGGATTTCAGTTTGGGTGTAATTGAACTAAGCCACGCTTTCTTATAGATATGGTCTTACAAGTCCATTTCAGACTGCCTAACTCTATGTACGACTTTAAATGAGACACATTTTAATGTCTTTATGCAGTCCGGATAGATGACCTCCACCACAGCACATTTTTTGTTGCAACTGGGGTAGTTTGAACGAGTCTTTTTTTACCTGTAGGAATTATTTATCCTTCAGCTTCTGCCTAGCACAATACCAGCTGTAATTTCCAGATAAATCTCGGGAGACAGACTGAGAGCTGAAAGAAAGTGAGGAGCCTGCAGCTACGGAGGGCACAGTACACGACTAGCTCTCATCTACAAACTGCTCCTAAGCGTGGCTTAGAGTCACGATAGACACTGATCTGATGGAAGGCCTTGTTGTTTGTTTGTGGGTAGGGATTTTTTTTTTTTTAAATCCTAAGCCCCATACAGTAAGTGGGGTGTTGTAATCAACACCGTAACATGACTTTTTAATGAGTACCACTCATTTCTCACCCTTCAGTCTGACTGATGCTGATGTTTTTCAGCTTCAGTGTTCACACTTTATACTTGTACATCTCTCAAGACTTGCTTTCATGACCTCTGAAACACTTGAAGGTTACTTCAAATCCCATGAGTTCCTTTCTTGTCTCCTTCCTCCTCAAGCAGACACCTAATACCTAAAGTTCAAGTATGCACAGGTCATGCCCAAGTGGTGGCCAAAGTATACAGTGGGTGCTCAATACTCCTGCTCAACAGGAATCCTTTGAGGGAGCAAAGGAGCATCTAGTCAATATGTACACCCAAGAATGTCCAGGACATGCTTCTCTGTCTGGCACTACAAACAGAATCTCTGTGACCTAAAATTAAAAGGATGTACCAGATTCACAGCAGGCATTCCTTCTTTGGTATAATTGTGTTGCTGAAACAAAGGCAGTAGCTCTAAGTTAAAATTTCAAAGAAGCAGAGTCCTGCTTCCTCCCTTAACCAGAGAGCAGAGCCACAACTGATGGTTCCACAACCAGCTCCCTGATGCCCCATCTTCCTACAATCCTGCTGCAGCATCAAGATCAGTGAGCACAATATGAGCTCCTTTGCCTCGGAGTTACACCTTGTCCTCTGCCCTCAGCAGCTTTCTTATATCATCCTGTTGAAAAGATCTCACTTTTTTACTAAGACACTAGGAATACACCATGCACTCACATGAGCTGCTTCCTTACAATCTGCTGTAAGTAAACATTTTCAGTTTGTAAAAAAAAAAAACCCAAAAAACCAAACCTAACCCAACAACAATGCCAACCAACCCCTTCAAAGCAAAAAACCCCTCAAACACAAAAGACCAAAGAAACTATGCCACCTAACTAAGAACTAATCCACCACCCCATACCTCAAGTCACAAGGGTGAGTGAAGATAAATAATCTGTGTAGTTTGGCATGAGGATTTTTTGAGGGAGGGTTGTTTGTTTTAACGATGGAGATTTTTATATTTTCCTATTGTTTTCTGCCAGTTCAGATTTCTTTTTTAGGGGAACAAGGTATTCCTGTTGTTTAATTGACCACAGCTTATGATTTCTGAACCTACTGGTTAAATTTACCCAACCTGAGAGTGAGACAGATCTCAAAGCAACAGTATGTTGTTTTAATACATGTTTTTTCCATAAAAAATGAAAGGGAAGGGGCAGAAGGGAGGCTCAAACAGGAAACAGATGAAGCACTGAAAGGCTAGTTAGCCTAGATAGGCTTCCCTTTTGGCACCCATCAACCAGGCAGCCAGTCAGGCCACATTTATCTGTGACCCAGTTATGGTATGATGGACTTCCAGATCTGGAAGGCTTGACAGGGGATAGATTAGGGGTTTTACAATGAGAGAATAAGAGCACAACAGGGAAAACAAGAAGACATGCAATAGAAAACTCATGGGGAGGTAGGGAAGGGAAGAGGTTGCAATATCTAAATTTATAGCAATTCAGGATTCGTTAACTCAACTGCAACCAATTTATTTTTCTCAGTATTCTTGTTTGGAATGACAAAAGACAGCTTCATTTATTCTTCCTGCTTTGCTCGTTATTTCTACAGGAAAGACTCCAATAAAAATAAGTACAACAGCAACAAATTAAGCTTTTCACAATTGCACTCACACAAACCCAACATCCTCCTCTTACTGTTTCCCACACCCTCAGAAATACACAGCTGAAGAAGGGCTGAGCAGAGAGCTAAAACTTATTACTTGGCAGTGGTCTGTGAAAGTGTAATGCTTGTGTATACGCTTTCAAACTCTGATGCAACACTCTGGTATGGTTGCACTCATAAGACAAATAAAAGATGGCTGAAAATTAATCTTAGCGGGAGAGACACTAGATTTTAGTTAAGAGGGCATATTTCTCAATATGTTCATCCTCCTTAATAGCTCTAAAGTAGGCAGGCAACTGTGCTAAATGTATTTTGTATAAAATTGATTTTATATTAAAATTACATCCCTATAAAAATATTGCAGCACCCTCAGAATTCAAAGGCAGTCATATATCATAATTTCGTCTTAGAATGCATATTGACCATGCTTTTTACCATGTGTTTTTTTTCTAGAAAACACATCCTAGAAGTAACACCACAGTGCAGTACATATTAAGCACAGGGAATTATTTCTCCTCTGACATGGGTGTACAGCTTGGACTCACTTCAGAGACTACATAATGCAGGCCTGGACCTCTGTTTTCAGTGTAAATTCACATGAAACATTAAAAGTCTACAAGCAGTAAAGCAGAGAGGAAATAATGTTGCTCTGCCTGAAATAAGAAGATAGGCTATAATTTCACTCTATGTGCTTAGTTTTCAGTCCATTCATTAAGAGACACTGAAATATAGCCATGCAACCACTACTTTAGTTAATTATAGGCCAAGAATCTCAGTGGATGATCTGGCATAATTCTGCTATTGTTAATGAAGCAATAGTAGTTTATACCAGCTGAACACATGGTTTCAGTTATCATGGAGAAATAACTGGCCTTGCCTTGTACATTTATGGAAGAAGAAGGAATGTAGAATAAGAAGACAGAAATACCAAATGCCTTCTCTGCATCAGGCTTCACTGGTAGGACCAGCCCCTAGGAATGTCTGACCTAGGTCCAGGGAAAACCAGAGGTGGAAGGAAGACTTTCCTGTGGTCAAGGAGGATAGGGTTAGAGATCAGCTCACCAGACTCGGCATCTGCAGCTCCGTGGAGCCTGAGAGGATGTGTCCACGAGTGCTGAGAGAGCTGGCAGACAAGAACGTGGTCAACAGCAGTGAGCATGGATTCACTAAGGGTAAATCCAGCTTGCCAACCTGACTGCCTTCTACGATGGCAAAACTACCTGGGTGAGCGAGGGGAAAGCATTCTGTATTGTCTACCTGGACTGCAGCAAGGTTTTAGGCTCTGCCTCCCACAATATCCTCATAGGCAAACTCAGGAAGAGCAAAGGCTGAGGTGGACTGAGAACTGGCAGAGTGACACAGCCCAGAGGGTCGTAGCCAGTGGCACAGGGTTTAGCTGGGACCTGTCATTAGTGGTGTCTCCAACAAGAAGCAAGCAGAAATTTGATTGCACAGGAGATTCCACCTGCATAGGAGGAAGGTCTTTACTGTGCAGGTGACCATGCACTGCAACAGGTTGCCCCAAGAAGGTGTGGAATCTACTTCACTGGAGACATTGAAGACTTGTCTGGACACAATCCTGTGCTCTAGGATAACCCTGCTTGAGTAAAGAGATTGGACCAGAAGACCCACTGGTGGTCCCTTCTGACCTTACTGTTCTGCGACTTTGTAATTAAATACAGAGCCCATTTATTACTATTTATTTATCACTAATTTATTAATTATTTCTGAGAAAGTTACATTTCAGGTTGTAAATTCTAGCTACCAAGAGAAAATTCTTTAGAGTGCTAAAAATAAAAAGTTTCATTTGATTTTATGGTTTCAGTTAAAAATGGTGTTTGTCTTTCTGCCAGGCTTCTTAATGCATCAGGGAGTCATCCATAGAGTTGAAATACACTGCTTTAGCATGATTTCATTCTATGATTGGAGAAAGTACCATCAAAGAGAAGGACTAAATCACATCTTATTTTAGCTCCAGAAATGCTTCTCTCAGGTGCTGAAAAATGTAAATTCAAATCCAGTAATAATACATTTTACTGTTAGTTAACCCAGTGCCTTCATTTTGACTTTACCTGAAATCAAATCCTGTACTGCATACTCATGTGTTAACATGTTCACCTGCCAAAACAACCTTTCTGGTCATTAAGTCCTCCCCTCAAAACAAAAACCAACACAACCTACGAATAATTTTTAAAATCCCAAGAAAACAAAACAAAGCAGACAAAAAAGGCCTAACGAAAAAAATGAAAAGGCGAAATCTCGTAGCATTCGCTGTTGGTGTTGAATTACATATCAAGGAAAAGAGTTTTGCTTCCATAGGTTTGTTTGCTTTGGTAATTGATGTCTCTTCCTCTTGTGTTTCAAAGCTGTCTTTAACAAAATGACAGCTTAAAAGCCCTCCTTATTCACAGCTTGAGGTTAAAATGGAATCAAGCCAGAGCTGGAACAGCTTTCCAAATTAGCAAGAGAACCTACTGTTGAAGTGGACTATTACCCTGCATGTGTTTGTGCATACAGCCTTGTTTCTGGTACCCACAACAGGGCTAGCTATCATTTACTCACCTCACAAAGCTGCCTCCTTCCTGTTCTTCTCAAAGAATTTAGTTAAAACAAAAGAAAAATCAACATAAAGTCTTTAGTGCTTGAAAGCACTTTTCACTTCAAATGGCCGAGCAGCATCAAATCATTTAGGAAATAACACTGAAAGGGTCTTGAAGTGCTCAAGGCAAACACAGTGGGCTGCAGTTTCAAAGGGGCTGTGCGAGAGGCTCTGAGAGTCTCATGTCTGCTGAGTGCTTACACAATGTAAGTGGCACACAAAAAGCCAAGGCTGCAGTCACATCAAAGAAATATAGAGTGCAAATTGCATAGATCATCTGGCTTGCAGATCTGCCGAGGAACCTCTTAATTCACATACAAAGATAAGGCTTTTTCCTGTTGAATTCAGCCAGCGCCATCCATTCATTTTGGGAAGACCAACAGATGCAAGGCACTTTAGAAATGGGGAATCTAAGCCACATAAATGCACCAAAACATAAAAAGAAGACCCTCAAAAGGTTAACAACAAAGACGGAACACGTCCTTCCTGGTCTGAGTTGTCTACCCTTGCACAGAAGAATCCTGAATTTTAACGGAGATTAACAGAAATTACCTAGCTATTGGGCTGCCTTGCTTACAGGTATTAGCACTCACAAAGCAGCCTGGCATGCAAAGATGATGGGCAATTATTTCCCAGATGTCTCTTGATCATTTTCCCCTTGATTTCAGTTTGCACTGAAATCCATACAAATCGTCAGTAAATGTGCTCCTTACAGAGACACTCCAGAGCTCAGGAGCAATGAAAAAGGGCAAGATGAACAGCAAAACTACTCCACAGCTTTTGGGAGATAAAGGGAAAATGTCACACGCAATCAGCTGTGTATGTCCATGGGCTGCAGTCGGAG
Organism: Nicator chloris; assembly: GCA_013400495.1. Lineage (NCBI taxonomy): Eukaryota > Metazoa > Chordata > Aves > Passeriformes > Pycnonotidae > Nicator > Nicator chloris. Next base: position 8,135 of record WAAE01020608.1, read on the forward strand.
CACTATTGCACATTGCAACCCAAGAGCCCTGTGCTAACAAAGTTTAAATTAAAGGAGCTAAAAGTAAGAATTTCATAACTAAGTAAAGGGCACATGCAGAGCCTAAAACCACAAGGAAAATTGCAGCAACAGCAAAATGAGACCGCATGTCAAGAGAACTAAAGAAACTGCTGACTATGATAATGAACTACCTTGGAAAAATCATAACCTTATTCCACCTTGCCAAGAGAGTTGGATCACACATTAGTCCTCAAAGCAACTTAATTATTACTCACAGTTCCCTTCCTCAGCTTCCTTGCTGCACTCCTTGGACTCGAAGAACAATTGTGGGATGGAGCACCACACAGTCAGGCTCTGCTGGGTCAGCATCAAGGGCTAGGTAAAGGGAATCACATATGATTTCATATGCCTGGTTCCTTTCCTCACCAGCTGGAAGCACTTCTTTTTAGCTCTCTGAAAGAGCTAATGAGGAAAATATGTGAAAATATGTAGCCAGGTGTGGGGCAGCTCCTTCTCCCAAGTAACAACAGATAGGATGAGGAAAGAAGCTCAAGATGCGTCAGGAGAGTTTTAGATCAGATATCAGGAAAAATTTCTTTATTGAAAGGCTTCTCAAGCATTGCAACAGGCTGCTAAAGGAAGTGGCTGAGTCATCATCCCTGGAGGCATTTAAAAGACCTGTACATGTGGCACTTAGGGACACAGTCCTTAATGGTCTTGGCAGTGCCGTGTTAATGGCTGGGGTCAATCTCATAGGTCTTTTCAATGATTCCGTGATTCCCTGGAAAAAGTGGATGCAGCTAGGATTGACTCAATTTTCCTGGCTTAAGCACTAATCTCCAAAACCCGGGTGAAACTCAGTCTAGCTGTATTATCTGCCTCCGGTGAGAGTTCATCAGAAGGGACAGCATGGGATGGCTGCCCTTTTCTGCATGGCCCTGAAGGGTGGAGGTGTGTGCCCTTCCTCACCTCGCTGGCCACAGCATAGCCTAGCTTGCAGGGCATTCAGGTGTTAGTTTTAGCAGTAAATCCCAAAGCCAGGTGAATGCTATTGTTCTTCAGGTATTTCACTGGGCATTTTTTCGTAATTTTTAGGTGGCTTTTTTTCAGATATTAACCTTGCTTCCTTACACAGATCTTTCTCTTTCTCAGATTATTGGCAATTACAGTTTCAAAAGATACGGAATACACAGGGCCTTGGAGTTCTTTCCACCACTAAATTAAAATAAAAAAAAGTCCTAAATATCTTCATAAAATCTCCATTTTCAAAGCCCTTTCCTGCTTGAGACTGATTATCTCAGCAAAGTCTCTACGCTGGGATCAGAGATCAGTGGTGTGCGACAGAGGAGCTGTAGATGAACGTAGAAGCAGCAAGGACAAAACCTGATCCTGCCCGAGCTCACGGACCTTGGTGAGAAGACAATGGTATTTATGCTGCCAAAGGCCAAGGCTTCTGAAGTGGTGATGGCAAAGAGGTGTGCCTACGGCCACCCACGGCCACGCAGGGTGCTACTCCTGGCTGCAGCGGCCGAGCGGACGTGCGCACACAGGGCCGGGGTGACATGGGCTGCCTGTGCTGACCCTTGCACTCAGACACGTGCCCTTCAGTCACTCTGATGGGAAAAGGATGGCTTGGAATAGCAGCAAACTTCTCCTCCAGTCTCTCCAGACTTTCTGTCCCATGTTCTATGCAACGCTCCCAGGGCCTGCCTAGCCACAGACCCCTTGTACGTGCCCAGCTTTGGGATCGATACCATTTGACTCCCAAAAATATCCTCCTGATGGGGCTTAGGGAAGTCAGAAAGATGAGCTGGCAAAGGGGTATTAGACATTAAGCTTAATGGCTAGGAAAACTTGGAATTTATATTTTAAAATAGCAGCGAGTCTTAATGTCAATGTGTTTTACTATTACATAAAATGAAAATACATCAAAATAATTTCTTGGGGAAAAGCTTCAGATTTGCAATACATTGGTGGGGGCGGGGAGGAGGGAAGGCAAACTTCCTGTTTTTTTGGCTTTTTATTTCAAGTATTCTATCACGCAATAGAATCAATCTTCACTTAAAATATATGTGCCAGTGTGATGTATTACTGTTTTCAGGGGACCTGTTTTCACAGCAGAGTGCTACCTGGTGTGAGTGAGCCCACGTGGCATCTTCTGTCTGTCTGAAAAAACCTGCTTTGTTTTGGGCGTGTCATCATTATACCAACAATTTCAATATTCATGGCTCTCTAGCCTTTGCTCCCTGAGCTGGGGCTCTCCCACCTTTCTTCTGTTTACCTCCTCATCCTCTTTTCCAGCACCTCCTTCCTTTTGTTCTTTTGCGTGTATTGCAGCCCTTGGATCACACCCCTGTTGCCAGACAGTTTGTCCTCTGCCGTGCTGAATGGGCACTTCAGAAGGCAGCGTGTCTCCTCCTCAGGCAGCGACCGCTTATTTCACACACAGAGAGGAGCAGCAATCCAGCACAGCGGGAGAAATTATGGGACGCAGCCTGGAGGGGAGGTCGATGAGACAGAACATTTTTCTGGAGCTTTCTGGCTCCATTTAACCTCTCAATAAAAGTAGGTTAGAGCATCCTGATATTAAGGACCATGTGAAAGGGGAAAATGGAAAAAAACCAAACAAAAACAAACATAGAGAGAGGAAGGAGGAGGAGAAGGGAGTCTTTGTATAGGAAAAATTTCCTTGCAGGTAATGCACAATTCCGTCCTGATGTATAGTAAAAAGGATGGGATAATTATGCTTGGCTCAAGAGTTTGCAAGTGTGACTTTTTCTTTTTTTGCCAGAATCAGATCTGAGCTGTCACAAGTCTAACCACGCTTACTTCTCCATCTGGGCTTGGTGGGGGAGAGACTAAAGAGGAGAAGGTAGAAAAAATATTGTCACTAACAGTTCATACAGACAAATTCAGAAAATAATCTGTGTCATATTGTTAAAAAAATGAGAAGTGTCTAAAGGCCCCAAACTCTTTGCAAACACAATCAATTATGCTTTCAAACAGGTCCTGAAGTGCTGAGCAAAGGCTTTTATTCCCATTTCTCTGCATGGGGAAACTGAGGAACCTTTCCCAAAAGGTAGTGTGAGACAGCTCTGGGCTGGCCAGATACAGGTGAAGGGATGGGGGAACATTATCATTAAAATTAAATGTAAAATTGATTGTTAATAGAAAACACCCAGAGAACCATGAGGAGGCTACTGCTTTAACTTCATTGCAATTACTAATGTAGACTGATAATGAGGGGGAAAAAATAGATCAGCAAGCCAAGGCAGTTTTTTACCCCTGAGTTATGATGGATAAAGATGTTTGAGTGGGATTTTATAATACATTATTTCTGTTTTAATCAGGCACTATAAAACAGCAACAGGGCTTATATACTTCACCGACACTTTGGATTATTGAATGCACACAGTGGGCTGAAAGAGCACTTACAGTTCATCAAATTAAGCAAAAATGTATAAATTAGGTACCATCAAGCCCACAGGCCAATGCATTTATGAGGAGTGAAGAAGAGGAAATAGAAGAGATTTAAAGGATGAGGTATTAAAATGTACTTTACAATATGCTTTTAAGAAATGACATTCATGACTGAAGAACACAATTAACAAGCATCTCAGTCTGTTTCTATCCATTGTGCAAAGCTAAGACCTATTCCTACATGTCTTGCTAGTCAACTATCTGTCTTTCCTGGCCAGCTATCTGTCTTCCCTGGTCATTGATTATTGCAGTATTTCCAAAGAGCAAGATTTATTGTCTCCCACACATGTTGCAGCTTATATAGCAGGCCTGTCAAGCGAGGCAGGCTCAGCCTGGAGCTGAACATCTGCAGTGTGGATACAAAGCTCAGGGTCTCACACACAGAACCTGTTTTGCAGGATACCATGTGGACCAAAGGCACTGGTATGCTATCAGACAAAATTGCAGCCTTCTGAATGCAGAGCAGCTTTCCTGCCACATAAAAGCCTTGTCCAGGTTTAATGATTCTAGGAATTTCAATATTCTCCCTGTGTCTGGGCTATCAGAGAGGGTACCTAAGTGGAGAATCTCACTTGCTTTTTGGTGCTATGCGTTTGCCAGTCAGTCATTATTCCTTTCCTTTGCTGCTGCTTTCTGGGCACCCATCATAAATCAGTGATGTATTTTTTTCCCCTGGTGGTTCCCATGCAAGTTTTCAATATGTTCAGGATTGCTGAGGCTCCTAGCTAAGCCTGGGGGCTAAGACAGGCTGAAGATGTCTTCTGCAGGAACGGGAGGCAGCAGGTGCCAGCCCATATCAGAAAGGGCTGGAAATTAATGTCTTAAAGGCATAGGGTGAGAAGAGAGCAGTTTCACCTTTGTGACACCTAATCAGGAGGGAGGGAAGGAACAGCTGGACATGGACTGATGGAGAAAAAAATGCAACATTTTTCCTTCCATATACGTTAAGATGGTATAATTTCTGTTGTGTCTTTTACTGTTGTGATAGATTATGAGAGTTGCCACAAAATAAAGATAACAGCACAAGTTAAGATAGCTCTTTAAAAGCATGGAGGGAAAGCCATCAGGATTATGAAAATCTCAGAAATTTAAACAATTTTCAAATCAATCACAAACCAAAACCCTTTATACATCTGATAAACTGTTTGTAAATGATGGTCATATATCTTTAATCTACATTGCAGCATGAAACACCACCTTTTCAGCAAGGACTTTATAGTAACAATTGATATTGTTGTCCTCAAAACCATTACTATCATTTCTCATCTCTACGAAGGCAAGACCTCAGACATAAAGTAGTCAGCTGAGAATCCCCATTGAAGACTTTTCAGATCAAGGAGAGGTTTTGTTTCTAAAGTAAACTGGAACAACTGAGAACTATTTAAGAAAAAAAATGGGAATACCAATTAACAACCAAAGTTGCCAATTGTGTTTTAAATACTAACCTGCTAGATAAGGAACATTTTATGAGTATTATTTGCCAGTTTCTTCTAAAACAGTTTTTCTGTGTCCATTATCAAATTCTGCTCATCTTTCAGATCTCTACAGTATTCTTACAGGGAACGCGTTAGATGAAACTACTGAAGAGTCAAAGTAAGATAAGGCAGGTGACCCGTTAAGATAGAAAAGCATTCCCATTTCCTACAAAAACATTGCATAGGCAGCCCATATTGAGATGTGGAACAGTTGGATTGAAAAGATTTCAGATTTGGATTCCATAAAATATTCCTTCAACAACTGAACTGTATATGGGAATGACCATGCAGTAGGTCTTGCAGTTTAGAAGAAAGTGGCTACTTTAAATTATGCTAGAAAGTAAAATTGTTAAAATGCACTGCCTCCTTAATATTTTTTTATTTTAAGTAGCACGGAGTGCGTGTACCCTGAAAGTGCCGAGTACAGAAACACCATTTTTAGCATGGTGTCAATACATAGTGTTGGTTGGTCTTGCTCCTCCTTCTGCCTTGTGTGGTAGGATAAGAGGCAAGGAAGGTGAGGCTTTCAGGTGTGTAGCACTCATAGGTTTTCACCAACAAACACGTCTGTGACTACGCTCATCTGCACATACGTTTATACAAATATGTATACACACACACATATAGATCGTGGCTATGGATCGCAGTCTGTGGTGCCATCTGGTGGAAAGAAGTCAGCAGCGGCCCTACCGCTAAAAAACCAAATGTACGAGTAGCCTTAAAATAAAGAAGGAAGGAATAAAACCCCAAAAGAAGGGAGGTCTGATCATATGATTAATGGAAGCCACAGTGCTCATCAAAACACAATCGGTTCCAGTCAGTCTCAACATCTAAAGTTTCTTGCCTTGATTGTCTCAGACTGTCACACGCGTTGATATGGATCAGCAGTCATGGATGAGCATTTAAAACCACAAAAAGCTTGAATGGCTAATGGAAAAATAGAAATACTGCATGACATGTCTAAGTGTCTCCTTTCCCAATTCTGTCTGAGTTAGGAGGGCTGGAGTCTTGTGGACATAATGGAACAGCAAACAGCTTCAATGTCTTCAACATCTGCATCTCATAGAGAACCTTTAACAGTGAGCAAATATTTACAAAAATACATTTTTTACAACAATACAGGGGGTTTTTTTATATTTTTTTTTCTTTTCTTTTTTCCCCTGGTGCCCTGTCAACTTCATCTGGCTTCAGTTGTCTCCATTTCTCTCAGTATATGCAGTTCTTGGTAAAAGCTGTATACTACAACTTGTTGACAATAAAAGCAATCATTTGCTTTAAAGATTTCTTGGAGTAATGTTTGCCATATAGGCAGATGAAGGCAGTCCTGTTTTATATGAAGGATCTGGATTGCTTTCCTCCAAATTCTTTTATCGTTTTGAAGGAAAAAAAATGGAGTAGTTACTTTTTTAGATAAATATTGTATCTTCAAGGACAGCAGTCACATCAGAACAGATCAAGGCCTGAGGGAGCCTGCCCAATATGAGTAAGGTCTTATTCTTCACTAGGTTATGCAAAATTTGGTCATTTGGGAATGTTCTTTTATGCAGAGTTGTGATATACTTCTAACTTTGTACTCACAATAACACTGAGGACTAGGGATAGGCATAACATTGTTAAGGCTTCCATGGCGGAAATACATGCAGCAAAACCAAAAAAATAGTTGAAATGTTCATCAGTAAGGTGACATTATATCATGTTCATACTCTTATAAAGGATCTTTAAATAATAAAATGTAGCTGACCAATATCAGCTTTCCTTTTTTTTTTAGATTAAGATCCTGAAATAAATCAGTTATTTGAATAATAATCAGGGTTATTTCTTAAAAGGTTGGAAAGTTTGTCAAACGTTCTGTGTCTCATAAAGAAAATATTCTGGAATGCAGAAACTTTAAGTACATAGCTGAGCAACCACAAATACCTATCCATATACCAGCTATAATTAGTTTCTGCAGCTGAGGCAAATGTACCCCCTACACTTCTTCCTCCATTTTCTTTCCCCAGGCTCCCTTTATCCCTTGCCCATTCAGTGGTTGTATATCACTTCTACACTTAGTTCTCAGGCTCTCTTAAAGCTCCATCCACCTCTCTGACAGCCATCAAACCCTTTCAAAAAAGATGGAAATGAATGGGGCAAAGAGGTGATATGACTAAATAAAAATCCCATCCCTGCTGAGATAACATCCTAATCCACTGGCAGTCTTTCTTGATAAAGAGGGAGAAAAATCTTGGATAAGATTTCAGAACTTGAGTTGTGGTTGAACCACCTTTATAGCTGCCAAATTAAGTATATTCCTTGACCTTCAAAATTCAGCATTGTCAAAATGCGTTCTTTAATCTCACTCAAAAAAGAAGAGTTAAAATGTGTGACTCTTGTTTCAGCCGTTGCCTTATTTCTGCAATTCTTGCTTTTTGCTCTTGTGTTCTTTTGTTCTCACTGCTTCTGTTATGATGTCTGAATCACAGGCTGCTTCTTGTATCCAGTGAACTCAGCAGAATAATTTGTATTGACTTTACTTGGTATAGAATTGGATTTACTGTCCATTGCTCTAATCTGTTAGATTACTTTTCTCCTGCTATTTCTTTCCTATATGTAAATAAACAATGAATATAGAGAAGTTGTACTTATTGACTAATGTGGTTGTCAGAGGAATGGAAACTAAACAAAAGAAATGGGTCTTTTTGGGACCAACTTTCACACAATTTTTGACAAAATATTTGTCCATAAGTTTTGACTATGGGTTGTTAAAAAACAATTTTCCATTTACTACAGAATTGAAACATTTCCCAATAACTATAAACCCCCTTTCTGCCTTCCTGCAGCTGAGATTCTTCCCTACCCCCACCATTCAACAAAACCATTGGGAGAAAATGATCTTTTTTTCTCCCAGTTTTTCTAACAAAATTCATTGGTTTCTGTGCAAGCTCAGAAATAATTAATTACTGAGAAGGGGAAGGTTTTGTTTGTAGGACAGTTCAGCAAGTTCAGTGGTGAATGCCTGGAAGACCCTGTGATGTGCATTGTTACTATGATTAATGACTCTTATTATTGATGCAGAACCATAAATTTATGCAGGATCTGTCAAGAATAAATAAAAGAGCAATGTGTTCTCCTATAAAGAGTTACAGCAGGAAAATAGCTAAGATTCATAAAAAGCAAATCTTAACAGATAAACAAACATATAACCAAACTGTGAACATGATATGCTTCCTTTGTAGTTCTTGGAATGCAGTCTTTGAGATGGGAGGTGGACTGGGCTCTTAGTGGATTGTAAGAAAGACAGAACACAAAAAAGAATTTGAATTTAACAAGGGAGCTGATACATTTCCTCATGAAAGCTTGAAAAAGTCATTTGAAGACAATTTGTTTACAAGCACACACCCAAACTGATGTCTGACTGAAGAAACTGACAGTAAATGGGATGGTGTCACAATTTTGGGGAGCAGGAAAGAGATCCCCTTTTCAGCCCCAATGGTTTCTTTGCAGGTTCAAAATGGGCATTATCCCCTGTGGTCTCAAGGTGCTCTTTTCTCTGGGTGCTGCTGCACATCCTCACTCAACAATAAATTCTGTGCATAGGTAAAGACACAAATTTTGAGTGTGGAAAGTAGGGGTTGATAGTGTCTGGTAATCTGCAAATTATTTAGGCAATCAACAGCCAAAAATATACACCCTGGGGTTTGGCAGTATCTGCCTTGTTTAGATATCCATCTCTGCCTAGTGCCAACAAAGGGAGGCCAAAGTGATTTCACCTGGGACCTCAAGAACTATCAGAGAGGTACAGCAGAAAAATCCATCAGGGAATTGTGGGTTCCATATTAAGAGAAAGTATTCTCATACTGTGAGTCAGGCTCACTTTCAGTGGTTTTTGGTTGTAAAATGGTAGGAATATCACCTATTTTTTGTGCATAATGGAATGTATGAAGTGGAATGGAATCTCTGAAGTGATTGTGATTTTAAAAACTATAATATGGAAAAAGTAAGACCTAAACTCTTGAGAAAAAACCTCCAAAGTTTGTATTTGGATGTAGAAATGAAATCTAGTATCATGAAAGAGTACAAAAATGAGAAACTGAGTGACATATGGATGTTGTACTGGCAACATGAAGGGAAGGAATGGGTTCACACGTGTTTCAAAGCTGAGGCAAGAGGGCACAGACAGGATCGGTTGCTCCTCCTTACCTCAATGTCACAAGAATACCTCACAATGACCACGTGCATCACAGTTCTGAAATCTCCTCTGTCTTTCCTGTGTTCTCATACCGTACCCAAAAGCACAATTTAGGCTCCTTCCATGCTTGATTCCTCTGGGCTGCTCTTGTTCTCCCCGTGGTGGTGTTCCATAAGGTTTCCCGTTTCATGTCATGTGCAGCACAGGGACTCCTTCAGTTGGCACCTCTCACACGCTGCTTCTGGCTTCATTCTTAGAACACCTCATAGGTATTTCCACTGCTTTTTCTGAGCCTTAATTACTGAAAATGTGTCTGGGCAGTATCAACTGACACTAAAATGATTTCCTCTTTAATGTCAATTGAAAAATGAGTTCCGTTCCTTGCTCCAAATGCCACTTTCATGTCAGTAATTTCACGAGGCTCCCGAGAGTTTTACCAGAGCTGCCAGCTGCCATGGTGGAATCGTGCCCTGCTGGACCAAGCTCCGCGAGCGCACACTCAGCTGTTACTGGCATTCTGCATTTTCAGTGCTCAGTTCTTACAGGCACACCAAATATTTTGACTAGATCTGCATTGGGTGGGAAGTGGAGACAGTGCTGCAGGGAGCTACTGTGCAGACAGAAGCAGTAATGAATTCTATTGCAAGAAAAGGAGGATTGGAGGTGTCTTAAGCAAAGCTATGGGAGAGGACTGAGAGGGGTTTTGGTGCTCATTACAGTGAAAAGATTCCCCTGCTTAGGTCTTTCTCTGACCTCTGCACAGAGGTAATTCTTCCTGTCTAGAGACATGGACTTCCATGCTTTTTATTCTCTACAGACTACATCTCTGCTGTGTCTGTTGCACCTAATGGCATCTGCAGCCACTAAAAGTGAGAGTGGCAAAAGCCCAAGTTGGCACTGGCATGCAGTGGTGTGGATCAAATGGACAGGCACGTTTTGCACGTGTGCCTTGCCACCAAGCAGTTTTTATTACTGCAATGGTTGTAGGAAGAAAGAAAGGTTGTCAGCTCTGTAGCTTGCTCTTTCATTTGAGTTCTGAGGATGGGTTTTGGGTTAAAGAAGGCTGAGCATAATGCACCACGGAGTCCCTATTGTGTGTGATTATCCCCGATCTCTTTATACACATGAACATGCATTCATATCCATAGCACAATGCCCTTCCTAAATGGCATTTTATGAAGGGGCAGAGGAAAGCAGAACTTTGCAAAGGATGGAAAGCAGACATCTTTCGTGACTCTGGTCAGCACATTAGTCTGCAAACAAACATATCCCATGAGTGTGAATTTTCTGTAACTCTTTTTGGAACAAGTCTGAAATACTCAGCGTCTCTTGCTGCACCTCTGCTAAGGTCTGTTGGCAGGTGTAGCTGTGCTGATTAAATGTCTGTCTGTGTGTGCTGGGGTTGGGGGCAAGGAACAGGTAGCTGAAAGAGGAAAGTGACTGAGTGACTGTGACCTGGTTTTTTGTTTTTTTTTTTTTTGGTAAATAATTTGTTTTGGACGATTGTAGATATCACTACCAGAAAAAGTAATCCTGCTATAAAATTTTTCATCCTGTATTTCTGAGCCCTTTTTTACCAATAAAGTGAAAGCTTGCTTGTGCCACAGTGAGGGGGAGACAATTTTCCAGGCCAGATGCTGATGTCTTGCTATTTACCATTCAAATTTCCTTGTTCCCTCACAGCCTGCATGCACCTCAGCCATCCACGTTGCTTCAGTTCTTCCCCTTTAATCTGTGCACAGAATTAATCAGAATTATTTGTTAATTCACTCACCAGGGCAGCTCATGGCCACTTCTCTAATCCTTTGTAGCAGCCTCCACAGGAGAGGCAAAATAGGATAGAGCCTTACTACCCTGCTAAGCCTAGGGAAGATTCTTTCCTACCTCTTGTCTTTGGGAAGTTTGTTTAGTTTTCCTCATTTTTGTCCAATTATCTAGAACATTTAATACTCCTACGCAACAGACAAACTGCTTCTCTCAGGTAAACAGTCCACATTACCACAGTGAGCTTTGATCTCAAGTCCCTGCTTTTTAATGAGAATTCTTTCCAAGCTTAATAAAAAATTATATGCTTTGGGAAAAAAATAACTGAAGAATTCCCAGCAGAGAATCCAGTGTGGTTATAGCTTGTTGAAGCTATACTTTTTGAAGGTTTCTCTTCCGTGCTGTGTAGACAAGTAATAGAAATCACCTCAGAAAGTTACACTCTGCATGTCAGAGAGGATGTGTCATAGGGAAGGGAGAGATAAATGAGCTTGAAGTAGAGGAGCAGGAAGTTCTAATAAAACCAACTATAATTTAGCCAAAGAGCAGAGATTTTTACTTTTGTAATTCCCTGATCCTGGGTCTCCACAGCTGGAGGAAGTTTCTGACACCTATTTTTTATTTTTTCTTGATGGAAAGGAGACACGAAGGCCTTGTTCTCAGGGCTTCCTGTCAAGAGGAGCTGGCTGCAAAAGCTGAAATATATTACAGTAATAAACATATTTCACACAGGCAGGACTGGCAAATGGAAGGACTATTGCTGCAGTCCAGGGAAGCCATTGATGTGGAAGAAAATCTTCTTTGTCCTGAGGACTCTCGTGCCTCCTTGCAGGGGCAGAGTCCTCACTAGAAGTAGAGACACGGGTTCCAGCACGCAGTGAGGATGGACAGGGTCATTGTCAAAGGGAAAGCAAGGAGAAAGTGTCATTTGCAGAAAACACTACTAACACAAGCCCTGTTCCCAGTGAAAATGACAAAAGCAGGGCCAGTTTTATGGCCAGCTCACTGCACAAGACATTAAAGTTATGTTCAGGTGAAGGGCTCTTCTGCAAAGACAATTCAGTTCCCTTGTGTGAGCATCCAGTCTCAGTCATTGCCGAGACAACACTCATCACTACTCCGAGCACGCTCAAAGCTTTAGTACCTTGTAAAGGTCAGTCTGGCCCCCAACATAAGCCTTTTTGGATTGAAGAAATATTTCATCCTCGCCATACAGGTCTGTACGGGGGTGAATCACACACCTCAAGATGATTTTGGTGGCACTGAAACTACTGGGTAACTCTATTTTTCTAAGCAGTAGTAGATGTTTCTTTTGAACATTTTTTTCTTCTGGGGAAAAAAAAAAAAAAAAGAATTGGATATTCTCCAAAAATCTGCATCTGCAAACAGCTGTTTACATCCCAAAGCCCTGACAGCACAATCTGTATGTGAAAAGGGAAACAGATTTTGGAAAGCACTCGTTGAACTCTGTGTTATAGCCAGCTATTGCTGTGAAAAGTAACCAGAAACACCAAATCCCACTGAACCCAGGTGTGTCAGAGGGTCTAGCAGAAATCTGAATCACTGAATAATTAGGCAGATAATTTTTCCTTCCCTCATAAGCCTAACAGAAAACGTCTTTTTTCTATTTGCATGGCACCTGGTGGAGACTGAGGCCACTGTGTGTTACTGCAATAAATATTTCCTTGCTCATTTGGAAGCATGCATGAGACATAATACTAAAGGGTCACAACTGAGAAACAGGGAAGAGACATTGCAAAACTGGTTTGTTTTTTTTTTAAAGTTGTAACTTTCTGGGCCTCTCAAAAACTCACCTCTAGAGCAAGAAAGCCAGGCTGTCAGAGTGCTTGCTAAGAAGAGAACCAGGAACTTGCAGCACAAATGGAGAAAGGAAGCACTGGGTCAGCTCTCCTCTTCTCCTGGTGGCTTGCTCAGTTTGCTGCACAGCGGTTGTTCTCTTCTTCAGCTAAGGATTGCTGCGTCTTGGTATCAGCTGAGGAGATATGTCTACTTCCCTTCTGCCCCTTCCTCTGTACTAAAAAGAGTCTCAGTGGTGGCAGTGCAACTTCGCATGTCACCCAGAATAACTAGATCAAAACGAGATGATGTGTGAAAAGCTCAGAGGAGCCTGGACACCACTAAAGAGTATTTCATACAAGACTAACACCAGGCAGAAGTTGCTCTACCTGAGGAAGAGTGCATCCCAGTCAGCTGCCGTGTGATGCAGCACAACTGTTAATAAGGAGGAAATGATTTCTCAGTGAAAAACATGGAACTCGATCCCACAGGAATTATGTTCAAGGAGCTTCCACAATTTTCAGCTGGCTGTGTGTCAATGGCTGAATTCCACAAAAGACAGAGAATGTACTGACTGGTAAAAAATGGCAAAATAAATCAAATAAGAGGTGTAAATCATGGTTTCTGTATTTTTCTCACACAGTTCTATTTTTCAGCAGCATTTCCCTGCAGCAGAACCTAGGGCCTCAACTAGTCACACTATAAATGTAAGCCCATTCTTAAACTTTTAAAAACAGTAGCATCATTTTAACTGCATCGACTTTCAGCTCCTCCATTTAAAGCAGGGCACACATCTAGTAGATTATTTAGCTAAAATTTATGCTCCTTCAAGTAAGTTCAGTGAGGTACCAGTGCAAAGCACATGTTAAAAGTGAGCACACCTTTGGCAGAGGCCAAAATTTCGAAAAGGAAGGTTTGGTCACAGCATCTTACCAAAAAAGTGGATTTTTTCAGGAACATTGTAACATTGGTACACAAACCTTGATGACCCTGCATGTTTCCCCAAACAAATGGAGGGATGTGCAGTGATTCCCAACCTGTGAACAAAGCCACTTGGCTGGGGAGGAGACTGGAGCTGGACCCTCCCACCCCATCCTCAGCTTTGCCACAGAACCTGCCTGGTGGGAAGAAGAAATGCAGATGGCAACAAGAGAGCTGCTGAGTGAAGCAGCCAGAGAATGCACCAAATACCTTTCTTGTTCCCTGTGAGATACGGCTGAGGAGGCAATTTACTTTCCAGTTTCCTTTCAAGTTGAAGCATGCCTCGCTCCACCACAGCTTAGGCTGTACTTATTCCACAAATAAAGATTTTCTGTCTTCCATGTGGCAACTTTCACCCTGAAGTCACTCTTTAAAATAAACCTCAGAAAGAGAGGCAGTGTTCTTCTAGCAGGTGCACAGCCGAGAGCCTGGACAGCAGATACCCACCAGCGTTACACGTTCAGTCTTGGTGTGAGAAACACTTCCTCCTGTATTTCACCTCCAGCACGTGGGTGGCTGTGTTGCTGGCAGGGCAGCAGAGCTGTCCTGTCTCCCTCACTCCTCCCTTCCACGTGGTGAAGATGCAGAGGAGGCAGACGTTGCTGCAAAGCCTTTCTGCTCCCTCTGCGCTCAGCACAAGAGTCACAGCCTTGGGAAGCCTCTCCAGAAAGGTGCCACAAGAACACAGAGTCACCCAGCTCTTTTCTTTCTTTATTTTTTTATTGAAAGCTTCATCAAAGAAAACAGAAGTTTAAACCTAACATCCACTGATCTACAGAAAGCCCCAGGAGTGGGAAAATGGCAGCTATTTAGGACTGTGTTACAAATGGAAAACATAAAAAAAAAATCATAGCAGTACAGATCTTTCAGAGACATTCTGAGACATCAGCACACAGATGCCCATATAAATAAGATTCATAATTTAATGTATCACAGAGGTTCTGTATTCTACATTTTGGTTGCAGTGACGTCTGTAAGGGCTGTAAAGAACCTCTGACCCATTTTTGTGATGCAAGTTTTCTTGATAGGAAGTTCATCTGCTTTCATAGCTGCTTTGATTTTTCTTACAGATAGAATCTATTCGTTTTCCTTTAAAAAGGAAAACAATTAAAATTCCTACATGAATTCTGTACACTTCCCGGTTTTACAGAAAATTGTTTTGCCTTAAAAAGATAGTAGAATTTTCTTCCACTCTGGAATACATCCTATTTAATAATACTTCAATTACATAAACATCATGTTCTCTTCTTTAGGCTGCATTTTTGGGCTTTTAAAAATATAACTGACTGTAAATATCACCAAATTCATAAAATTATTATCCAAGAGAAAGACACTTAAAGGCAGAAAATTAAAATTGGGCAGATACTCTTTTAAGGTCAACAGATCCAGATCTTGGAAGGTGCTTACACCTTGCAGGCTTTGGAACTACAAGGAAAAATGGATTTGTGAACCTGTCAAGGGCTGACATTTTCCACTTCATTACACATTTTTATTAAGGTGAAAGAACTCAGCTGTCCCTGTTGGGGAATTAACAGTTGAACTGAACAACTTCAACAAACACAAGAATTTTTTCTTATCATGGAAATCTGAACCAGCGCTGGGATTAATTTCTTTTACAGCTTTACTCTCATAATTTTCTGTTCAATTTTAACAAAGAGCGTGTTAATAAAGGGGAGAAGAAAGGGTCTCTTCTGCCTGCTTTGAGGCACAAAGGTGAATAAATCTCTGGGGTACACACAGAGCTCTAGCCTATTTGGGTGACAGGAGCAATATAGAAAAAACTGGTGCTCTTTTTGAGAGGAAAATAACTCTCCTTACACTGCATCTTTGCTGCTTGCTGAGATTCTAGAAATCTGCTCCACTGAAGGGGAGGAGAATGCTGCTCACTCAGCCCTCCTTCTGAGAAAGTGTGCGTGCATGACTGTGTGTATGCGCATCAGAAATGAAAGGAATCCTCGTTACTGGAGTCAATTGTCCTTAAACAGAAAAGACTAATGCACCAAATGTCAGCAGTTTTGTTGTTTTCTGTTCTGCATTTCCATCACACCGTGACTGTTTTCTTGGTTCACGTGGGCCACAGAGAAAGACCAGGAGAATCCCTTACCCTAGGGCACTTCTTTTATATCCGGACCAATTTCATGTTAAATAAAGTTTTGAAAGGAAATGTTGACCATGCGTGTATCAAACATTACTATCTTCAACTACCACATTTGGTCTCATCACTAAAAATAGATTGAATCATCACTTTAAGCACATTATCACTCTTTAGCATGACTCTTGCTATAGGTGGAGTTAAGTGAGTCTGCCTAAACCTGTTTTGCTCATGTCAACCTCAGCATTAAAATGAAGTGGCATGAGGAGCACCATCAAGCTTAAAACCATGAAGCATGGCAATTTTTGAAACACTTAGGATCAGTCTCAATCTTCAGTACCATAAACAACATAATATAGATCCAAATACTATGACATATTAAAAATAAACTTTATTACAATGCAGGCTTCCTCAAATTTGCTGAGTTTTGGTACACACACATACATAAATAATACCCTTCACTTGATTTTGACTCGAGTAAAAACCCATTCGAATGCTACAGCCCAACTGCCCATTGCCCATTGGAAAGTTTAAGCCCTCACTTCTCTAATGACCAGCCTTTATCTTCCATGTTTGGGCATGCATCCATAGCAGAAGATGACACAGTGTGATGCAATTGCTCTCAGATATGCCTCATTCTGCATTACGGTGAATTTCTTGACCAACACAACCAAGGCAGTCTCTTGGTAAACAGAACTATACAAGTAAGCACAGGCTAAGGACATTTCAAGAGTCTGTTTCACTGGAAGGCAATAAGAGGACATTCACAATTTGAGGCCTGACTGTCACAGGTGAAAAGTGCTTACAAAACCAGCAGTAGAGCCAGATAGGAAGAAGAGTCCCTCTGCAATCTCAGTGGGAACAGTGAGATTTTTTTCAGTGCCCTGATCTACACTTGGGTCAGCACCTGCAAATGTAATACTCTCTTCAGTTCCACTGTATCTTTTTTTTTTTTTTTTTTTCCCTCAATGTTAAGTGACAAGCCCAGGTATTCAGAATTTTCTAGCCATAATTCATAGTTTTCTGACACCCCTTTTGTATTTATCTTTTAAGGTAAAAAAAACCAAAAAAACAAAAAAGAAAAAAACAAAAAACAAAAACCAAAAACCAAAATCAAACCTGAGCATCCAGATTTGATTATTTACAAGAATTCAGGTGTGATGGAAAGTACATACGCAGTTCAGTTTATGGATTTGATGTTACTTCCAGACCTCTGGGCCAGGCACCATTGCCTTAGACATCTAGAGTTGTTTCTGCAATCTTTCAGGAACCCTCTTGATATTTAAAGCTAAATTGGCAAGACAGACAAAGATATTCACTTTAAAAATTCAGGTCTTCAAAAAAAAAAAAAAAAAGGAAAACAGAAACTAAACAGAGAATCATAATAAACCTTTTAAAAAAACATATTAGCCAGAACAAACATAAAGAAAACCAGTTTAAGATTTCAGAGGCCACCAAGTGACAACACCCATGTAGCAAGTGTGTTGCTATTTCACTGTTTACTTTTATCTCATTTTTAAGTTTTTGAAATGAGTTACCACCTTCTGAGCATTTTGCAAGCTCCAAATAAGCTTTTTTCTTACCTTATGGTCTATGACTGTTTATACTCAAGGCTCACAGTGTTTACAATTCATAGATTTCAAGTACCAGTTCACGGTTTTTTTCGGATCAGTAAGATGATGAATTGTATTTAAGGGGTCCATTTTCTTTCCTCTTCTTCTTCCTCTACTTCTTTGCTTTGTTTCTTTCAATTTCAAACACTATTGAACATTATAGCATGGAAAAGAAAGGGAACAATTCTAATACAGAATGCACTTGAAACACTTTAAAGTGACAGGCACTGTGATATTGTGTTGCCTGCCTGGCTTAATAAAAAAACACTGAGATTTTTTAACTTTGCTGAAAAAAATAAGAAAAATGTTTCTGAATGTATAAATAAAGCAGCAGAGTTCTGAATAGAAACAAGAAGGTACCTCAGCATATTCATCAGCCACATGGTAGCTACCTTGTAGCCTCATTGTTGATAGTAAATGAGACTTTTTGTGTGTCACATTAGAACTAACACAGAAACAAATGTCTTTATTTCATATTTAACTGATTTGTGCCTGGGGTTATCTCCATTTGTACAAATAATTCAAAGAGAGACAGAAAGAGAGTACGTGTAGAAAGGAAGAAAATAAGGCTAGATCGATTTTTTCCCTCATATGCCCTCTAAAGAAAGAGGGAACCTCTATCCAAGGACAAAAATCAAGTGTCCCTTTCAAAAAGCAACAAGTAATGAGACAGCACAAGAAACAGAAAGAGAGGTTTGGGGTTTTTTCTGAATTGAAAACATATTGTGGATGATGTTGCTCTTTTACTTTGGCATCGTCTGGTTTTCAGAAGTGTTGAGTATCAACAACTACTCAGGAGAAAGCAGAAGTTTTATCACTTCTGAAAATCAGGCCCTCTTCCTATGTTGAAGAACCATGTGAACTCTCATTTCTCTCTTTTCTATGTTGCATACCTAGCAGCATTTACTTGGGAAACCCCCTCCCCCCTCCCACTACGTTAAAAAATACGATCTTGTTTCATCGATTTAAAAAAATAATTGTGTTCTTTTCCCCAAAACAATCAGGTTAGGGAAACACAGACCTCTTTTTAAGATAGGGCAGCTGAATCAGATTGATCCAATACATATGTTTTTATTTTCCTTAGTTTTAATGGATACCCTGTCTCTAAGCCACCACAACAAATGTGATGAGCCTTCCCCTCTCTTCTGGATGGAGGAAAGTTTAAAAATGTTTGGTTTAATTTTCACACATAGATACGTGTGTATGTATGTATATACGGAAATGCTGCTTCACTTCTGCCTCCTTAAGGAAAAAAATCATCTTTTGACTTCCTTCTCACCTTTTTCATTTGCCTGTTTGGAAGAAGTAAGGGCCACAATCAAGATTTCTGTATGCAAAATAACTGTCATTTCTAAAACTGATTTTGGTGGATTAAATTTAGTGCCTTTTAAATTTTTTTTTTAATTTGCCTAATCATACTAATTAGTGATTGTCAGCCAACATATTAAGACAACAGAAATCATAGCAGAGAAGAATAATTTTTAACTTCCTGCCTGCATGACAATACAATGTAATTTTCAAAATTTCTGCTTGTATGGAAAAGCTAAAATGAGAACAAAGATCAAGTTTGCTTTCTCCTATATCTACCTGGCAACTGAAATGCAACACTGAGAAATAAATGCAGAATTAAGGTGGCTATGCATGCTGGACGATGACAAAGACTGAGGTGAAGAAATGAATTGGTATGTTGGAATTCAGAAGGAAGACTGTTGTTTCAGTAGAAATACCAAAGATCAGGTAATTAAAGAGAAAAACTCACCAAAATTAAAGCCTGCCTGGACAGATTAGTTGGTAACCCAATCCCCTTTGCTTTGAGATGTTCTCCAAAGCACATCATCAAAAACCCGGACAGCTTCTGATACCAACTATTCTGAAATTTCCACTATAAACATATGCAGTATGTAAAACACCAGTGGAAGATAGTTTAAACAAACAAGAAAGTAAGAACTGGTCCGGCCATGTAGGTCAAATAAAGATAAAAAAAAGAAAAAAAACCCTCTATCTTCTGGACTGCGTTAGGGTGTCACTTCATCTTTGGTATAAAATAGGCCATCCATAGGCTGCATTTGTTCACAACTAGGAAAGACTACAGAAATTGTCAACAATTTCTTCTAGCTATTGCTTTTTTTGCACTTTTTTGACCATAAGCTCCTATCTACTTAAGTTTTTTTTTAATGCTCTTAAGCTAGGTTTTTGCAATGTGACAAGCAAAGCGGACTAAAAACTTCTTAAAGCTCATAAAAAAGACTGCAGATAAAAAGCACTAATGCTTTTGCTAGCGATCACGCTTTGTAAATAAAAAAATCTGCATTCTGCAAGAAAAAACCCCTGCATTCTCTATAATGCAGCAAGTTTTTTTCTCAATTCAATAACTTTACTGTAAAATGCTTTTAGCCTTCTAGATTTTTTTTTCTGTCAACACTTAAGACAAAGTTCATAAAAGTCCCAGCATTTTTCCAATCCTTTCAGTTGCCACAGTTCCTTTATCATCAACTTTTCTTCAAAAGAAGAAAATCATTTTCTTTTAAACTGTACAGTTTATTTTTTGTTCACCCCAAAAACTCAGTCTATTAAACTTCTGCACCAGCACCGGTGTGAGCAGTTTCAATTCATTCTCGGGTTTTCTAACAAGACGTTGACAGCTTGCCTTGAGAGCCTTTGACGTCCTTAAAATTAAGGCAATTAAGATTCAAGATAAACCTTACCTAAACATTTCTTTTAAAAAAAACCAAAAAACAAAAAACCAAAAAATACTCTAGATTTAAAACAAGAAGAAAAAGAAAATGAGAGAAAAAGAGTAGCTTAATTTTTGAGGAAGACAATTGGTTTTCATCGCAACTTGCTCCCTCTTGACATCATCAGTTTTTCTGTTTAAAAAAAAAAATTCTAGCTACACCTCCAGGTAAATTCTGAATTCAAATGTTCGTCCAGATGAAATGTCGACCCAGCATTTTTCCTCTGGGTTTTTCCTTTAGTTGAAAAAAAGAAAATAGCAAAAATAAAACTGTCAGACTACATGACGGAACCATTTGCACAGCACATAAAAACACTGTTTTGTTTTCGTTGGGAAAGGTAGAAAAAAAAAGCATTCATTTGACGCCTGTGCAAACTGGAAGCCAACTTCTTGTTCAGTGAAGTTTCTCCATTCAAGGCAAAGATTTCAGACCGACATTCTTCAGTCCTGTTTATTGTCTGTAAAAACAATTGAATTAAAGTGGTCATTAAGTCAAAACAACTTTGAAATAGCCTGCTCTCCTTTTTTTCCACCCAGTTCCCTTTAAAAGTTATCCAAGCTAAACTAACTTTGCAGCTGTTTAAACATGATACCACCACTAAGCTGAAAATAGTCAGGCAAAAATAGGGAACTCCTACTTTGGGGACGTTAACACATCCTAAGCAGATGAATTTACTCTTTGAATGCTAGGCATTAATAGGCAGTCTAACTACACTAAAATGAGATGAATAAATGGCTTAACACTGTGTAAATCTTTCACAGGTAATTCAATAAGAGGGTGAATATTTTCATAATAATAAGTGCCACTATTTATTTTGGGTATTAAAAATAAAATGACAGATAAAATTACAGTAAAAGGATACAACCGATTTGCTAGAAAGAACACATTTTCTGATGGCAAGAACAATTAGACTGTGGAGCAGGCTGCTTAATGAGCCAGTGAAGGCCAACTTAGCAGAAACTTTCAAAGCAATATTAATTAGATTTTTTTTTATCATATAGTGTCATATCTCTCTAAATTTAGCACAGAGAATAAGTAAAATTATCAACGTTTTTCTTACAGAAGATACCTCTCTTTTTGTGTTTTTGACGTTTTGTGTCACTTAAAGATATGTCACATCTAGCTTATTTCAACAAGACTGTATGAGATCTTTAAGAGAGACCCAAAACCTGCATAAAAATTCTATTCAGTACCTAGGGCTATCTGTAAGGGTCAGATAGCCACAGTCTTTAAGGCTTACATGAAAAAAATCCTTTCCTGACCAAAGTTCAACACAAGAAAATCCAGCACCTTTCCTTTTGCAAACATTAATGCATTTGCTTTCCTAGTTAAAAAAAAATAAAATTAGGAGCTAAATTGTGAAGAATGTAGCTGACCTGAAATTTGCCACAGAACCTTTTGTTTGGAAGTGTAAACACAGAACTACAATTTTAAATATTAAATTTGCCAAAGAGCTTTTTCATTGCATGACGTCTGAAAATTAATAATTTGAATGTTAAGAACAGATTTACGTGGAATGCAACAATTAACTATTTTCTTCAGACTTTCTATGCATAATTTCTGGTAGGACAACTCAAGCTGGAAGCTCACCTCCTGAGATTTTACTGCCCCTATGGGTCGAGTGGCTGCCATATGTGTGAAAGCCCAGTACCACCAACGGGTCACAGCACACGCCCTCTAATCTAACCTGGCATTGAGTTTGCCTACAAAAGGCTCCAGAAAAAATATCATTCGTTCCACTTTTAAAATCAGAGTATGTTGTCCAGCAGAGTTTTGCTTGGAGGTGAGAGAGTATACTTTTTGGGGGCAAGGATATCCATTGATCTCTGCTTCATAATATTCATGGTTTTTTGTGCAAAATTAAACATTTACAAGGAAAAAGGGGAATAGGGTCTAAAATAATTAAGGTGATTTCCTCATAAAGTAGATTCCTCTGCTCAGAAGCAAGGACTGTTTTTATCTACACAATACATAGCCAGGTTTTTGCCATGAAGTTACCATTTCTGAACTCTGTGGGTGGGATCCTCAAGTACAGCATTCAGCATATTCACTAAAAGAACATGTATGCTGATTAGAAAGTGGAACTTTATTTCCAAGTTCCATGGTTTATTTTTACTTACAAAGAGAGAACAGAGTCCTTATACCACCCAGTTCATTCTTAGTACATTGTCTCTCCTTCGTTGCCTGCAATTTTGGGATTGTTGCAAAGAAAATAAATATAAGGAAATATAACGTTATAACTTTTCTCCTGACTGATCGGCTTCCATGAAATAATTTTACATAGTCTGCCTGTTCCTTTGCCTATATCTGACAAAATCATTGTCCAGTCATGTTAATTACTTTCTCACATTGACAATCACTGTTTTATATCTGGCATGATGTTTGTTATTAATAAATGCGCCCTTTGAAAAGCAGAGTAATAAAACAATATTTTAATTATACAACAAATCCACTTGGTTTTATATTAAGGGTTACTGGAGTGTTTTGTCAGAAGTTGTTTTTTAAAGACAGAGATTGTGTATATTTTGGTTTGTTTCTACAGCTTCTCACTGTATATGCATTTCTGCCTGCAACTGGCAGATATAAATAGAGGGCCCATTTCAGATTAAAAAAACCCCTGAAATAAGCATAATAAAAAAATCTGTAGTGGATCTGCCTATCTGATTAAAAAAGAAAGAAAGTCCTCTGAATATAAATGCCAGTGCCATTACAAGTATATCCATCACTGCAAAAAGGCTGTAGCTGACAAGGAAAGATGAGGGATCTCATTTTCAGGGAATTCACCACATGAGCAAGAAACACAGCACCCATTTCAATAAAGAATTGCAATGTAGTTTTCTCCTGTGCTGGGAAAATGCCAGAATCTGCAGCTCACAGCTACCTTATGAGGGCTTCTAGACCTAAGTCCTTTTTCTTTGAGATGTAAGAGAAAGGGAACTGAGACACAGAAGTCATCAGAGCCAAATGCTACAGAACACACTCATTAAAACAACAGGATGGTACAGACACGTATTTCTCTCTTTGCCTTTTATATTCTGTAAGTATTTTGCAATCATTTATTTATAGGCGCTAGAGAGACTGGCAGCTAGAAAGGATAAGCATACGTAGTCTGTGCCTGCAGTTGGGTAGCTTGGGATTGGTTGTTTTTGCAATATGTACATACAGACAGATATAGGCATGACAAAAAAATAGTCTTCTGCTTTATGGTGGTCAAAAACACATAAATCTGAAACCATAAATTTGAAACTCATATGGCAGACAAACAAATGCATCTTCCACTTCCAGAGGTCAAAAATGAAGTCAAGCAATTGACAAATTGGTATAACTCTAATCTTTCCTATCCCAGCTGATATCTGATGCCTCTGTAAGTACAGAGTCATGATGCACTGACTGACATATCTATCGTATTTCTTGTCTGGCTATTGCTCTACTTTCTTCCCCAAGATAAAACATGTATAATTCTATTTTCAATGTGATGCTGGAGTTCAATATAGATGTGTTAATGGAAGACTGGATTTGTGCTCCTTCCTAGAATCTGTCCGACATTTATCAGTCCCAGTGAGTATGCTGTCACTATGTAACCTTCCCTTTGTGAAGATTTTTATTGTAGCAAAGAGAAGTTGTGTTTGAAGAGATTATTCTGAAGTTGAAGGGATGCCTTAGAAGTTCTAAATACAGCTGTCAGTTTATAAATTTTGAACTTTCCAAGGTATTCCATGGGAAGTAAACAAAGGGAGCAGAAGAATGGAGACAGATCTAACTGTGCCTCTTCTACCCACCTCTTTCTTATCCCTTCTTCTTCCAGGTCCTGCCTACTCTGTGTCTACATGGCAGTTTTGCACAATCACAAACACCAGCTTGGGTTAATTTATACTGCTTCATTAACAACACTTTCAGAAAGAAACCTTCACATGTGCCAATGTGCACTCTGCCAATACTTTCACCACTGCAAAATTTAAGCCCTTTTTAACCTATGATGCCAGATGCTGCTTTAGCCCAGCATGATGATTGTTAACACAGTTGTTGAGATCCTTCTGTGTCCAGAAAAGCAGCAGAGAGTTAGAGAGCATAGCATTGTGGGCAGGAGCTCAAGGACATTTCGCCAAATTGAGGCTGTCAGCCAAAACCTTGTGCTAATTACACTGCTCTATATCCAGAATTCATCTGAACTTAACAAAGCTATTCAGAATTTGTATTTCTGAAAGAGGGAGTCAAATTTGGCCTGCTATAATCAAGAAGCCAACTCTTCTGACTCCAAAGCCTATGCCTACTTACTTAGACTGTTGGTAAGAATATGCAGGCGCATGTTCACTGGATGTTTCCACTGTCATCTGTTGCTGTTGACCACTGGCTTCCTGTGATGAAGATGCTACTGTCTGTGGAGAAGTATCGGCAACAACACCCTAGGGAATCAAATGAGAACATGAAAAACTTACTCATTTTGCTCACGGCAGTGAATTACGTAAAAGAGCTCAGCACCAGCTCACCGTTCACACATTTCTCTAGAGATTGAGAGAGTTTGAAGTAGCAGAACCACATGCTAACACAACAAACTCCATCAGCTTTAGAAAGCTAATTCAGCAACAAGAAGCTTTCTCAGCCTACCAGTAGTACTTAGCTCTCACAGGTTGCAGTGAAAAATACCTTCCCCTTTGAGGGCAGTTCCCTGCCCATTCAAAGCTAGAGGCAAATCTGATTTTGGTGGATTCTGAGTTTTACTTCTTGGCTTTTTCACAAAGTATATATGCCTCTTCTAATTTTTGCTTACCTACCCCAACTTCACAGTGAGTTCACGCTTATTTTGTTTGATTTAAAATGTGATAAAGGCAGAATCTAGGCCCACTGCTCTCCACTTTACTACACATCCAACAGAATTTTAGTCACCTTAGAAGAATGCTGCCCTCTTCTACACACTGTTTCTATGCATGTTCCCTTCAAAAATAATTTTGCTTTACACTAAAGACTTTAATCTGTTCAGTCAAAGCTCCAATGAAGTTTTGTTTTATTTATATGTTTGCAAAAAGTAGATAAGTAAACACATAAAAGATTATATTCAGGAATGTAACATTATGCACAATTTCTTATCCTATTTAGACAGTCTGAATAATACTTGGTTGAAGTTTTTTGTATGCTTTCAAAGCAAGATACATTTTCATTTCTCCATTCTCATGCTTGGTGTGTTGGTCACATAAATAGTAAGTCTCTTCAGGGAACATGCTTTATTACTCTATTGCACACAACAGAGCCAGAAGAGGGAGCACAAAGCACTTGCTTTGTTTTTATTTGAGTCCTGTGTAAACAACAGGTAGTTTATTTTAAAGCATCTGCTAAAATATCAGTTTCATTTTTCAGAAATTCTTTGTATCTATTGCTTAGCAGACTGCCACTACTATCTTTTTCTGTCTGTTTCCTTGTCTTTATCCTTCTGCTTTTGTCCACCTCGAGACTGTAAGCTCTCTGGGGCAGAGACTGCATTTTTCGGTCTCTGCTCGTGGAGCATCCAGCATGGTAGGGTCCTGGTTCATGATGCTACATGAATACAGATAAATATTAACAATAATCATCATCACTGGATAAGAGCGAAACAGGCTATAGATTCAGATAATATTTTGATTATTATGACATCGAGTTACTTTAGAAAGCATGAATATAATAGCGAGTGATGGCGAGGAGGGCTCGACAAGTAATTTAAATTAACCTTAATTCTCATTTGGACAGGACAGCATGGTGTGCAGCCAATACCGTGGTATGAACCAACTCTATCCCAGCACCTCCTTTTAGTTCAGATTTGTATCTGCCTGATTTAGACTTAAGAATGGCAATTGAAAAGAGGCACTCGTAGTGCATTTGCAAACAAATGAGGTTTAGGGCAAAATTATACTGAGGCAAAAAGGACTGAAACACAACCAGCTCAGTACGACAGAATGGTAGTAGCCTTTCCTGTGGGACCTTATCTGGGAATAATGGCAAAGAACTAGGAGAAAACAGGATAAGCCCACTTGACTGCTGGTGAAGCCATGCCAGCAGTACTACTAACTCACATCCTCAAAGCACAGAGTAGTAATAGCACAAAATCCAAAGTCCACACAGATGAAGACAGAAGTACAGAGGCCCTGGCACTCCTTGCCTTACCCCAGAGTAGGGCAGAAGTTGTTAATGAAAGAGGGTAGTGCCAAAGAGAAACACACAGGGAAGAGGATGCCAAGGCTCCCTCCTCTTGCTGTGCTCAGCTGCCCTTATGAAGCTTCACAGAAGTGGAGGCCAAGCTGACGCTCTCCCAGCAGCTTGTGGTCTACGGGGTTGAGTAAATACTTACTCATTAGACTGTCATCAGCATGACTCAGCCCCAAGGAGGGAGGGAGCGAATCCTTCCTCAAGGATGAAAAGCACTCAGTCAGTGCAGCATCCTCCACGTCTGTATATACAAGAGGAAGGTTTCCATTGCTCAATCGCTTTTTCTGGTGGCTAAATGTTTCAGCAATTACCTACGCTTGCTAAGGACCGCATCAAACCCTCTTGCAATCTTCTCTTCTTGAAATCTCTTTTGGTTTCGTGGTCTGCCTGCTGGGTTTGTTTTCCTGTCTCTTCCCATCTCCCTCCCAAGTACATGGGGAAAAAATAGTCATAATCACTGATGTTTTTATTCCATGTCCTGCTGTACAACAAAACAAATGCAAAACAAGAGCCCTTGCAAATAATTAAAAAAAAAAAAAAAGAAAGAGGGGTTAGAAAAAAGAAGGAGTAGGAAAGAAAGAAAACAAGAAGAGAAAGGAATGTGCAGTCCTCATTTTAAAAGCTGGATGCTTCCAGCCACCACTCCATAAAGAACCTTTTGGCCCCCTTCAAACAAGAGGTGCAAGAAGGCATAATAAATAAGAGTTCTGCTCCCCCTTTACTCTACTTTCGTGGATGGAGATAAACTTACTTCAATAGGGACAGCTGTTGGAGGCACAGGAGTGTACTGGGGAATGTAGGTCCCTTGCATAGGTGCAGCAGCAGTCATGTACTAGAACAAATCAAAAGCAAATGAACAGTAGAAAACCACAATTAAGATGCACAAAACCATGCTAGAAGAATGATACTATTTCAATTTCTCATTCAGAGCTTTTGGTTAGAGTATAGCATATTATTTCTTTTAAGTAAGGACTTTAGGTAATGGTACAACTTACCCAGCTATAAAAAATCGTAATCTTGAACTTCAAACTCAGGTCATATCTGAATATAGACAATAGTAAACATCTCACTGACAGAAGCAGATTGCTCTCTAAAGTTGAGAGACTTCTATTTGTGCTTACAAAAAAATCAGTGGAGACATGTGGTTACAGATACAAAGCAGTCTAAACAATCTCTTGGAGTCTTATCGACCTTATCTAATGACACCTACAAAATATGAAGCATGGAATTTGAGAGGTTTATTCCAATCTATATTTAACCCCATCAACAAGACCAGTTGAGTTTACAGGGATACAAAGCTGCAGATAGGTGCAATCTGAGACAGGAGAAAGAAAGGAAGAGTAAGATCCATCTGGAGTTTCTCCTTTCATACACAGGTACCCTAGCTAAATCTTATGGCTTATTCTTACTATCCAGGGATCTTTCCTATGCATTTTGAAACTGGTGCAAATTATTATAGCAACAATTTTTATTAGCTTCTCTGAAACACCATCTCTCCCAAGTACTACAAGACAGTATTTTTTAAAATTCATGTGTGCTTGTGAATTTTGTCATTGTTATGGCACTGATTTCTTTATATACAGCACTTCTCAAAATCTCTTGAACTGAATGCCACAGTCATTGTTCAAATTTTCAAATAAAGTATTGATATTAAGTCCTTAGATCTATATATACTTTTCTTTCTACAATCCAGTCCTAACTACATGTCTTCACTGACAAGAATCTCAGAATGTGCCCAATCCCCCAACTGACTGTATGACACTTCCACTACATGTTATCTTCAAAGACACCAAAGATCTGAATCAGCCCACAATGTATTTGATGAATTTTAAGATGAGTTAAATACAGCTTTGCTTCCTGGCAGAGCTAGGAAGTGCTTGCAAGATTTTATTCCGCTGTTTATAGTAAAATTTACATTTAAAGCACTCTCCCACCTCAATTCTAAACTAACTGGATGGTTTGATATAGGCCTGTCACAAACATGCGTTATGAAATTGCAAAGTGGGGTGCAGACTGCAGCAATGCTGGAGAAACGCCTAAGGGAATGACAACAGCATATGTAAGAATCTCACAGTTAAATTCTGAAGTATTCTTGCAAGTAGAAGAAAACAGAAAGTATTTAAGTGAAATTGTTTTCTATTTAAAAAATAAGTGAGGATCATATGTTACACAGAATGTATACTTGCAACGTGAGCAGCATATGGTGTTGAGAACTGTGAGTATTTTTCCCCAAATTCACAGCGTTTTCCTGAACTTGAGCAAAGAGGGAGGAGCGCCCTCAGTGTCTGTGTGCCTATATCAGGCCATGTTTTTCTGCAGCTCTTTTTCCTTGTTCTCCAGGAAGAGAATTGGATTCAACAGGGTTTTTTATGAAGGCTAACCCACCACAAGCACGAGGCCAACTCTCCCGTTGTACTCAGTACAGCTGGGGTGCTCTCCTGCCTCACAGACCAACGAGAACGCTACAGCGGCGCATTGCAGAGCTGCTCCCGCTCCGCTCGTTCGGCCTTGTCACGGTGCCCTCACATGTTGGGAAGACATCTCTTGTGTAGCATTGTTCTAAACGTGTCAATATTTCACATTAAAGTGAAGCACGCATTCTAAGAGTTCTGCAAAGACCTGCAAGGGTTCTAAACGTCCATGCAGTCTAGCTTCGCTTGCACAAATATATATAGAGTTTAGTTGAAAGTGTTAATTTGAATAATGAAGTGGTATCATTCAACTTGAACTTCCTGTTTTCTTCCTTGAACCTGGCAGAAGATCAATATTCAGACTCTTATAAGATGCAATTATCTGCCATTCCCTACCTTACACACAAACCCAGCGACTTAATGCACGAATATTAAAGTATTCGACTGCCTTTCTGTTCAGATCACTCCATTTTTGCAAAATCCTTCGGCACTGTGTTCTCCAGCACAATGGAAACTGTCTGGGAATTAACTGATGTCTTTGCTTACTCTAAAAGCTCTGCTCTCAGTAGCTGTGCAGTATCTTACTCTATTATTTTTTATCTCTTGAGGCAGATCCTGATCTTACTTTCCAGCCTCCTTCATGTTGCTTCTTTCACTGCCAGACAATCTCTAGGGAAAACTGTACTGTTGACTTAAGTGTCACTGGTGGCTCTGGCCAAAGTCTGTTTGTCCTGGTCTTTTCAGATACTCACACCTTCTGGTTTAATTATTTTCTGCAGAAGTTTTAACTGAATTCAGCCAAACAGCAACGATTTAAAGCACTGGAGACCGAAGGTATCCAGTTACTTGCCAGACTCCCTGGAGAACTGTAGGAGAGTCACTTCTCCCCTGCACATAACATTCTGCATGCCTAAATGTCTGCGCTAATGGTGGTTCAATTTCTGGATAAATCCTTTAGAGTTCTACAGTTAAAAAGAAAAATGTTGTTAGCCAAATTAGTTCCACCAATGGCACAAATGAAGTCACACTACTTGTGGCAAAGATTTTGGTCCTAGGAAAATTTAGCCAAGGCTCAGTGCTACAGAATACTGGTGCTTAATAAATGCCCCTGGATCACAGAGCAGCAGTGGTCTGTATCACAGGTACACGTATTGTGCCCTTCAGTGGAATGTCCAAACATATTTAATGTCTTCCTCTTTATGAATGTAAAGATATCCTCACCATTTCAAGCAAGAATTATTAGGCTGACAATTAAACGTGTTACGGGAGATGGAACTGATTCTCTGTCTCCAGGGTCTCACTGAAGGGTCCATTGAGGCTTCTGTAAAAATCTTTACCAACCTATAAAGGACAACTACAACTTAGTTCTCAGAGACACATAATTGGTGTCCAGTATCTGAAGTCCCCTTGCATGCAGCACAGGGAGTCCCAGCTGAGACCACATGAATTCGGGAATGTCTGCCCTGCAGGATCAGTTCCTACCCATGGTAGCCTAGTGCTGAGAAGCTGCTTTAGCTTAGTTTGTTTACTAACAGTGTAATGAAAAAGGAGACAGATTAATTTTTGTTATAACCGACACTAGCTCGAGCAAGTTTACATGCATTTCTTTCCTTTGTGAACTACATAATCCTAATTCTCTGATCTCACAGGATAAATAAAGATTACACAGCACTAAGGCACAATGTCATTGTTGATACTTACATCAATGGGTTTGGATAACGAAAGAGTTCAATTCCTTGTGATGAATATTCATGGTTGGTTGTTTAGCAAAAAGCTTCCTGAGCACTGCTGTTCAGTAGCTTCCATATCCAGCACACAATGAGCCCACTGGAATGTGTGTCTCTCCCTGGGCCCCCCAGACACTACCTAGCTATGCTATTAAAAAATGCACTCTGGATCTGTTAAAGTGAGTAGAGTCCACGCTAGGAGGTGGAAAAGAACTTCAGAAATTATTCTGAGATTTAAAGAAAAGTTAAATATTTTATATCTACTCAGTTTAAGACCACCCAGGATGAAAATTCCAGTCTAAGGACATCCTTGAGCTGAGGGACTCTGTTGTAACGCAGCTCGATTTGGATTACAGTTCCTGTAAATGTACATACTCTGCACGTGGCTTCCCATCTACCTCAGGAACCTCATGTAACTTGGAAGTAGGCAGATGGCAAACAAAGAAGACATCTATATCAGAAAGCCATCACTGACATTTATTTTCTCCATGAACCACACTGCCTACAGTTCTTTATCCACACATATGTGTGGAACAGAGACAGCATGACTCACATGCTCAGCTCAGCAGCACCCAGCTAAGTTCACTAAATATTAATATTATGAGCACTGAAATAAGAGAATCTGAGAAACCCAAATGTGTCCTTTCTTTGTCATGTGTTTCCATCCGGATTAAAGATTCTTGAGCTGTGATGTGATCGGCCATTCAATAAGGTATGTGCAAGGCAGAGGAAATCACTGTTCATTCTTCCACAGCTGTACAGGCTTTGTGGGCCTAAAAGCAGAAGCTGCTCATTTCTGACAGTAAAATGAATAGTGACTCTATAGGCAGAGATGATGGATCTGGAGGTTATAAGGGAGCTTTTCTTGGCAGTCTCATCCTTAAAAAAACAGCAATTTCTACTACAGAAAATGACTACATTGCTGGTGGCAACAGGCTCTTAATTTGCTTGTAAACTATTGTTTTCTTCATACAGTACAGAAAATTAATGTTCTCATCACTGAAGACATGTAGGATTGTAATATAATTCATGCTTTATGATGCCCAACTGCTTAATTCAGACTACTTATCAGGTACCAGTTTAGTATATATGCTACATTAACAATTCTGCTCATGTCTTTTCCAATGGGATTTTTGGTTTTTACCATTTTGAAACTACTTAAACGTGTGGAAAAATACATAGCTAGAAAACAAGAGTGGTAACGTACACTCTCTTACACCTCTGTTCTCCTTTCAGATACTGCCCTCTGTGACTAGAAAGAGTTAAATGCAAGGAGGTAACAAATGAGGAGGTGGGCTGAGGGGACAAAATGAGATCCCTAAAGAAGGATCACGTTTAATTCAGAAAGCAACATCACTTCTTCGAGATCTGCAAACAGCAGGGTGTCCCAGCCTGGCTCCAGCCAGGATCGTGTTAAGCCTGCAGCAAACACCAAACCCATAAAGGTGACAGGCATTGGGAAATAAAAACAGGAGGAGAGCAGCTGCCTGTACCCAGCAGAGTGAGGGAGCATGCTGCAGCAGGATAATATGGTTTACTCGTCAAAGGTGGAGCTGAGTCACCTGCAGGGAATTTGCAGGAGCTTTTACATTGAGGCTGTGGCACAGGCAATGTCCATTTATTCATCTGCCCTAGTAAGCTCTCAGGCTGCTTTTCTCAGGCCCAGCTTAATGCAGAGTCAGGCATCTGCCTAACAGCTGATGTACATAGCAAACACCCCTTACAGCAGCCATTAGTTACTGCATTTCAGCTGAGACACTGCCTGAAAGAGTGACTCTTGCAAGACCAAACTATTTCATTTACATCACCAGAAGAGTTTGGCTGCACACTCTGTTTAAATTCTGAAGGCCATCATTAGCAGAATGTATAAGAAACCAGCCTAAAGTTCAGTTCTATTTATAGGCCTAGTTGCCTATAAAATAACACAGCTGTGATTAGATGGTGGCTGCTGCAGATACATTAACTCTCTTGGTCACTGTGAGTACTGTGACATTGTAGGGAGTGACAACAGTTAATAACCTGATCAATATTGAATAAGTTTCTTGGTATAAAGAAAACAAAAGAGAAGTTACAAAATTAGATAGTAACAGATAGGTTGCAGTAAAACTGGAAACCTCAAACAACGCTCAGAATCAGTAGACTTACTAAGGACAAACAGCAATGAGCGAGGAAAAATGTTAAAGAAGCCTTTTATACATTCCATGTACAAATGCTCTTCTCTGGTGTTTTGCTTTGGTGTTATATCAATGTATCTCTGTTGCAAGAATCAAAGATCTCGTTCCTTATATCATCAGCCTTCATGTTCCTGAGAAGACACAGAGCCTTTTCAGTCAAGGTGAGAGCCAAAATGCAGAAGCCGTGTACCAGAATATGCTGGTAAGCATTTACACCAACCACCACAGCCTGCTAAAGGGAGATTAAACGGGATGTCCAACACAGACAAATGCTAAACCATGTATCTGAAATAAGCAAGGATTCCAGAATCTGGTCTTCAATGACTATTTGTGGTTTCATATCACCACATGAGCTATAGTACAGTGATAATGACTTAGCTTTTCAGGATTCCCAGAATTAATGCCAGCGTTTCTTTCTGCCTTTTTTTTTTTTTCATTTAATCTTTTAAACCATCTGAGAAGTCTAGACACTGCATCACTAACAAAATCATGTGAAAACATTTGCATTGCTGGAAAACTGAAGGAAATGAGTCTGTTGGCTGAATTTATTTTTATCTTTTTTTTTTTTTTTTTACCCCATGAAGGAAACCTGCCCTTCCACTTTCAAATCTCTTTCCCTGCAAAGAACAAAAACTGCATCTCTCTTTGACCACTGTCAAGCGGTTATAACTTTAATGAAATATAGGATAAAACCACAGCTTTTTTCTCTCTGGTTCCACCTTCCCATTTGAAAATACCCTGTTCTCCAACAGAAAAGAACATTGTCTTGCTGTGTCCTCTTATCCCATAGTCTGGCATGGAGGCATGGGAACTCAGGAAGAGAAAAGGACCATCTAGTTCATCTAGTGCCAGTGGCAGTTCAATGAAATACAATATCCAGCTGCCACAGTTTTCACTTTAAACTTAAAATATCTTTTGCTACCCAGAAGCATTCTTATTTTTCAGCTCAATCCTGTACTTATTCAATGGCTGTTATTAATTTCACTTTCTCCCAATTAAAGAGTGGGAGAATAAATGATATGAAGTTTTTGCATATATTACAATAATTTTGCTAATAATTATCAGCCAGGCCTGAAATATAAGAATATAATTCCATTTTACCACACAATTACCACAGTCCTATCAAGAACAGCTCTGTCATTCAACAGAATCCCATCACTGGGCCACTGCACTCATTATTCAGGCAGAGAATAGAAATCTTTTCCGGATTTAACATTCCTTCCCTGCTGCTCAGTAATACAAATGTATTTAGGAATGCTGGCTATCAATTCCCTTTCAACCTTCCTAATGAGATGTTACCTAATTCTCCGAGCAAGTTAAATGAAGGTAGAGAGAATAATAACTTCAAGAACTATATTTGCAAACTAATCTCCTTTTCTCTTCAGGAGTTCTAAACATCCTTCACAAATCTCTATCTTAGGAAATCAGAGTAATACAAAGGTATAGGAGAAAAGGTGCAGATGAGCTAACCCCCCCGTAGCTAACAGGTCTTTTCTTCTTTCTGAAATTTAGTCCTGCTACTAAAGCAGAGTGATCAGGACTAATCAGATAAAGACTATTTAGAGTAAACAAATATGAGAACAGTGAGATCCCCACATACAGCTGTGCAGCACGCTCTCACTAGCATACACTTTGTAAAAACTGTAGTAAATGTAGGCAGTATAAACAGATAAATAAATAACTGGCTCATTCCCTTTAACCACCTTTTAGTCTAAAGGCTGGCACCTACAAATGAGCTCAGTAAAAGTCTCAAACCGCTTCCAGATGTCTCATGAATGTGTGAAAAGGGTGAAAATGGAGGAAAACTCATCAGGATGTGAAAATAAGTTCCCATTCTGACTGCTTTTTCATTAATTGGAAACTTCCTTTAGGAACCTGACCTGAGGGTGCCAAAGATTCTTGCAGTCCATGTCAGTGTACCGAGGCCCATGATATTTTCACTCTTCCTTGTGCCATTGTAGGTGGGGACCCATGGAGAGTGTACAGAAATGTAAACTGAACCCCCACGTGTGACTGCATATATGAACAGCCCCAAGATGTGAAAACTGTTTTTTTGCATAATTTGAATAATGCTGTATGTCTGAAGGATACATTTGCAAGAGAGGAAGACTTCTGTGCTTAAAACAACAAGACTCTGGCAATATGTTGTATTTTCTTATTTCTTCACTTCTTACATGTTTCTCTACAAGAAAGGCATTTTAATTTTTTTCTAATACCCTCTGTGTACCTGTTCTATGAATGCACATTATGAGCTCTCTGGGGCAAGTTTCTGAGCATGGGTTAGTGCCTGATTTATTACAGTCCTGTCTGCAGCACCCTGTACAAAATCAGGGTATAGTGACTGTATCGTAACACAAGAGTATACTGCATCAGTCTTGGTCAACCAGGGTTAGTAATCGCTGAGATGCTGTCACATTTGTATTATTCTTTCAGATCCTCTATACTGAAGAATGAAGGGGTGATACAACAGAATTATAACTGTGGCTTCTGATATAAAGAATTCCTTATGCACCCCTTTCGTTGGAAATTCTTAGACATTTCCACTTAACCACAACTCTGCCAATTAGTCCCTGATGAATAGCTGCTAGTAAGATGAAGGAAAACTGATCTGTAATTTCCATACTTTCAATATAAGTAAAAAAAACCAACGAAAGTGTTGGTGAATCTCTCAACATGAGATAAATGCAATGTGCTCAATATAAGCACATTGAGCTACTATCAATAACACATCCATTTATATGAACCAGTAATTGTTTTGTAGAGGTAAACATGTCTCTAGATGCTATTAAATCTCCATGAATTTGAAGAGTCTGAAGAGAAGCAGACCACTGTGTGCAAAGATCCCTACTGTATGGATGAAGCTGTTAAAAGGAGAAATGCTTAGACTTGTTAAATAACAGCTGCTCATCAATCATCACATGCACTTTCCATTGCTCTTTCAGACCAGGGATAAAAGTAGACAGCTCATGGGCCAGCTGTCCAAGAAAGAAGCAGATGAAAGCCAGGAGAATTAGTTGTAAGCTAAACCAAATCAAAAAGAACAGTAAAAACAGACAAAAGGGCCCATGAATATTAGTATTTCCAGTTTTCCTAGAAACAGGAAGAATTTCCACACCTCCTGCATGAAAAGGCAGTCATGCCAGCCAGAGGAAAGGTAGTAAGATAACAGAATTATATCACCAGTGTACACCTTGGATGTTAAGAGCACCTAAAGCATGATATTCCTCCGTTCTTTATCTCTAAAAGATCTCTAGAATCCAAAATATTTGGCTAAGTATAATGCAAGACATCACTGTGGGAAGGGAGAGGAGGGCAGGGACCATTTCAATACTTCATAAAAAAGACTGCTGTTCACCAGTACCCTGCATCCAGAGATGGAGGAGAAGTCAGTTCAGTGAGCCTGAAACACCTTGGAGACATCGGAGACATCACCTTTTGGGGATTACCCTGGAAGCCAACAGTGGCGTCAGGGATGCCTTGCAAGCTGGCCTTGCTGAATTGATGGTGAACACGGCAGTCCAGGCCTAGGCAGGGGCAAACACATTCCCTCTGGGAAATGCTGGGCCCTTATGCCTAAGGATACAAGGAAAATCAGCCTGCTGTTGGGCATGTGTGGATAAACATCCCACAAATCAGGAAGACTCAGGTCTTCCAGGCAGCTCAACACAGAGATGGTGTGGGTGAGTAGGGTGTTTGCAAGCCCCAAGAGCTCATGGAAGTCCTTACCTCTTCCTACACATCTGGAAACTGGCAGTCCCTCTTCAGTCTTCAAGCCAGTGCCCTGCTTTTTTTTCCAGGACAATCCCACCAAGTTGCCTCACCAAAGGAACATTCCTGGGGTTTTCTGACTTGGCTGCCAGACTAATCTGGCCCTCAGTAAGCAGACCTGTAAGCTGACCCAATAGGAGGTCTGGAAGCCTGCCCAAAGCATTGGACATGGTGAGGCTGCTCTGGAACACGAAATCCTGGGAGTGTTTTGCAGCTGCTGCCTGAAAACTGACAGAAACCAAGATGGATATTTAAGCCAGTTGGCAGCTGCCAAGATCTTGCAGACTAGATTTTGTAGTGGGAACAACATGAGGGAGGCATTGTTTCTGAAAATTAAATTTTGTTTGGAATTTCTGGCTCAAGGGAGAATCTTTCTGGTTTGTTCTGAGTTTTTAGAAGATGAATCAGAATGAAATGAAATTTCGTAAGATTGATTTCCCACAAACTGGAAACCATGAATGTTGCTTGGCCAACTCTTCTTCTGTCTGCAACTTCAGCAAAAGGATCAGCCATATTTGTATTTGGATAGAGTGGGAATTGTAGAGAATACTAACCTTTGAAGGCTGGTGCCAACTTCAGTACATTTAAAGTAAAGTGCTTTAAAGTGATGCAGTACAAAATATTGCTTCTAACTGGCATAAAAATTGTTGTGTCAAAATCCTTAAATGTATTTACATGATCATGAGCTTTGCTTACATGGCAGGGCTGTGGAAGGTGGCAATAGTAAGCATTTTTGGGGAAGACTTCCTTTTCCCACTTTCCACAAACTTTTGAAATTCTTGTGGGAGAAGGATCATCTTAAAATTAAAGTCAATGCCCTACTGATAGAGTGTGACTATGTAGGAATATTACAGACTGCCCCTAGGCAGTTAAATTATTAGCTGTGGGAGGATCTGAGGTATATCAGATCATATCAGCAATAGGGTTACAAATGCAAAGGAGAAACCTTGACTTTTAGCAGAGTGGACTGAACTATGCTGCTATGTCATCAGCTTATGTACCATGTAACCATCTGATAACAATGTTGAACTTGCGTGATAAAAATTACACAGAATCTCTGCTAATTTGTCATTGTTTCATCCAAAAGATGAGGGGAAGAGCTAAGGAAGAAGGAAAGATACCAAAAAGTAAAAAAAAAAAACAAACACCCAAAACAATGAAAACCAGCAGAAGAACAAAACAGAAAATGTGAGAAGGAAAAAAAAATCCCAATACCTCAAAAACTAGCCATCCCTCCTTGCCTTAAGCCCTCCTGTCTTATCATCTAATCAGTAATTTGCCTCCTACAGAGAGGTCCCTTTAGAATGCCTCCCATTTTTGACTCCTGCAGGTCTTTCATACTATTTCACCATAGCATTCTCTTAACCTCTTAGATACTGTTTCATTGGGGAAGTGTGATCAACACAGCTGATGAACCATAAGTGAAGCAGCCAAGATCACAAGCCTGAAGCTTCAGCTGTAACTCTCACTTTGTACAGGTGAGCAACTAAACACATAGGAAACATGAGGTTTGTTTGAGCAATAAAAAAGTGCAAGTGCTCATTTTTCATAAAAAACTATTAAACAGAGCTTTATAGGTGTACTTAGTAGTTATTTTACCAGGAATAACATGAGCAATGTTTGAAGGGGCCAATAAAACCGTGTGTCTTAGTGCTGGCAGAATAGCAGCATTCCAAGGCTGTTCTTTGGGTTCTTTCAGTGCTAGTTTTCCAAAGGAGACAGAATCACCTCATCTGTATTCAAATTATATACAATTATCATTTGGTATGGATTTGTGCTTTAACACCCTCTTACAGTTCTGGAAAATACAAGCACTGAAAGTTTTCAGTGGTGGTGTATGAATTTTAATAATTTCTAGGGCTAATAAAGACCGGGCCAAGTATAAAGCAATTCCCATCATTGGAGAAAAAAATCTGTTAATCAGTCTTGTCCTCACTGTCACTGTACTGATTGTAAATAGTTTTAGACAGGGCTAAAAAAAGTGTAGCTGCAGTCTCAGCTTGATAGACGAGTATGCTGAAATGGTTGCTCTTGGTACATTTTTTCAGCTAGCACATTCTGTGAAAAATTAGAAGCAAAGCAAAATAATCCAAATAATCTTCCCAATTTCCTCCCCTCTCTCTAATTCTGATGGAGATTATGAGAATAATCCAGGAAGGGAATCAGCACTGGGGAAAATAAAAATACATGTTCAAACACTCATATTTCCTTCTTATGAATGCCCTTTACATGACAGAGATGTCCAAACAGCACTTAAGGAGCAACAGCAAAATGCCTGACAGACAGGCATGATAAGTAATGGCTCAAAATGTTTGCAAGCCAGACAGAAAGGGTGACTTTTTCTTTCTTTTCTTTTTTTTTTTTTCTTTTCCCCTGAAAATCCTTTAAGGTAACCTCACTCCATGTCTGCTGGCAGGCAGCCATTTTCCTATAAATTCATATTACAATGCTGTATTTCTAATGGATTGGGTATGGTGCTTTTCCATTTTGCTAATGAGAAAAGCTAAAGGCCATTACTTGTTCTGATTAAGATCCCAAGGGAAGAAATGTGATGTGTATATTACCAGGCCATACGTAAAGGAAGTATTTGGCATTTCCAATCAATCAGATGAAGGGTAGACAGAAAAAGTCTTATCCTGGGACTGCAGAGGAAGAAGATATAGGGGGAAAAGAAACCACAGAAAGTGTCTTTAAAAGGTGACTTACAGGAATCAGTTATAATGATATTAGTATGATCAATGACTAGGGCTACTATCTGGGAAGGATGTAATTACCAAAATGAAAACTTTCAAATGGGAAGCCTGATCAAGGGCAGAGGTACTGTCATATGTCTCAGAGCACTGTCAGCTCTCATCCAGGCAATGTATTACCGTGTCACTCACGAGCACTACGAGGTTGTGCTTCCCTGGGGTGGGAGCAGACCTAGGAAGTGAGGGGTTCAGAAACTGCATCCAGCTCAGAAACGTGGGTAAGTCTGGCACCAAAGGCAAATTCAAGATAAAGAAAGATAAGGCTGAGCAAGAGGGAAAATAGAAAAGAGAAAATCCGCAGTCATGACTGGCTTTAAGGAAGGTTTTGCAGCAGTGCACATTTAAAAACCATTTCAAGAGAGAGAAAAAGGAAATGCTGTAGACCAATGAACTACTTGTCGTAAAGGAGAGGAAACAAAAAAATGTACCAAGGGATGCACTGCTCAATTTACAGAAGGATAGTCTGGAATATCCTCTACGATGTTTCAATATGCAATTCCTACATGTTTAATCATGTTGCCATAGAATTTTTCAAATTTATACCTGAAGGAAATACAAAGTTTAGAGACCACTTTTCATCTCTTTTTCAGTGACTGCATAGCAACAGCTTGAAAATCGTACACGATAGATGCTCCAAATGGCAAATAAAAAGAACAGAGCTTGGAGATGGGTGTTCTGAGAGAGAAAAAGATTCCTTGACTGTGTCACAATGCATAGTCAGAGGTGTAGATATACTTTAAATATTATATTAATTTCTCATTATGAATCACTCTGGAGCATTAAAACTGACAAAAAATCTACCACACTGCATCCTCTCAAATGGAATCCAGATTAATGGAACATTACTGTCAATGACAGCAAAACTATAATAACTGATAAGGTCAGCAGGAGACATAGTCTCCTGTACTCTCCCAAATCTGTATTGGGGCATTTAGCTTTCCTCTTTAGGCACCACTGATTCTTGGGAATGCTTCAGATACTTCCACTTGGGAATAGAGAGAAAGGCTGTAACACTTTCCCCCATGTGTTTTAAAAGAACATCTTCAACCCTTCCCTTCATCATGAGATCAGGAGGCAAAGCTAAGAGATGTATTTCTCTTAAATATTATTGGTGACAAGGCATGGATGCAACATACAGTGCTGGAAAAAAAAACTAAGAACCACAGCTCAGAAAGCCCCTCTACAGCTATCAAACTGAAATTCAATCATCTTCAGCTTTCCTTGAAGGCTTATATTTAAAATATTCCACACGGGCCCTAACAGGAGTTCTCAGTGAGCTCTTCTGATCCCTCAGCTCCAGTCGTGCGAAAAGGAACAAAGGCTGCACAAATACACCCCAGCCTGTACAGGTAAGCAATTCTGGCCTCTCCTAAGTGCCACAGCCCAGTCAGGGAATTGTTCTCAGGAGGATCTTGCAGAGTATCTATTTCTAGGCTAGGTTGTCCATTCTGGTTCTTTGATGCACTTCTGGCTCTGGCACATGGACTGACTGAAAAGCTCAGACATCTTCATTTTGCACTGGC
>WAAE01020611.1:0-107717 GCA_013400495.1 Nicator chloris
AGAATCACAGAACTGCAGAGTCACAGAATCACGGTCAGAGTCACAGAGTCACAGAACTGCAGAATCACAGTCACAGTATTATAATCACAGAATCACAATCACAGAATCACAGAGTCAGAGAGTCACAGAATCACAGAATCACAGAGTTACAGAAGTGCAGAGTCACAGAATTACAGAACCACAGTCACAGAACCACAGAGTCACAGAATCAATCACAGAATCAGTCAGGGAATCACAGCACTGCAGAATGGCAGAATCACAGTCACAAACTCACTGAATCAATCAGAGAATCCCAGAACCACAGAATCACAGAATATGCTGAGTTGGAAGAGACCCACAAGGATCATCCAGTCCAGCTCCTGTCCCTGCACAGACACCCCAACAGTTCCACCCTGTGCCCGAGAGCTTTGTCCAAACACCTCTTGACGAGAGAGGCAGAGGCCTGATGTGGAAATGCTTTGGGCAGATGTGATGGAGCACTGAGGGATGCTCAGGGCTGGGAGCCCTGGGAACAGAGGGGGCCAGGCCAGGTCTGTGGGGTTTGGCTCTGCTGTGTGGGGGCTGCTGGCCTGGGGCTGAGCTCCAAACCAGCAGGGAGCTCAGGTGAGCTTTCAGTGACTCAGCTTTGTCCCCTGCCCTCTGACAAACACCCCAGGGGCAGCAGTGACTGCAGCTCAGGGGCTGCAGCAGGCTGGGATGGAGGGACACCCAGAATCTCTGGAAGGAAAAGGCTGATGTGATTGCAGCCCTGCTTCCTGCCCTGGTCAGCGTGCCTGCTTTGCTCAGGCCCTGCACTGAAGTTTGCAGGTGCCCCCTCAGGTCTCCGGTGCATTTTGGCCTTGAATTCCTCCCTGCAGCGCAGCTTTTTCCTGCCTTTGTGCCTCTGCTCTTCTGTAAATCAGGGAGCTTGGTCCTTCCCTTCCTCCCTGGAGGGATGGAGCGATCAATGTTTGGAAGAGAAAAAGCTGCAGTAGGTTTGCTTCATCTTTCACTCCCACCACCAGAGGAAAACTCGTCTGGAGCTGCAAGGACATGGGGGCATGTCAGGTTAGGAGGATCAGGGCTGGGGACTGGCCTGAACTGGCAGAAATCCCTGGCAGGGATGCTCAGGGCTTGCAAGGCTGCATTTCTTTTTTCTTGAATTTCTTCTGCTGTGGTGGCTCCCTGAGGGTCCTGAATGGTGAAATATCCACGGCACCCACACCTGCACTGGTGCAGAGTCACTCCAGCTGCAAACACACCCCAAGAAGCCTCTTGGTTTTCATTCTTCTGGCAGGGAAGAATTTGCAAAGCTGATTTCCAGCCCTGATCTGATGGATCCCCCTCCTGAGAGGCTCTTACAGTGAGAGGGTTCCAGGCTGAGGGTTTGTTCTCATCTCCCCCACGCTGGAGGTGCCTCTTGGAGAGCTGCTTAATGTGCCCAGAGTGCCACCAGGGCTTGTCAGGAGCTCAGGAGGAGCTTCCCCTCCTCCTTGGAGCCCCCAAACAGCCCCTTGCTGCTTGCAGCAGAAGAAATATGGTGATTACAGGCATCAGACTGCTCAAGGGAATATTGGATTATTGAAGTTGAGAATCCAAGGGAGAAATCCCCCTTCTAGGAGCTCACTTGTTCTGGAATCTGCACACCTTTTGGGGAGAAGCAGAAAATTGCAGCTGAGCAGCATCCAGCCAGGGCTCCAAATCCAGCCTGAGTCCCTCCTTGCCCCTTGCAGTCTGTTATTTTTGTTGTTGTTGTTATTACTATTATTATTATTATTATTATTATTATTATTATTATTATTGCCACTTTGGCACTGTCCTTTCTCAGCCATGGATGTTTCCCTACAACAACTGCACCTACCCAAACCTACAGCTAAGGCTTAACTACCAACATCCACAACAAATACTCTCATTTTTGGGCACAGCCCCTTGGATTTGCACCCTCAGAGGTGTGCAGAAAACGATGCAGAAAACCAAAGGTGAATAACACACAGATACCAACAAGACACCCACTTACAGATCTTCTCAAAGCTCAGTAGCAAAGCTGTGGTGCTTATGTTAATATTTGTTAATATTTTGTCTTGAGGAAGGGTGGGAAGAAAGAAAAAAAAAGAGACATTGTTCCTCCTTGGAAAGTGTTTTGTTTTTCCCAAGCAGCATGACTTTAGGTATTTATTTTAAGAACACAATTCTGTGTCCAGTAGCTATGAAAAGTCTTGGGAGGACAGGACAAAGGGAGCCCAGGAGGGGTCAGTGGGCTCTGGGGAGGGTCAGGGTTGGGATTAGGGGTGGATGGGTTTGTCCAGGATGGTTGTCAGGAATTCCTCACTCATCCTGTAGCAAAGTTTGTGAAAGCAGCCCAGCAAAGCTCCTGAGCCCTCAGCACTCCTTCAGCCACTGCTTGGGTTGTACATGACCTGTATATTCTGTCTCTTTTCGTGTGAGAATGATCGAATTAGGGAGAATCAGAAAGGTGATCTGTGCGTCCATTGATAGAACTGCAGCTGCTCCATCTCCTACCAAGCAATTTCTCTCACTGAAAAGGGAACACCAAAACCGAGTGTTCACTGGAATATGCTGTCCTGGCCTTTGAGTGAAGATGAAAATTCATAGGAAAAGCAGAATTCCTGGGCATTATCAGCTTCCATGGCTGTTATTCTCTTTGTCACTGGGGCAATCCGTGTGCTGGGTGAGCTGCAGTGCTGAGGGGCAGGATCTTTGTGCTCAGCAGCAGCAGATTCCCAAGCATGTTGTCTTTGGCATGGGCAGTATTTTATCTGCCAGAGCCAACGTTAATGAAAAATTCCTGAAAAATTCCACATTTCAACACAGCAACAATCTGCTGGGAATAACAATCTCTTGTGACCTCGTTCAAAAGCAGATGTCGGGCAGGATACAAAACAGGGAGGTGTTTCTGACCCCCCCTACTAAATTTGGGGACTTTGGGCTGAGTTTATGGTGCTTGCCTGCCTTTAGGAGTGATCCCAGCACTGTCAGGTTGTGAACTCCCTGTGGGACCTGCACCCAAAATCAGGATTGTGCTGTCAGAGCCACGGGGTTGGTGACACCGAGAACTCCCTGTGTGGCACAACAGTCCCAGCTCTTCAAAACTCTGTGAATTTACAGCAATTTGTAGAGAAATGTCTGCACAGGAGGGGTTTCTCCTTCTGGGACAGTGGTGGCATTGTCCCTGCTGGAGTCCCTCTGACACAGGGC
Organism: Nicator chloris; assembly: GCA_013400495.1. Classification (NCBI taxonomy): domain Eukaryota; kingdom Metazoa; phylum Chordata; class Aves; order Passeriformes; family Pycnonotidae; genus Nicator; species Nicator chloris. The sequence goes on from WAAE01020611.1 coordinate 3,196, forward strand.
AGGAAAATCTGTGATCCATCCCAGCAAACATCAGCCTGGATGGTTTGTCACACACGGCTTCATCTCCTCCTTGCAGCAGACTGGAAAACCAAGGTCAGGCAAGTAAAGCTGGGGAGAAAAAGCCCAAGTCCTGAGTAAAGTGGCCTTAAATCACTGCCACCAACTGCTAAGTGACAGAGAAGGGAAATGGAAGGGACTAATTCACCTTGATTTGCATGAATTGGGTTCTCCCAGGTGGGTTTCCCTTCGGATTTCTGAGCCAGCCCATCGTCCATGCCCGGGCAGAGCTCCTTGTCCGGGCAGTCTGTGCCAGCTGGGCAGGACAGGCCAGCCAGGGCCGTGGGGCTGGGGACATCCCAACACAGCAAAGACAGCACAAAGCTCAGGACACCTCGCAGCAAAGCCCGGGCACCTGCTGGGTTTATTCATGGGCTGTGGGTCACTTGGTAAAGTGGAGAAAGAAATGAGTGAGCCTGTCAAAAAGCAGGGAAAATCCCACGGATCTGGCCTCTCCTCACCCTGCCCCACCACGGATCCTTTCTGCTCCATGCACACTTTGTGCACCACAGCGCAGAGGGCAAAGGAAATCAAGACTTAAACTCCCAGGCCTCCAAATCCAGCGTGTTCCACACACATCCAGAGGTGGCAGGAGGCCGGGAGAGCAGTGGGATTGATCCCCCTGCAGCCGGGTCGGGGCAGCCTTTGCCGTGCCCCGGGGACAGGTGGCACACAGCACTGCCAGCACTGACAGCACTGACAGCACTGCCAGCACACAGAGAGGAGGCAGTTTGAATTCACTGCTGTGCTCCACACACAGGCACAGCCCTGGGTGAATGCTCAGCCCTCAGCCCCTGCAAGGTGCCCTCTTGCCAAAATGCCCCTCCTTGGGAGATTTGTTTCAGTGGCAGTGGCTCAGTGAGAGCACGGGACGTTCCTCCTGTGCAGAAAACATCTGTGCCGTGCTCCCCGCCGCTGCCTTCACTTCAGCTGGGAAGGATGCAAAGGGAGGGGCAGGTTCTTGCCAGTCACAGTCTTGCCCAAATATTTATCTGTGCTAAAGCAGTTTGGTTGCTGGATGTAGCCCCAGGTTGGTTCTGATGGGAGACATCAAGCACAATGTCGATGCCTCAGGGCCGGCACATCTGGCACTGCCTGTGTGCTGCAGGAATAGCAATGAAGAGTCAGCAACTCCAGCTGCTGAGCTGTTTGTCCTGAACAAGGCTGCAGCTTCACCAGCAGTGCCAGGAGGGTGCCAGGGATCACCTGGGCTGCTCTGTGGTCCCTGCTGGCACCTGCACTCCTTTTTGCATCAGGGGGCTCCAGACTGAAGGGTCACCACTTTTTTGAGAAGGATTTAAAAGAGTGGTGGGAAGAGTGGTTGGGCAAAGCAGGGCAGAGCTGCCAGCATTCAGAACATTTCTCTGATGTTTTATTTCTGGAAGTATCTGATGCAAATGTTCTTTTCCTGGAAAGATTCCTCCCCCTGCCTGCTTCCCCTGCCTCCCTCAGGACACTGGTGCCAATACTTCTGTTGCAACTTCCTCGCTCCCAGGGGTTTCCTGCTGGAGATTTCCCTCCCCTCTGGCCTGGGGCTGGTGGTCCCTGCATTGCTCTGTGGAAGGAGGCCATGGCCCCAGCACTGCCTGGGATGCTGGCAGGTATCCCTGAGGGATTCCAGCTCATCCTGCCAGCACAGAGGTGCTCTGGGAGGATGGCTCAGGTATTCCTGGGAGCCTCTGATCCTCTTTTCCAAAGCCTGAGCCTGGCAGGTGCAGGGAATGGCTGGATCCATGTGCAGGGAGACATTTCAGCACACGCTGCATGCCACCCCTTCCATGCTCTCAGCCAAAGGAGCCCTGCCCTCAGGGTTGTGTCCAGCAGCACCTCTCACCCCGTCCCTCTGCTAAAGGGATACATTTGGCAGAATTTGGCCTGAAGGCATGGACAGAAACCTTGGAGCTAAGGGTACAGAACCGCAGTGCCCAAAGGGTCGTCTTGATCACTTCAAAAAAAGTCATCTTGCAGAGTAGCCCTGGAGAGAGGCTTATCACTTTAACTTCCCTCATTAGCCCAGGACACCAATTTTAGGCACTGTAAAAACAGTGGAGGTCAAATTTACTATGGAGGGCAAGGACCAGTGACTCAATTTTCCTTATTCTTTATAGTCACTTTTCACCTTGAAGAACAAAAGGTCCCAAAGTCAGAGAACGTTTGTTCTTGAGTCTTGCCAAATCCTTTTCTTTTTGAATAAACCGTCATTAAAATCTGGGCCCTTTGCCTTGACAAAAGAAAAGAATATATTTGTGTACACTTAAGTGACAGGAAAGAGCCAGTGAGGCAGGCCTGGTCACAGATAAAGGAATTCCGGACATTATTCCTTGTGCTCCAAGGGGTTGTGACATTGGATTTCCTCTCCAAGTGGTAAATAGCCCTGCAGTTGTACAGCAGGGTGGGGCCACCCCTGGTTTCTTTAAAACCAGGAGGGATGAAAGCACTTCAGGAGAAGAAAGAGGGGCTGGGTGCATGTGCACAGTGAATCCCTGGGAATGGCTGGGGGGGAATCCACCTGCTCCAGGCTTTGCCCCAGAATTTCCCAGGGCTTTGAGGTGCTGCCAGCTGGGCTCTGCCTTGGGAAGAGCAGCTCATGGCACAGCAGAACAGACTGAACTCCAAGGGGCAGCCCCAAATCTCAGCACCTTGCGTGTTCCCCCCAGATCTGCGGGACATTGGTGGAGTTTGTGGGGAAATGGGTTTGTTTGGGGGTGACTCTGGATCCTTCCTGCCTTCTCTGAAAGGCAGACAGCTGCCACTGCACGCTGGGGGACACTGGCTGCCCCTCCTGGGCTGGGCTGGGATCCCACAGCCCTGAGCTCCCTGGGGAGCCTCACTGGGGTTTGGAGCACGAAGGAGGCACTCCAGGACTGCTGTCACTGAAAACAGCTCTCTGTCTTGTGTTGAATGGTGCCCAGGAGTGGGGTGGGCAGGTCTGTAAGAACACATGGGAGCTGAAGCTGCAGGTTTTATCCTGGTCTCGTTTTAAATTGAGAAATATTCAGCTTTGGATCAATCCTTTGCATGGAGGGCTCACCAAGGTGCCCTGAGCTGGGTGGAGACAGAGGGAGAGGAACATAACTCCCTTGATGAGGGAGACAAGAACATTTGGATTTGGATTTCCTTTTCTCCCTGTTCCTGTGGCTGTCCTGGAGGGTCAGCAGAGCCTGTAGATCCCAAAGCTCCCAGCTACAGCCAGGCTTAATGAGAAAGGGACAGGTTTGCACATGACAGCTCTCCAAATCCTCAGGATTCAGGTCTTCAGCAATAAACCTTCATTTAGGGAATCAGCAGTGGAACAGATAAATCAGCATTTTGCAGGAGTTTGCAGATGGCAGGTTCCTACACAAGCTTTTCATTGCCTTCTGCTTGAGTGTAGACACCTGAATTATTTTCCCTTTCAACCACAATGGGAAGTCATGTCAGTACAGGGAGGCACATGATCCAACTGGAAAATCCCACCTGGAAAATGGGAATGTCAGTGAGGTTGAACTGTGCTTCCAGTTCAAGATCCAGTTGGGATGTGCTGTGAAGGGTCTGGTTCCACTGGTGAAAAAAAAACACCAGGGAAGGGCTGGAGAGGTTGAAATCGTGGCTGTGTCCAGCCCCCACTGCATCTCAGTGGCTTCAGAGATTGTGTCAAGGGGGTTGCAGTCCCTACAGAACACAAGGAGGGCTCTAATCGAGTTCAGAACTGGAGAATTTCAAGGAAAAATGACAGATTTTCCTTTTTTCCTCTGTGCCACCTTACCAAGCACCCACATTTTTCTGGAAACTGGGGAAAAGAGAGAGTTGCCCTGTTGTCTGCAGGAATAAAATACCACAACTAAAATTCCTCTATGGCTGCTCTGAGAAACAACAAAGACAACGAGAGATGAATCACGCAGAGAATTACTCATTTCCAGAGAGTAAACAGGTCATGCTCAGCATTGTTAACTCAGGGTTGTCACTGCTGTGGGTGTTTGGGGAGAGCAGGGGAAAATCTGTCCTTGCTCAGGAGTAAAATGATGGGAATCAGCCTGGAATTGCACCCAAACATTGGCACTTCTGCCACGGGGGTGTGGGGCACTCTCACTCAGGATCACTGCAAATTCCTGCTTTTCTGATCTCCTGGTACAATCCAGTAAATCTCCTCAGATAAACTGTGTTTTCATGGCCAAAAGCCAAACAAACAACGCAGAAAAAGGAACAAACAGAACCCTTTTTAGAAAGATTTATAAAAAGCTAAACAGGTCTAATAGTTAGGTTAGGGACTCATAGTTTTAAAATAGCTCACATGAATTAAGAATACAAAAAGTTATCTGCTGTCCTTCCTCCCGTGGTGATGGGAGAGTTTCTGTTTCATCACAGGGGAACTGTCCCTTAACTTCAGTGCCATTGTGGGGGAAACATCCCTTAATTTCAGTGCCACCACAGAGCAAACTGTCCCTTAATTTCAGAGCCTTTGTGGGGGAAACTTTCCTTAATTTCCGAGCCATTGTGGGGGAAACTGCCCCTTAATTTCAGAGCCATTGCAGGGGAACTGTCCCTTAATTTCAGTGCCATTGCGGGGGGACTGTCCCTTAATTTCAGTGCCATTGCGGGGGGACTGTCCCTTAATTTCAGTGCCATTGCGGGGGGACTGTCCCTTAATTTCAGTGCCATTGCGGGGGGACTGTCCCTTAATTTCAGTGCCATTGCAGGGGAACTGTCCCTTAATTTCAGAGCCATTGTGGGGGAAACTGCCCCTTAATTTCAGAGCCATTGCCCCGTGTGAGGATCTCTTCCTGCTGCCTGTGCCTGGCCTCAGAGGCCTCTTCCCACTGCACAGATGTTCAGATCAGCACAGCAGCTCCTGTGAACAAGCTTTGCAGCACTGGGGCTTGATCTACAGCTCTTTTGACTCTCCAGCAGCATTTTTCTCCTCCCAAAGCTGCTTCCATGCTTTGACGTTGCTCCAGAGCCCCAAAGAAATGCCTGACAATTCTCCTAAAGGCTCCCTTTATTCCAATGGCTCCTGTTTGAACCTCTGCTATGCCGTTCATGCTGCGCAGTCGTCCCTACCCTGAGACCTTCCAGCCAAGGCTTTTACAATTTGGCAGCTGAGGTCTCAGCCTGAAAATTCATCCCTGTGTTTTTACTCTCCCCCAAGAGCCTGTTTTCAATTGATATAAACATTTTGATAGCTTAAGAGCACAACACAATGCTGAGCCTCCCTTTCCAGCTGGAAGCCAAGGGTGTTCCTTTGACTCCCAGTGTTTGTTGCTTGTTGTTGGCTGTGCCAGTGCCTGGGCCTGCCTTGGCCGTGCAGATCCAGGCATCTCTGTAAGCTCCTGGCACATCCAGGGAAAATTCCAACCTGTTTTTGTGTGCTTTTCCAGCAATTCTGTCTGCCTGCAGTGGGTGTTCTTCCCCCTCCTGCCCTGCCACACCTCACAAAGAGCCCTGTGCCCAGCAAGGGGCACCAGGAACCTGCTGGTTTCCTTCAGCACATGCAGAAACCCCTGAGAGCCACAGTTCACCTCTGCCAGGCCAAGATTCATGTGCAGCACCAAAGGTTTTAGTGATTAATCAAGACAGGAGGGAGCAGAACTCTGAAAGAGGAACCCCAGCAAATGCTGGCTCTACCTTGATAAGCTGTTTGTTTGTTCTGCAGGGTCTCAGATCTGGATTTCATTTCTGGGATTAGTTCTCTGAATTCTTAGTGCAGCAAATCAAGGCTGTGTGTGTGGAATTGGGATGGAAGGAACCTTTTTAATTTAATTGCCTGCATGGATTTGCATTATTCTTTCATCTCCCACCTTGGTGCTTTTCTCCTCTTGAATTCAAATGGTGACATTTTTCTTTCTTGGTGACATTTTCCTTTCTTGGTGACATCCAGTTTTCATTTTGCTTTCATTCGGTGCTCACTGAACTTTCAGCATTCTCTTTCTTCTTAGTCATTTTCATATACTTCTGTATTCCTTACCAGGGCTTGGGATCCTCTGCAAGAGACAGTCAGGAAAGAGCTTCAAATCCTCCTCATTTAATTACTTTTAGAGTCATAGCTGTTGATTTTGTTAACTACCCATCACCCAAATTAATTTTACTGTTTAAAGGGCAACTGCACATTTTGTCTGTCTGTAGGAACAGCAAGAAACTTTTGAGATGAAGAGGTGAGATTTTTAGGAAAAGCAAACAGTGCGTGGTTGTTTCTGCTCTGAAATCAGTATTAAAACCAGAACCAGTTTGGGGTTTTATAAGAAAATAAAATTTTAAAAAAGGCTTCTAATTAGAAAATTATGCTGTGGCAAAACCCTGCGTGGAAAGTGGCTGGATTAGAAGCAGTTTTCCAGGAAAGGTTCTCCAGCCAGGATGGTGTTTCCAGTCACATCCCAAGGATGCCATGACCTTGTTGTTGGGATGGAAGTGGAGGATGCTGGAGACACCACGTTCCTTGGTGGAATCAAGGCTCTGGCTCTGTCTCCCACTACCGGGGCCTGCCCTAAATATCTGCCTATTTTTAGATGAGTCTTTTTCTGTCGCTGCTTTCCATAATAAGAAAAACCTTTGAAGGATTTGTGTTTTCATCCCTGTGCACAAGAGGAATTAAAATAAATAAATAGGCCTTAAATATTTAGACATGAAGAGAGAAGAATTTCCTGCCCGGCTTGGGCCGAGCGGCGTAGGTGGCTTTAATGTGACCCGGGGCTGCTCCCACTACCTGGCAATGTTTGCTTTTCTTGGAAGCAGCTGCAGTAAAGCACCTTTAAAATCAGCATCCCACAAAGCAAATCTGCTCTTTCCAGGTCGCTGTGCAAGCCCCTTCCCTGTGCTACAGTTTTACCAGATGAGGAACTGACGTGCTGCAACTCAGCCAACCTGCCAGGGAGGGAATGGCTCCAGGCACGGCAGGGGGGTCCTGGAGGAGTCTGGGCACCCCCAAATCCACCCAAAAGGCAGCATCTGGCACTAAAACACAGCCTGGCACGGGGCATCACACCTGGATTATCACCCACCTTCTCGAGGCTGCTCCCAGACACCAAAAACTGCTTTAGCTCCAAACCCCTGTGGGTCAGGTGAGCTCATCTGGGAACCTGCGGGGCACAGGAGAAGGGATTTTTGTCAGCAGGCAGCCATGCTATGCAGACTTGATAAATATGTGCAGTGCTAATTCGAAGCAGATTCCTGCTTTGCCACGAGCAGAATTCCACCACAGGCTGCCATCAAAAACATGATGTCACAGCTGTGGAGATCCTCACAAACAGGGGAGAAGCTGGGGTCACGTCAGGGTAAGAGCGCGGTGAGGCTGAGGAAGTGATTGAAGCCCTGCTCCTCCACGGCCTGATGGAGTTGGTCATTAAGAAGGATTTCACGAGATGATTTGCAGCCAATTCCCCAGGCCCGATTGGTACTTTCCAGCTTAATGCAAACCAGGGAGGAAACCAGACCTGGTCAGGCCAAGCTGCCCGGGGAGGCTGCAGGCGCAGGGTAACAAACCTTGCCCGGGGCTGTGGAAATGTGGCTGAAACTGAGCTCGGGTTTAAGGAGATGGTTAGGTTCCCCCTCCCCATCTCAGCAAACAGCTTTTATCTTGTCTCCCAAAATAGCAACCTGCTATCCTTCAAAACAAACCAGAAAAAAAGGGAAAGCCTCCTGAGACAGGCACACGAAGCCGACAGAAGTGGAGCACGGAGCTGATTGAAAACAGATTCCGGCGTCAAGTCCAAAGTCAGCCTCAGCCTGTTGCTTCTTAATGGGCAGAGCTCAGGAACTAAGAAAACAAAGTAATTACCCACCGAGCAGATTTTACTGACACTGAGCATTCACATGTTCCTGACACGTCCAAGCCCTGTATTTGTTCAAATCCATCTCTGTTTAGTGTGGCACATCCATTGACTTGACCTCAGGAGGCTCTGGCTCATTTGCTTCTGGATTTATAGCTCAAGGAAAAATGGTCCAACAATGCTAACAGGGGTGGGCTTTTGTTCTGCTTCACCCTGCCCCTCCACCTTCCCTGCTCTGATTTCTGCTGCATCCCTCTCGTGGCCTTCCCTTGGCCTGCTCCTTCTGCAGGTCAGTGATTCATCACACAGGAGGACACAGATGTTCTTTACGAAGAAGCCTTTCTGTGCAGGCTCGCTTCTTTTCTTAGAAAAGAGAGCTGGGGATGAGGAAAGAGGTGGAGAGGAGGAAGAAAGGCCTGAGAATGGGGGCTGCCCAGTTTCCACCAGAGTTTGTGTGGTGCTGCCTGTGGGGCACACCAGCATCTCCAGGGAGCAGAGATCACTGCTGGGCTCACACCAGCAAGGCTCCAAGCAGGGAACCTCAGGGAATGTGACCTGAGGAAAGCTGGGCTCTCTCTGAGCAGCTTTCCCATAATTTCTTGCTGTTCCTTGGGCACTCATCTTCCTTGATGGAGGATTTAGTCGGATTTAGCCCTGGAGCACAGTCAGAGGTTGCTTTGCAATCCACGCTCTTGTCATTCAGCAGATCCTCACCCAAATTCCTCCATCAGCTCTTGCCTTTCTTGGAAAACATCCCCAGTCCCCTCTGAGGTCTGGTTTGGGGACACTTCGAAGTCCAAAGCTGAGATGTCCACGCTGCCTTTGAGGGACCCCCAAAGAAGTTTGGAAAGGGTTTGGAAGTTTTGGAAGCGCCCTGTACCTGAGGGCGGGCCCTCAGCAGGACATCAGGTAATTCCCAAATGTGGCAGCTGCAGCTCAGAGATTGTTCCACGTGGAGCAGCAGCAAATGTTTGCTGAAGGACATCTCCCAGCACTTTATCTCCTCTAACTCTAAATATTCCTAAAGATAGGGCTGGCATCCCTGCTTCCTTTGGGAGGTGAGCTACACAGGCTGATGGAACAACCTAGGGAAGGTTTTCTTCCCTCTCCCCAGACTCTTGCCAACAGAAAGAGCAGATATATGATTGCCCTTGGTATCAGACTTGCCATGAGTCCACCTCTCCTGACAACCACTCCCATTTCCAACAGTTTTATTATTGTAGCACTTAAAGGCCCACTCATGAGCCATTCCTGGTAATTCCCATCCGTTGGGCTTAAACTTTATTTTTCCAGCTCTTATAAAGCTCATTCTGCACAGGGTTTGAGGATAAGGTACTGTTAGTTCCAGGCGCTTCCAGCACTCTCATGTGCAAGTGAATGATGGAACAAGAAGAGAATTTGGGAATCATGGATTTAGTCTGCAGATGGTGGAGGAGGGACATGAGTGAACACCCCCCTGATCTGATACATCCAGGCAGAGGCTGAGTGCTGGCAAAAAAGACCAAAAAATGCTTTCAAAGAAACACACATTTTGCTAAAGCACAGTGTCAGGGATTTTGTAACTTCCCTCTCTTCTTGTCTGGCCATTTTAATGTCTCTCTGGGGGATCCATGTTACAGCTTTCCAAAGCCTTGGTCTTCGGATGAATTACCATCATATTTTATTATCAAAGGAGAAGCTGACACACAGGACAATGATTTAGCTGACTGGGTATTTGGAAATACTGTTTCACTTGCTGCCATTGCCTCATGTTACATGGGAAATTGCTCTGGGAATGAATGTCCCAAGAACTGGAATAGCCAGGGCAGGTGAAGTTCAAAGTTAGCACCCCTCAAGTGGGACTTCATTTGGAGTTCCTGCTGGGCAGTGCTTTAATTTGTGTGCTGTGCCCAGTGAAACTTCGTTTACCAACCTCTTTAAGCTGAGAAAAGTTCATTGCATCTGTTTGCTGTGAATTTATAGGAGTGTTGCTTTCCAAGCCCCAAAGCTGTGGTTCTGAACTGTCTGGCTGCTGTAAATGACTGTTGGAAGCTGTTTCCTGATTAAAGGTGTCAGGGACTCTCTACAACCAGGACAGATTTGCCACACGTGTGAAACCAACTCTTGTATTGAACTCTGGCAGAAATTTCAGTTCCTGACTGACAGCAGCTTTCATGGAAACCTCGGGGACATCTCTGCTCAAAATTTCCTGGTGCCAGTTTCAATCCTGACCTCTGCTGGCAGCCGGGCTCAGTTAGGAGCTGATACCTGCCTGGGTTATTGCACTGCCCCCAAACACTGAAATAAGGCAGTTTCTTATCTACAGAGAGATAAAACCTGCCTCAGACCTCTCTGTGTCCTGCCTGACCCCCCTCCCTGCAGCTTCGTCACTCCTGGTGCACCTTGTCCCTTCTTTGGGAAGTGCCACCATGGCAAAGGAACCACCAGAGACTTTCCCAGTCTGCCAATACCTGGGCAGTGATGTGATTAATAAGGAAAAAATTCATCTTAACTTATCACAGCCACGCAGAAAGGGAAAGGGTTGTTCTTTCTTAAATCTGATTTCTTGTCACTGCAGAAGAAAATTATGAAAAGGTATAAAAGTGTATAGAAAAAAACCTGTTGAAAACTTCTCTACTTTAAAGAAGTCCATTCTCCTCAACAAAGCATCCCCCTTGGAGTGTAGGCATCTCACCAAAGTGTAGGCAAGCCCTTTATTCCAGGTGAGAAAATCCAGTGTAAGGAGTAAAACTGGGCAGGAGCAGGAGGGAAATCACTGGTGAATCAGGAGAGATTTACTGCTTGTTTTTGCATGGGAGGACCTGGCTCATCTCAGGATGGATTTCAAGAGTGACTGATCCTCTCTGTGCACATGAGTAGGTTGGGGAATAGTTCTTGGAACTGAGTCAGCCCAACAATTGCTTTCATTATTTGCAGCTGCACAAAACAAATAAGTTTGAGAGAAATTTTGAGAGGTGCCAAATGCAATGCCATTGATGTGTGAGTGAGCACGGTGGTTAGTGCTGCACACATGAAACCCTTGAATTACTGCTGCTGACTCCTCAGCCTCACCTGTCACCTTTAATAAATGAGCAGATCTGATGATGCTCCTCAAAATAATAAAGTAATTAAACTAAAAGTGTTTTAAAGCGTTCCTTCCTTAGCATCCCCAGCTTTGTAAGTAACTACTCACCACGTACAAATTCCCTGCAGAGAGGGATTCTGATTAGATTAAAGGCAGCTCAGTGCAGGGTTTGGACAAGCTGGAAGCACAGCTTGGTCCAGGTTTGGTGTCTGTGGCTGTGAGGAGCAGTGGGGCTGACAAGCCATAAAAATCTCCAGCTCCATCCATCCATACTCACATAAACCACCAGGAGTTCACCTGGGGGCACAATTCTCAGGTGGCACAGGGACACAGGGAGGCCTGGAAAGAGCCCAGAGGAGGCAGAGATAGATCACAGAATATCCTGAAATGGAAGGGACCCACGAGGCTCATCCAGTGCAAGCCCTGGCCCTGCACAGACACCCAACAACCCCACCCTGACTGACCAAAGGCTCCTGGAGCTCTGGCAGCCTCAGGACCCTGCCCGTTCCCTGGCGAGCCTGGGCAGTGCCCAGCACCCTCAGGATGAGGAACCTTTCCCTAATTTCCCCCCTAACCCTCCCTGGCACAGCTCCAGCCCTTCCCTGGCTCCTGTCCCTGACACAGGGAGCAGAAGTTGGTGCTGTCCCTCCACTCCCCCTTCCGAGCAAGCCTTCCCCCTTCCCGTTCTCCTGCCCAGTGCTCTGGAGAAAGGGAAGAAATCCTGGCTGGGTTCACTTCCAGAGAAATGCTGGATTAGCTCTGGAGTGCAGGAAGTGCTCCCTGGGTCCCCAGGGAGGTGGTGAAGGGCTGGGATGGGCAGTGAGAGCACAGGGTGACCCAAAGCCAGCACAGAGCTGTGTCCAGCTCTGGCCAGGGCTGCTCCCCGGGGTGGGTCACCCTGCAGCCCCCTGGGTGCCCTCCTGACTCCCAGCTTTGCCTGAGGAATGTGCCCTGTCCTGGGGGTGGCCAGTGAGGAGGAAGGAAAGCTCTGTCTGGGGCGCTGGTGAAGTAATCCTGTCTGGGAATCGTTGGAAACACTCGTGTCTGCAGCCCTGCAGCTTTTCTCAGGAGACCACGCTGGGGGCAGAGGCAAAGACAGCTTCATACCTCACATTTTTGGATTTTTTTTCCCCCCAAGAGCCTTTAGGGTTCCTTTTATGTGCATCTTGTTCCCACTGGGTCTGCATATTTCCTAATCATGGAGATGTGCCAGGTCTCCTCTTTCCCAGAGGAATTGCCATAATTTGGATCAAGAAATAACAACATTCCCAGCCTTTTTTCCATCAGCATGAGATTACCACATTTCCTAAATACTTCAAATTGTGCTTGAGTGCCTGGCAGATGAGTGCAGATATTGCCACCTCCTTTCCCAGATTTCATGTTTATTTTCCACGTAGATCCGAGTTCCTGGCTTATCAGCAGTCCCAAAGCAGGGACATGTCCCCTCAGCCCCCAGCAGCACGGGCTGGTGACATCCCTGGCACTCCTTGGGACTCTGTGTGGTGTCAGAGGGAAAACAATGGCCCTGATTAATGAGCTGGAGCTGCTTTCTGTGACCCCTGGCCATAAAGCTGCAGGTGATGCAGCCGTGCAGATCACAGCCAGCCAGGAGAGGCCGTGGCACTGTAACTCCAGGGGCTGCCTTGGAGCAGGCACCGTGAGCCCCGAAGGTGAGGTTTGGGTGGCAGAAAGGCCAAGGAAAGGTCACAGGGTTTGTGTGTCAGCACCCAGGGCAGTCAGCTGGCCTTGCTGAAGGCTTTTGCTGATTGCAGGAGGAACCCAGGGTGACCCTGTGCCACCTCAGCAGGAAATGCTGCTGCATCTGTGGCTGAGGAAAAGCCTTGTAGGAACAAATCCCCAAAGCCGGGCCAAAGCCTTATCTTATCTCCAGACACTTTCTCCACTTTGCAGTTGTTTTTACTGTGCTGTTGTTGACGTCTCCTCGCTCCAGACTAATGATTTAATTTTTCGTTGTTGTCACTTTGCATCATTTACAACCCAACTGCTGCCCCTGGCTGAGCCACACACAGCTTCCCTTGGCAGCAGGAACGGGTGGGACCTGCTCCCCTCTCCCCTCAGTGAGCACATCCTGCCTTCCCTGCCTGGGAAAATCCATGGAAACAGGAATCCTGTTGCTTTGCCAGAGGTGCTCTTGGGTTAATGCTTGCATTTGGATATCCTGAAGGAATCTTTGCCATCTCTCCTGATGAGTTTGTGATTGATAATTTAATTTTGGACGAACTTCTTCAGCTTCTGGAGGAAGGGAAGCTCTGTGGCCTGGAGGTTCTCAGCTCTGTGCCCACCCTGGGGGATTCCTGGTTATTTTGAGGTGGAACACCACAGGTAGAGAGGCTTCTAGTAACCATTCCCCTCAAACAAACAGAGGAAATAGAAAACCTTTAAAAGCTAATGAGCCATTTTCCTTAAAAATAGTTCAGCTGGAATAGCAGGTGAGGGAGAGAGTCCTGGCCAGAGGCTGTGAGAGACTGAACCCCTTCTCACCTCCTCATCTGGGAAAAGTGGCTTAGCACAGTGGAGATGCACAGGAAAAGATGAAGGCTTTAAATCTTGACAGACAAATTACTGTCCTCAACAGACACATGGAGAATTGAGAGAGCAAATCACCTGAGCAAAAGCAGCTCCCTGAGCACAGGAAATGGGAGACAGGCACTCCAACCACATCGGGTCTGGAGGGGGAGTTTTCCCCAAGCAGTTCTGACCCACACATTCCCCACGTGCAGCCCCTCATGGGGCCTTTGCCCTTGGTACTGACCCACTTCCCATCAGTGCCTCCATACAGAACTCACCAGCCAGCAGAAAAGATAAAAACAGAGCTTTTTCCTCTGACTTACAGCCAAGACCTTCCCCACAAGAGCCTCCCTTCCCCTCTGCTGGGAAAGCCAATGGTAGCAATAACTTTTCATTTAGAAGATCTTGTGTTACATTTCATTAATGTCTAGGAGAATCAAAAATCCTATGCCCAAATCCACAACAAAAGAGAGGTGGGGATTGGTCTCTTTAGTTATTTGCTGCTGTCTTCTTAAACCTTTAAAAATAACAGAAAATCACTTGAGTGTAGCAAGTGAAAGCTGATTCCAGGAGCTGAAGACTTAATAAAAACACCAAATATTGCAAAGCTTGTGATCCAATAATGCTGGCAGTGCTGTGGTGCCTTCTCTTTTCGTGGGGGTAACCTTGAAATAAATCCTGAGATGATTACAGGCCAGTGGTTTAAACACACATGGCTTTTCAGTGAATCCCTGAGCTCTCCAATTCCAGCAACAATAGATTTCCTTGGGGCTAGAAGTGTGAAAACACCCTTTGAGAGGGGCACCTGCTCATTCTGAGGTGAAAGCATTGTCCTTTACTGGGTGCCATTCCTGCCTCAGGGACAGAGTTGTTTGGAGGGTCTGCCTTGCCCAGGTTTTCCTGGGAGGAGGGGACAGCTCTCCCTCTCACACCCAGTCACTGCTGCTCACCTCTCAGTGGTGCCCAGGGCAGGCTGTGGTGCCCACACAGCCCGTGGTGATGCCAGAGGGTGCCTGGAGCTTCTGGTCCAGGCAAGCACAGCTCACAGGAGCATCCCCAGCGATGACAAAAGAGGTTTGAAGCGTTGTGTGTGTGTCAGGCTCCTTCCCTGACTCAAATCAGCTCCAAACCCTGACTCCCAGTCCCTTCCAAGGGGCCCTGAGGTGCCCCTGCTCTCTGCACAGGGGTGACTTTGCACACACCAATATTCCCCACAGTTCACCCACGTGCAGAAAGCTGTCTGTGTGCCCAAGCCCAGTGCAGTCCCTGCTGTGAACTGCCTGGTTTCACACAGCAGTGCCAGCACAGCGCTGTGCTGTGCCCAGCAGTTCTCTCCTGTCCCCTGAGGCCCTGTGGGCTCCCTTCCCCCAGCTCTCCCTGTGGCCAGAGGGGATCCCTGGATCTTGGTCAGGGCTCCCATTGCCTGAGCTGCCACTGAGCCACACTGAGCTCACAGCCATCTGTGAGGGCTCTGCAGGGACAGCTGCAGTGCCCAGAGGATGCCTGCAGGAAGGCTGTTACAATAAGGAACAGAGATGAGAAATCCTTTTTGTCCACACTCAGTGCTGGGCCCAGCGTGGAGCATCAGGCTGTGCGTGGGAGGGATCTCCCTGTGCCAAGGGAGATGGAGTTGGAAACCATCTGACACAGAGGGGAGGGAGGTCACCCATTACCCTCTGCCTGGGAGCCTCCCGTGTTTAATGTTGGCCATGCAGCAAAATCAGATTATCCCAGGAAAAGCAGTTTTCAGTGTACTTCTCTCCCCTGGATAATGTATCGCTCGACCTTTGGCATTTCGCTCCCCAGCATTTGTGGCTGTGCTGTGTTTGCAGTTTTCACCGCCCAGAGCAGAATGTCCAGGTCTGCACTGGAGGCAGGAACGAGCTCCCAGAGTCAGAAATGGTGCAGTGAGGCTCTGGGCAGAGGCTCTCTCCTCTCCTGGGTCCTCTCCAGGGGCGTCTTGAGGCTGGAGGTGCTGCTCTTGTCTTGCTGGAGCCAACTCGAGTTGTCAGGAGCCAAGGCAGGCAGGGGCTGGAGAGCCTGAGCAGAGGTGTCCCTTCCCAGGAGGGGCCTGTCCTCACAGGGGGACGTGGTGCTGACACCTGTCTGCAGCTCTGCAGGAGGCACTGAGCTCTCTGCAGGGTGGGCACTCCAGCATCTCATCCCAAACCATGCCAGGGCCTGGGGAAGGGTGCTGCCCCAGGAGCAGGGTCAGCACCACAGGGGACGGCAGGGACAGCTGTGGCACCCAGGACTCTTCTTGTGGCTCTCACAAGGAGCTTTGCCATGGTCATGACACAGTAATGACTGCTTGCTTTTAGTTTTATGTCCCTTGCAGCCCTAGAGCAGGACCAGCATTATTTAACAGGCAGGAGAGGAGAATATTCCCTTAGGCCTGGGCACTGGAATTTGAGCACTGCAATCAGAGCACTTCAGCTTCAGCAGGACCCAGCCCAGCAGGTCTCCCACCCCACCCTGGGCAGGCTGTGGGTCCTGGCTTTAAGGACAAAGCTTGGGGAGCAGGGCTGTGGAAAACAGGGGATGCACTGCCAGAAACGTGCCTGGTTCTCCTTTGCAGCATCCTAACACCTTCCTAAAGGCATGAATCTCCACAAACACAGACAACAAACATGAAAGTGGAGCAGGCACTTTCTCCTCATCCAACACACCCTGGAGCTGTCCCCAGCTTTGCCTCCAAAAAGCCAAGTCTAGCTTTAAAGGGACCAGGGGAGGTTAGGAACAGTGTGAGGTCTCACTCTGCCAGTTTGGCATGAGGTGTCCTGCCCTAGCACAGCCTGACCTTGCCCCCACGACTCTGCTTTGCCCTCAAAATGTTCTTTTCCCAGCCCACTCAGCTGTGGTGTGGCCCAGGGGGCACAGGCTGTGTTTGTACAAACCCTCTGCCACCTGCAGCAGAGACCAGATGTGTGTGGCACAGGAATTCTCCTCCTGTCCTCTCTGGGGTAGACAAGCACTGAAATTCCACTTTGCTTATTCTGTTCTTCAGCTCCCCAAGCCAAAATAAACTTGGGGCAAGAAGTAACTCAGAAGCAAAACCAGAATAATTGAAAAATGCTTTTCTTTCTTTTAGCAAGAACGGTGTCAAGTGTTTTAAAAGCCTGGAGACTGCAGGCAGAGCAGAGCTCAGGCTCTGTCACCAGCCTTAAGAACAGCTGAAGGCCCAATGGGAGAGAAATAATCTTGTTTCAAACCCCAGGATTTTCAAAGTCCTGGCTGAAGCCACAGCATCAACAGCCCAGAGCAGATCCTGGGAGGAGCAGTGTCCTGGGAGAGCTACAGGGACCCAGACCCCCCTCAGCTGGCAAATTAATGACATTTGACAGACAAGGTTGAAGCTGCTGGCCATGTCCTGGAGCATTTCTGCAAAGCTCAGCACAGTCAGTCTGAGGGGGCTGTGAAATTCCTCGGCACCATGAGAGAACCTGTGCCAAAGCTCAGCCCATTCCTGGGGGGAGCTGGCTCTGTCTGCAAACCAGAGGGGACTTGGAGCCAAGGACAAGGATGGCCTTGCCTGGCAGTGTCTCCTCCTGCAGTTTGGGGCTTTTTCTGTTGGTTCTCAGCTCAGTGTGCTGCTGCTCCCTGCGTGTGCCATCCTAAGGGTGTTGAGGGATTCCCAAATAAATGGGAACTGTGGGGCTGGAGCCCCCAGCTGCTCTGCTTCCCCAGCATTCCACGGAATGGCAGTTTGGAGGTGCTAAATAATGTCACACAGAGCCACTGGAGGGAGTTTGGGTTGGTCAGACTCCAACTTGTTATTCTGCTGAGGGCCTTGGAGATGGAGCAGCAGTGGCAGAGCAGGGGAGGGGGCTGGACCTGTCTCTGGGGGCCAGCACTGGTGCAAAGTCTCAGCCAGAGCCTGTAGGAAGGGTCAGGGGCTCCAGGGGCAGTCCAGCAGTGGTGTCTGGGCAGGATCCCCTCTGGAGGGACTCTGTGGTGCCAGGACATCACTTGGCCTGTGCTGAGTTCGTGATGGGAGCTCCAAGAGCTCCTGGAAGAATCCAGAGCCTCCAAAGTGGGAGTGAGTCAGTCCCCACACTGATGCCAGGCAAAGAGCAATTTCCTGAAATCAAGCAGCACAGAGAGGAGAGCAGAGAGGTGGGGGCAGGAAAATCACTGCCTCATGCAGCTGAAAAGTTAAAGCCTAGTGTTTCTCTTTCTGCCAGATACGTTATCTCCCTGTCTGCTGCAAATAATGCCCGTGCTGGGAGCCCAGAGAGGAGCTCTGCTTATCGAGTTCCAGGCACAGCAGAAGAGAGAAACTTGAAGAGCAGGAGGGGAAAGAAAACACGGCTTTAATGTCAGAGCTTTGGAAGTGGAGATCCTAATCAGAGCCTGGTTTCTCCTCTGCTCGATTATGTTACTTTGAATTTGGACAAAGCAACCAGCCTGGCCAACCTCCACCTCTGGTTCTTCTCAGTTTCACTTTCTGTGCATTGTCTCATTGTAGATGAACACTCAGATTGTCCCTGGGGACAGTTCCACAGGCAGGAGACATTTCCTGGGCCAGGAGTTGATGAGAGAGACCTTTGTCACTGCTGTCATTAACACCCCTGGTCATCAGAGACCTGAGAAAATCAGATTCCCCTGGGAGCAGTACCCCAACCACAGTGCCCACCCAGCCTGGGGTTCAGCTCAGACACAGGATTTGGGATTGGTCCCTTGGGAATGGCCATTTGGAAACACCAGGTTTTCAATTTGCCTTTAATATCACAGATGCTTCACAGAGCTGCTCCCCAGGATTATTGTTTCTCCCATTAATTAAAATGTAATGTATGAGCTCACCCATCAAATTATTTCCAAGGACCTGACTCCTTCCACTTTTATATGTGTGCAAAATCCTTTTGACACAGATCTGTCCTCCTAAATCTGCAATAATTCAGTAATAAAGCTGGCTCAGAACACTGCTGGCACAAATGCAGGTGCTGGGTGTCAGACAGGAAAGAGAGGAATAAAGGAAACAAAAACAAACTGAGGGCATCTCCCGACCAAGGATAAATGCAGCACTGTGTGGGCCCCCAAATTAGGAACTATTTACAAAACAAAGAGTTGGCCTGCAGTGCACTGTGCTGCTCTGATGCCCTTCTAAACTAATGATGGTTTCTTCTTTTTTTTGGGTCAGGTCTCGCTGAGGAGGAGCTTCTTCAGAAACCAAGGCTGAGCATTTCCAAGGACCAAATCGTCATCTCACCAGGAGACACCCTAAAAATAAAATGCTGGTAAGGATTGCTCCAAAAACAGGCTGCATTTTTGTCCTTGTGTGGACTGGCTTGGCCCAGCACAGCTCCAGGGCAGAGCAGGGCCTGATGCTCAGTAATATCCTGGTTTACAAACCATCACACTCAGCCAGCTGGGAGCTGGGGCTGTGTGCAGGGAGCTGGATGGGCAGGGAGGAGAGTCAGCTCAGCTCGGCCAAATCCTTTGTGTTGTGTTGTTCAGGGGCCCAGGCAAAGCCCTGAGTCAGCACAGGGAGAGCTCATGGGAGCAAGACCTGCTGTGCTTGAGGACACGGCTGGAAATCCTCTCTGGAACAGGGGCAGATTCAGCTCCTCTGCAGCTGAAATCACTCCTCTGCTCCCTGTCCGTGGGGAAATGGCAAACAAGTTCACCAGGAGCTGCCACCCAGCCCATCACAGACACTTAAATAAGCAGCAGTCACTGTGTGTGCATTCAGAGACCCAGCCTGTTTAAATGGAGCGTGTTCTTTAAATCAGATTTAACCAGGACTCGTGAGGAACCAAAGTGCTGCTGCTGCTGTGAGCCACAGCAGCTTCTCTCTCCTGGCACAGTGTGTGCCACCAGCCATGCAAGGACCAGCAGGGTTTTGGTGCTGACAGGGACAGGATGCTCTGGGGATGGGGGCACAGCTGACACAGGAGGAAGGAGCAAACCCAGAGCACTCTGCTGTGCCAGAGCACGCAGCAGCTTCTGGGTCCCACAAAAGGCCTCAGACTGAGATGGATGGAGGCGTTACTTGTCCTGAGCGGGATTTTTACACTTCACTGCTGCCAGAGGTTGTTCCTCAGGTTTTCCTCTGAGACCGTTGTAGGAAAAAAGGCTCAAAGTAACACAAACTCTCACAATTTCTCTGTCTCACACATACACACGTTGATTTTACATCTTTTTGCAAGGTTCCCTTAGCTGGAGCTGCTACCTGGGTGGTTTCCTGCAACAGAAGTTACTGAAAACAGTAAAAAAGCAGTGGGAAGGTGAATCTAAGCTTTAGGTTACACTGACACGTCCCCTCTGATTTTTGTCCCAGACTGTTTAATTCTTTGTTATAGTGAAAGGTGAACGGGCTTAGACTGTGTAAATTTGGGATGTCTTATGGAGTGCAAGGCAGGGTTTTTTCCAAATCCCTCCAGCTTGCCATGTGGCCTACGAGGTCAGAACAACCTTCCAGTGGTATTTTTAGCTTGGCAAACAGCAAACATGATGGCAATAAAGTCTGAGCAGTCCTTTAGCATCTCAGTGGTGCTGTCCATAAAACCTGTGTGGACTCGAAGTCCCTGGGGTGCTCCAGGCCAATTAAATCAACATTTCCCAGCAGCTCTCCATCCCCACCTTTTCAATCTGGAGGAACACTGCTTCTGTTGTATCACCAGATGAATAAATAATTGAAATAATAATTGAAATCATTTATTTATATAATAAATAAACGAGCACTTCAGTCCCACGTTGCTTTGTGGATGCAAAGCAAGAAATCCCCATGACAGGTCTGAGAAACACAAAAGGATGTGAGCATGAGATGTAAGGTGGGATCAGGGTCTGGAGCAGCTCTGCTCCTTGGCTCAGGTGGTTCAAAACCTGGGAGGAGAAGGGAAGTGTGGTTTCTGAATGCAAGATTCCCTGGATCAGCCCCTCTGGGGATGTCTGCCCTCCTGCCTCCTCTGCCACACTCACGGGTTGGCTCCAGGCCCAGGGGAGCTCTGGAATTCTCTGTGTTTCCAGGGGCATTTGGGCTGTGTGGGGCAAATGTCCATCCCCCCTTCAACTCCAGGCTTTTGAGGTTCTTGGCCAAGATTTCCTGATTTGTGGTGGTGGGACCAAAGCTGCTGCTGCCAGTGCCCTCTGGCAGTTGTGTAAAAATCCCAGAGCAGCAGCCAAAGGCTTCACCTTCCAGCAGGATAATGTCTGTGGGGGGAAAGATTTAAGGAAGCAGAGGTGTGAAATCCCAGTGCTGCCCTGCAGAGCCACCAGAGCAGAGCTGGCTGCACACCAGAGGGGCTGTGGGTGACGAGGGGCAGGGACACGGTGACGTGCTGGGAGCTGTGTCTCCGTGTGAACTGGCTCTGTCCCCTATTCCAGGCCAGCAGTCCCAGTCCTGGAGTCACCAGTGACGTTGGCAGGGTGGGGACAGAGCTCTGGGTGCTCGGAAGGACAACGGGAAGCGGCTCTGACGTGGGCTGGGGCTGGCCAAGCCACCAGAGTGTCCAAGAACGAGGGCAGGGCTGCTCAGCAGAGAGGATATTCCCACTTCTCCCAGTGCTGTCCTCCAGCCTTGTGCTGGGAATAACCTCAAGAGCCCAGCTCCATGTCTGCCTCCTCTCCAGGAAGGCGACAGAGGGACGGGCAGGAGCGAGGGCCAAGAGGATGTTTGTGGAAATGTCACTGCACGTCCTGGCCAACGTGCTCTGAGTGCACCTATTGCACCCCTGCAGGCCACGGGAGGTCTTGGCTGACTGGGAATTCCACACAGACACACACCCTGGGCATTGCCATCTCAGTCCTGGGGCAGTGGGAATTCTCTGAGAGAGAAGGGAGAGCCAACCCCCTGTTCTCGGGACGAGTGGCTGCTCCACAAGCACACACACAGCTCCCTCTCTCCAACAGCAACTTCTTCCCCAGGAAAATCCACAGGAGATTATCCCCCAACCCACCAGTTTCCACACTGAAAACCAGTTTATTACTAAAAACACCATCATCTTCATCTCATAGGCTGGTGTGGCAGCTCTGGTCCATCCCCAGAGCCCTCAGAGGGAGCTCCAGGAGCTCCTGCTGCCATGGCCTGATGCTTCCAGCACGTCCAGCTGTGAGTTAGATCAGCTGGGAGCTCTGGGTCCTGCAGCAGGTGACACCCAGGCCCTGCTTTTTGTCCTGGACTCCATGGAATTGCATTTTTCACGAGCTGTGCATGGAGATCCAGCAGCAGAGGGTCAGGTGGGGGGAATGTGCATCCTCTGCCCTCCTGGCTTGATGTTCTGGCTGCTGTCACAAGGGGAATTGGCAAAAATGTGTCCTGAGCAGATATTCCCAGATTTGTATCCTGGTTAGTTTCAGAAAAATCAAGACTGAGTCACTGCTGATTAAGCAAGAAAGGTGATGCAAATTCACAGAAATATCCTCCTCTCCCCATGCAGCCTCACTGCAAGCAAATATACATTAATTTAGCCGTTAAAATATGCAGAATCCTCTGCCTGGCACAAACATATAATTTAATCTGATGCTTTCTAATGTTTGAAGTGGCTAAAATAGAGTGTTATAAAAACAAACTTGTGTTCAGGCAGCGTGTTAGAAGAGAAATGAAACTTTTCTCCAGGAGCTTGCTGCAGTTCCCTTGGAGCACAAGCCATATGAAGAACGACTGAGGGAGCTGGGGTTGTTCAGCCTGGAGAAAAGGAGACTCAGAGGTGACCTTATCACTCTCTACAACTTCCTGAAGGGTGGCTGTGGTCAGCTGGGGGTTGGTCTCTTTCTCCAGACAACAACGGACAGAACAAGAGGACACAGCCTCAAGCTGCGTCAAGGGAGATACAGGCTGGATATTAGGAAGAAATTTTTCACAGTAAGAGTGATAAAGTACTGGAATGGTCTGCCCAGGGAGGTGGTGGAGTCACCATCCCTGGATGTGTTTAAAAAAAGACTGGATGTGGCACTTGGTGCCATGATCTAGTTGAGGTGTAAGAACATGGTTGGACTCGATGATCTTGAAGGTCACTTCCAACCTAGAAATTCTGTGATTCTGTGATTCTGTATTTGAGGAATGTCTGGGGAGCTGTGTGGGGTGACCCAGCTCCATTTCTGACGGGTGGAAGCGCAAACGCTCAGCGACCTTTGCAATTCCTTTGGGAGTGACAAGGGTGGGAGCCTGGGGACGACTGGCCAGGAAGGAGCCCCAGTCTTTTCTGGAATCCTGTGTAATTTGGGTGTGTTGTGCTGGCAGGGGAGCCCCGTCTGTGAGCTGGCAGCTGAGGGAGGACAACCCGCGGGTGCACGTGAGCGGCTGCCGCGACGCGCCCGGGCCGGGCTGCAGCCAGCTGGTCCTCAGGAGAGCCACGGCCAACGACACCGGCTACCTCAGCTGTGCCCTCAGCAGCCCCCCCGAGCACCAGGGCCCCCTGGCCAGGATCTATGTCTTTGTCCAAGGTAAGAATTGCACCTCTTCCGTCGTGTGGGGCTGTGGGGGCTGTGCGAGGCAGGGTCAGGAGGGAGCAGCAGCTCTGACTCTCTGAGCACACCAATGGATCTGGGCTTCCATGGCAGGTGGATCTGCATGCCAGCTGAATTCTCAGGGGTGTGGATGTGAGAACCAGAGGTTGCCCATGCTGTTCAGTTCCAGGGTTTGAAAGCTGCGTTGTCCCATCAGTTTAGTGTCCCAAGCAACAGATGCACTGACTTCCTTAAACATCCTTTCCTTTGAAGACTAAATTCTTCAGTCCTAAAGGGTTTTGCTGTCACAGTGCTTTTCCAAAGATTCACCCTGAATGTCCAAGCCCACTCTCTTTCCCTTCCTCCCCGGGCATGGACCTTCCCAACAGGATTCTTTGTAATTCCTCCCCTCCTACACATTTGTCCTCACATCTGTGAGACATTCCTAGCAGAGCTGTGTGACTACACTGGACATATTTTACTGTACAAAATGTCCCATTGCTCATTTTTGTTCCCTTTGAGCTGCCTCTCCCCCACGTGTCAGAATCATTGAGTTCAGATCCAGGAATAAATGGAAGCAGGACCTTCAGAGGAGCATGGTCCACTGTGGTTAAGTGAATGCAACCTATTCAACAACCATTCCAATAACGGGAATTTTTGTTAGAATATTCCCCCCAAATGCTGGGGTTTTTTCAAATCTACTTGACAAATGGATTACTAAACACTGAATCATCTCGGATCTTCTTAGCTGAGATTGTGACTCCTCAGATGAAGGAGCTGACTTTTAGTGCCTTGAATAGGAGCTGACATGACCTCCTCTGGTGCTGGATAGGCTCAGCCTTCGCTTCCCCACAGACACTCGTGTGGGTGAATTAATTTCATTTTCCTTGTAAAAGCTAAAATGTGGTTCTTTGAATCCTCTTACACAAACGCTGCAGAGGCAGTGAGTTTGTCTGATGGTATTTGAAGAGAGCTGCAAACCTACACCTCCAGAAAACACAGATCTTTGCTGTCAGCTCTGACTCAGGGTCTCAGGCTGTTGCCAATGATGGTGAACCAACACAAGGAGCAATTTCCAGCTCCCAGGGGACTCTGATATGCCCACACAGCTAAATTCAGCTTTTGCACCTCCAGGTGAACACACCTGCTTGATTCATGTGGGTGACACTTTCCTGCCTGTTGAAAGCAGTCCCTTTTTACCCTTATCCTGCTTTCCCAGCAAGTTTTCCTCTAATTGGAAAGAGGCTTTTTGGCATTCCTTCTTAGTTCCTGAAGTCATTTTTTTCTCTCTTTCTATTTCCTTTCTCTGTTTTTTTCTTGGTGCTCTGGCTGCTTTATCCACCCTGGTTCTTGTGCTGAGCTGTTTCCTTTTCCCATTATACCCAGCTCAGATGCCCCAGGTCCAACATTGTTAACCCAGCCTGTCCCACGCTGCAGGAAACTCAATTCTGTGTCCAGACTGAGAGCCCTGGCTGCCTACCCAGCCCTTCATCACTCTGTGGCAGGAGCACGTGCAGGAAACGTGGTGGATCTTTTGGGACTGCCTGAGCACTTTCCTGAAGAAAATATCCCAAGTTATGAAATGCCTCGCTGGGGATGCTCTTGGAACAGAGCTGATCTAAAAAAAAAAAAAAATGGCAGGATGTCCTCCTGCTTGCCAAGGTTCTCCTGACAAACAGCACAAAATCACCCTCTCAGGTGCACTTTAACTGTGTCCCACGTCCTCTCTGCACTGAAAGCTCTTACTCAGACTCCTGTGCTTGAAAAGCCATGGAAGGAAAAGTGGGTGGAAAATCCTCTGGCTTGTCCTGTGCACCCCAAAGCGGGGCTCTGCCCCAGCAGCTCAGTCCAGGAGCTGCAGGTTCCTGCTGGGATCTGGCCTGCCAGGCTGAGGAAGCTGCTTGGCCCTGGGAAATGGAGTTATTTATACCTCAGCATGGATCTGTCCTCAGGGCACGCTCTTCCTGCCTGTCAGCTCCTGTGGATGGATATTTGCTGGAAGCCAGCAGGCTGTCCTGGGGACAAGGAAACTGCTCTGAGCTTCAACAAGGGGTTCAGAGCACACCTATGGCTCTGTTCAATGCTTAGGCAGGCCTTTGGAAGGAAATGGCTGTGACAGTGTCTGGGCAGCACTGAGACACCCATCAGCTGTCACGGGAGGGAACTCCCAGCTCACTGGCAGTGCCAGGCAGGGGTGAGCCCAAAGCTCATCTCTGTGGAGGTTTTGTGCAGACAGCAATGCTCAGCAGGGTGTTTGTGAGGCTGAGCCAGGTGCAGGTAGAAAATGTGGAGCCAGCCCCTGAAGGCTGGAGATTCCTCTGAGGTTACAAGCCATTATTGCCAAAAAAGGAAGGGGAATGGTATTTTTCCCTTCATTCCTGGCTGGCTGCTTGACCAAGATGAGAACATGATTGTAGGGGAAGCCCTGTTATTGGCCATTATTTCCTGTGCTGGCTCCTGCTTTTCCAGCCTCCCTGCAGGGCTCTGGGAGCTCTGGCAGGGCCTGGCACTGGCAGCTCCCCCAGTGGGGTGGTGGGGCCGTGACCCTGCACATCCCTGGGGTCAGGAGGGGCAGCTGCCACCCCTCAGCTGTGCTCAGGCACCGAGGGAGGCACAGCTCAGGAGCTTCATCCTGAATTAATTGTTCCCGAGGCCTTTTCTGCCTCCCGCTGCAGCTGCAGGTCCCAAGGATCATCATTCAAAAGGAAGACAATCCCCTGTCCTCTTGCCCATCTCCCTGGTGGAAACACAGAGCAGCCCAGGGCTGGAACAGAAATAGTTGGGAGTTCCTAACTCTGTTCATTCCATCTCAGCTCTGAGGGGTGATCTCTGCAGGGAGAGGCAGGGCCTGGTCCCACACTGCAGTGGCAGCTCCATAGAAAACGCTGCCACAGCCCCCCAGGCACAGCATCTGCTTCCTCTGCCTTCTGCAGCTGCCCCTCCTGAGCAGGGGACACCTCCCTGGGGGGAATATCCTAATTTATTGCAGCCTTTGGGACCCCTGTGGTAAGGGGCAGGGCAGGCTGTGTGAAAATACAGACAGTCCTCTTGACTGTGGTCCCCTCAGTGTGTGATCCACTTTATTCTTGTATTAAATCCAAAGCACAGCACTGTTCCAGCTAGAGAAAACTATCCCAGACAAAACCAGGTCAGCATCCACCCTTACTCCATATCTTCTCCATCACGCCAGGCCCCACATCCCACATCTTCCAAGACCCAATTGCCTTTCCTGCCTGACATATACACACAGATATCATTCCTGGCACACACACAATTAACATGGCTGAGAGAAGGAGGAAAAAAAGGACAAATCAAGCAAAGATTCATTCCACCTTCCCAAAGGGCCACCCCAGGCTCCAGTCTAGACAGGAGTCAGGACTTGCAGCTCTCAGCTGTTTGAAATACTGTCAGTGTCAGCAAAGTCAGAGTCCTGGGGGTGTCAGCTCAAATCCTGCCTCAGCTCCAAGTTGCCTCAGCAGCCCCTGTGCCACAGTCAGGGATCTGCTGCACATTTTGTAGCCCTGAGTCAGTGATGAGAGCAAGGAACGAGCCTCCCCTGCCCTGCTGCCTCCACCTGGTGTGACTGCAGTGCTGAGGTCACCAGAGCTGGGCAGATCTTGCCTCAGAGTGTGTGGAAAAGTTCCTCCAGGTTTCCCAGCTGGGATTCCTGCCCACCCCCGATGGCATTTGCTTTGCCACAGCTGTAGGGCTAAAAGAGGCACCTCCTCAATGTATGGGGCCAGCAACAACCTTCAGCATCTTTTGTGCAAAGGAGGGCTGTTCTTCTATTCCTTGGAATAATTACGGCCATGATGGAGCTGCTTCTCAGATAACAGCTTCAGAAACACCCATCCCACCTCCTCGGAGTGCAGCAGGCACAAAATGCTGTGTGTGAGCCAGTGCTGGCTGCCCACCAGGGGCTGAGCAGAGCAGGGTGGATTCCCCAGTTCCTGCTTCTTCCAGTGGGGCTCACTTTGAGCACACAAACATTTTAACAGGGAACAATGACAGAGTGCACATTTTAACGGTGTGTCCCCACCCAGAGCCATCAGCTGCCAGTGTTCCACCTCAGTGTTAGTGTGGGTGAGGAACACGGGGCTGAGGGAATCGTTTGCTGCCACCTGTTTGGTTCTTAGCACAGCAAATCCAGAAGATGCCCCCACAGAGTATTTGAGTTCTGGCTCCTTCTAAAGCTCATGTGGGCACCATGAAGGCACCAGCCACAATGCAGTCCTGTCAGGAGTCCAGAGCACAAGGACTGGAAATCAAATTTGAAGCAAGACAGACATTTTTATGGGAGCACAAGTCCTGCTGAGGCCATTCCAGAGGGAAAAGGGGGATGCATCCAAGCACAACTTGTCCTGCCGGAGCCTCTCCCTGCTGGTCACCTCCAGGGGAGGGCAGGAGCTCTGCCTTGCTGCTGCAAACAGTGAGGAGAGGTGATCCAAGTGCTGCACCAGGGTGGAGTTCACATCAGCCCAGGGATGAGCAGCCCCAGCAGCCTCGTCCCTTTCCCACCACGAGGAATCTAAAGAGGCTGGAAGTGCATGGAAGTGCCCCTCAGATGAGATCATATTCTGGTTTTGATGTTCTTTGAAGCTGATTTCTGCCTCCTTAATCCTCTTGACAGTTTGCAGAGATAATCTAAAAGTGAGAAGGAGAATTGCAGGGCTGGGGTGACAGCTTAGGGCTTTGGCTCGCTTTTCCCAAGATATTACCACTGGAACAGAGCTGGAGCTGCATTTCTTCTTTTTCTGAGGCTGCAGACTTGCTGCCAGGCCTGGGCCAGCTGAGATAAGCAGCTGCTGAGCTGTGTGCCCTGCAGATAAAGTGGCTGTCCCTGTGTCACAGCAGTGCTGGGAGGGTTGGCTGCTCTGTGTCAGAGCCCACGGAGCACAGGCTGTGCCCTGGGCCCGACCCCGAGGATTGAGGGCTGCATCCAATGGCAAAGCAAGATCCTTTTAGCTTTAATCAAGGCATTCAGTATCTCCAAATCATACCCTGAAGGGTCTCCCTTTAAAGCAGAGGAGACTTGTAGGATGTGATGAGTGAGCAGCAGAAGCTCCTGGCACGGGCAGTGACAGCTCCTGGCAGCCCAGCAGGAAGAGAGGATCCCTCCTCATGGATCAAGGATTTCTAAATGAAATCCCAAAGGCCAGAATCACACACACTTCCCCCACTGCTCCTTCCTGGTTTGTATCCACTCAGTGGCTGCTGATTGCTGAGCCTTCCCCGAGGTGGGAGACCTGTTCTTAACGGGACTGCAGGTAAAGCTGGGGAATATTTTCTACAAACTCAAACCTGCCTAAAGTCTGGTTGGGGGTCAGAATTTATAAATTCTTCTGTTGCTTGAAACATAATTTCAGACAAAGCATGGAGGCTTCTTTTTCTGTAGTGTTTTGTTGGGATTTTTTAAAAAGAAATCTTTCCATTTTGCCTTTATTTGCTTGGCAGCGAGAAGCATTTTGCTTCTACAATTTTTGAAGTTGACACTTTTTAGAGTAATATTTTTTTCTCCACAAATATTCCTGTGCTACTAACAGTAATCTCCAGGGGAAGAATGCATTTCATTTGACCAAAACAGAATGCTTCATGTTGACTCAGAACAGCTTCTGGGGGTTTTGCAGTCACTTTTGTTTTGCCTAAAGAGAAAATATTCTGCTTTCTGTTTAATCTAAACATTCCACCACCAATTCTTTTCATTGGCCTGCCAAACTGAAAGGTCTTTTATTTTCAAAGATCTAGTTTAAAAACAAGTGCCTTTATAGGAGTTACTCCTGTACCTAGAGGCAGCTTTGATGGGTCACCAGGGGGAATTCAGCAGGCCAGGCTGTTCCTTGTGCAGCTTTCCAAAACGCTCTGCCCAAAGTGTCACTGCACTGCTAATGCTGCTATTGCTGTAAAGAACAGGTTATAAACCTCCTCTCCGTGCTTTTGACCTTGATGAAGACAAACTTCACGGGGATTATGTCAAAACATGAACTTAAAGAACCTGTCAAACTCTGCCCAGGCTCCCCAGCTTAGGTACGGCTGAGTGGAGAAAAGAAATGGTGAGGGCGAGGGAATTATCTTTATCTGGAACAAAGCGAGAGGAAACGAGAATGTTCAGGAATTTCATGGACTCCAACAGCCGTGAATGGCTGTCCTCAAAGGCCATTTAGTGCTCCTCGTCCTCGTGGATGACAGCACCTGAAGGGAGAGGGATGTCAGCTCCGGGCCTTGGGGTGTGAGACAAACACCACCGACAAATCGCTGGACGTGCAGGAGTGAAAAACACACAAAATCCTGGATAAAATCCTCTCTGTGTGTGTCAGGAGGAGGTTGCAGAGGCACAGGCAGGGAAATAAAGAGCTGTAGGAGAGATCGAATCTACGAGATGCTGAGTGCAGTGCTGAGGGGTTTAAATCCCTCGGCTTCAGGCAGGATGGGGCTGGGATGCCTCTGATGGGGGGACACGAGTGGAGAGCCCCTGGAGAGAGGTCCCGGTCCTGCAGGTGACACTGAACAAAGAGCAGGTGTCACGGGGGGTCCTGGACCTGTGTCCTGGATCTGTGTCCCGGACCTGTGTGCTTGACCTGTGTCCTGGACCTGTGTCCTGGATCTGTGTCCCGGACCTGTGTGCTTGACCTGTGTCCTGGACCTGTGTCCTGGATCTGTGTCCCAGACCTGTGTGCTTGACCTGTGTCCCGGATCTGTGTCCCAGACCTGTGTCCCAGACCTGTGTCCTGGGCCCGTGTCCCAGACCCGTGTCCCAGACCTGTGTCCTGGACCTGTGTCCTGGATCTGTGTCCCAGACCTGTGTCCTGGACCTGTGTCCTGGATCTGTGTCCCAGACCTGTGTCCTGGACCTGTGTCCTGGATCTGTGTCCCAGACCTGTGTCCTGGACCTGTGTCCTGGATCTGTGTCCCAGACCTGTGTCCTGGACCTGTGTCCTGGATCTGTGTCCCAGACCTGTGTCCTGGACCTGTGTCCTGGATCTGTGTCCCAGACCTGTGTCCTGGACCTGTGTCCTGGATCTGTGTCCCAGACCTGTGTCCTGGACCTGTGTCCTGGATCTGTGTCCCAGACCTGTGTCCTGGACCTGTGTCCTGGATCTGTGTCCCAGACCTGTGTCCCAGATCTGTGTCCCAGACCCGTGTCCCGGACCTGTGTCCCGCTGCCCCTGTGGAGGTGTGAGGGGACAGCTGAGGCTGCCCAGCTGAGCTGGAAGGACCCTCCCAAAGCTCATCTGGAGCAGCAATAATCTCCTCCTGGATGCTGCAAGCATCTAAACACGAAGGGCTTCTCTGCCTGGAGGAAAACAATGTCCTTGTGGACACTTGACCTTTGTGTGTTCCGTGTTTGCTGTCCCCAGGGCCAGACAGTCCCTTCCTGCAGCAGCCTGGGGGTGGATGGTGGCTGCTGCTGCCTCTCCCCAGAAAGCCTCTTGTCTTGGTTTGAAAGACAGGTATCTGCCAGGGGAAACCAGAGCCACCCTTGGAATGGAGAATGTAAACCCCCTCCCTCCCTCTGAATTAGTATAATTTTGAAGTTAAGGGGCTTTCAGGCAAAGATATAGGAATATCCTTTACTAGGAACGTTACAAAATACAAAGGCAATGGTACAAAAAAAAAAAAGAAACAAACAACAACAACAAAACAATGCCAGAAACACTGACAGAGTCAGAATATGACCTGACACCCTGTTGGTCAGGGTGTTGGAAGCAGTCCAAAATGAGTCCTCCTGGAGTGACAGATGTGGCTCTGTTGGAGCAGAGATGATCCTGTAGAAGGGTCCAGTGGTGGATGGGTCGAGTCTTTCCTCTGGGATTCCCAGAGAGAAAACCAGCCCTGTGTGTTCTGAATGTGGGGTTTTATGCAGGTAGGAATGTTTGGCCTCCCCACGCTGGGCAGAGCATCTCACAATGGGATGATTTAATTCTACCAATGGTGCAGTGAGCCCTAATGGCCCATTCACAGATGACATCTCCCCAGGGGCAGGGTGGTGGAAGAGATAAGGCAACCCTGCCCACCTGGCTGTTATCAGTTGGCTCATTAACAAAAGGCACCCACCCCTTCCCCCAAGAGATAGAGAAAAAACATCTCTCCAACAGATGAAATAGAATACACATTTTTGGTTACATATTGCAACCCAAGACACATCTCTTCTGGAGAAGCTGCTGGGGTGGCTGAGAGCGGGCACTCGGTGCACACACACCTCACACACCTCGGCTGGCCCAGCCAGGAGGGGCAGGAAGGCTCTCCTCTGGGAGCTCCAGCAAGGTTTATCTTGCAGAGTCCAGTTCCAGGGACAGAAGACCCAGCTCAAAGGAGTGCCCAGGGTTAAGGACGGGGTCAGGAGCCAGTGCTCTGAGGGCAAGGGGTGGTTCAAGGGCAGGGCAAAGGGCGGTGACCTAGAGGGGACATAAGGGCAGAGCATCAGCGATACCACAGCCAGTGGGGAAACAGGGAAAGGAGAAACCTCTGAAGCAGCACATCTATGAACAGAGGAGGTGGGCAAGGCCACGGGCCAATGGGAGAAGTAAACCTGAGGTCATTAACACAGTGCTGCAGAGCACCCTGGGGGGAAGCCCTTTTGCTCACCCTAAGCTATGAGGTATTCCTGAAGCCAGTGGCAGATTCTTCCAGGGCAAAGCCCGAGAAGTTTCCCTTAGAGGCTCAAGGGCCCCCACACCTTCCCTCCCCATCCCACTACCACAGCTTCCTTGGCTGTGTGTTTGTGCCCCTCCTGAGCCCTGCTGGCTAAACTGCAGCACCCCAGCCTGCCTGAGCTTCCTGCACACCTCCCCTGACCTGGGGAGCCAGACATCCAGTCTGAGCCCCAGGGCAAGGGGCTTTTCCTCCTTCCCAGCTGGGGCTGCTGCTGAGTCCCCAACGTGCTGCTCCTCTTGTCCTTCTTCCCACCTAAGGGGCTTTGCAGCCTGCAGTAAATCACTTTTTAATGATCCTCTGGGAATTGCTGGGTGTTTCTTTCTGGGTGAGATTCATAGGGCATTTCACCTTCCCAGCTTGGGAGGAGCAGATGTGCCAAGCTACAGGGAAATACTCTGTTTTCATCAAGGGTTTCTTTGCTGAGGAATTTCCCCTCAGAGTTCAGTGTCAGTGACTGTGGAGAGGACAACACCTGCATTTCCCATGCCACAGCTCTCCAGATTGCCACAGCTGAGTGCAGTTGATTTACACCACCTGGAACTGGAGATCTTCCTCCAGGCTGAGGTTATCATTTCTAAAGAAAAGTGACCCTGTCCCTTTTGTTTCAAGACGTTCTGTCTCTGAGAGGCTTTTTTACAAGGAGTTAACTGATTGCTGGTGGACTGGAGGTGGTGAGCATGGTTGTAAAGCTGGCAGTGACACTCCTGATGTTCCAGCAGATCATTTTTCCGTGCCACTGTCAGTCTGAACTACTGAGGGGTTTCAAGAAGGATCCGTTTTTCTGTCTGCACAAACCATAACAAAGGTATCAGCTGGCAGTTGATTAGCTCAGAATTTATCCTTTGTCATTTCGTTAAGCCCCAAAGTCGAGCCACTTTATATTTGCTTGTCTGCTAAGTGAGCAGTCCAGCTGCCTGGAAAGTGCCAGAAAGCCTCTCCTTCCCAGTGGCACTGCCTTGCTCCTGCTTAGGAGGGGGTTTGGAGCAGCTGGAGCAGGGCCAGGACACACAAAGTTTGAGCTCTTCTCTGTGTCCTGGGGCTCTTTAGTGCTTGATGACTGAGATACTTGAGGCTGTCACACCCCTGGAAGTGCCCAAGGCCAGGTTGGATGGAGCTTGGAGCAAGCTGGGATGGTAGGAGGTGTCCCTGCCCGTGGCAGGGTGGACCTAGAGGGGCTTTAAGGTTCTAATCCAAACCATTCTGAGATTCTGTGACATTGGTTTTTTCCTTTTGCAAAGAGTTCCACAGTTAGGGAGGGAAACAAAGCCTTCCTGGCCTCAGGGACAGACCCAGGTGCTTGACCTCCCCCTGCAGCTGCCTGGCCCTGGCCCTGTCCCTGCAGGGTCACTGTCCCCTGATGGCCAAGATGCAGCCCTCACCTCCTGGGTGGGCTCTCATGCCAAACCTGTAGCAGGGCAGCCCTCCAGCAGCACCTTCACTCCAGGAGCTGAAATCACAGAATATTCCCAATTGGACCCTTCCAAGGATCATGGAGTCCAGCTCTTAAGTGAGTGGCCCAAACAGGGATCAAAACCACAACCTTGGCTTTATTAGCCCCCTGCTCTGACCAACTGGGCCAATCCCAGTGGCTCCCACAGGTGCCCATCCACAGGTACCCCACCCATGGGCATCTATCCACAGATATCCCATCCACAGGTATCAAAACCACGGGTATCCACCCACAGGTACCCCACCCATGGGCATCTATCCACAGATATCCCATCCACAGGTATCAAAACCACAGGTATCCATCCACAGGTACCCCATCCGTGGGCATCTATCCACAGGTATCCCACCCACAGGTATCCATCCACGGATACCCCACCCATGGGTACCCCAGCTGTTTAAGAGCTCTGATATTGCAGATGGACACAGGGAGGGAAAAGCCCTTTCACAGGCAGAGAACTCTCCAGGCTCTGCTATAAACTGGACAGAGCAGAGAGATAACACAAGTCACTGAGATAACACAAATCACAGAGATAACACAAATCACAGCCATCTGCTCCAGGACACCCCACTGGCTTAGCAAAGAGGAGAACCCATAAAATAGAAAACCTTTTTCTCTTTTTTTTTTTTTTTTTAAAAAAACCACAGTGAGAATGATGGCCAGGAGAGCTGGCACCCACGAGTGATTAACAACCACTGCAGCTGAAGCCATCCTTTCCTTTTCCCCATCTTTATCACCCAGGAGCTGCCTCTTGCTGCTGTTAAGTGCACGGTGATTTTAAGATACCATCAGGATTTCAAAGAGTGACGGTGGAAGGCCAGATTTATCCAGCTTGGCTTCCAATTCAGGTTGTAGCTTATCTGGGATAGTTTGTCTGCAGCCCCTGGTTGGACATTCAGGAGCAGGCTGCTATTAAAAATCAGTTAGGACTGAAATACAGCTGCTGTCACACGCCCTGTAAATCCCTGCTTCCCCTCCCATTAGGGGAATCAGTAGCACCAGACCTGTCCTATTTGCAGCTGGGAAAAGGCAGATTAATTTTAGGTCTCTTGTGAATCTGAACATTTGGTAGAGATGAGTCTTGGAGTTCAGGAAAGATAGTGGAGAATGGGGTTAAATAATTATATTTTTTTCCTGAACAGGAAATATTTTTGAGACATTTTATTCTGTTTTGGCTAAGATGCATCAATCATTGCACAGTTCAATATTTTCCTGCATTTTAGGATTATTTCGTATTTGCTTAGCTGCCTTCTTTTGATTTATGTTACTTCTTAAACAAACAGTGCTATTCTGAAATTCTTTCTAAAAATACTGGCAGAAATAGTTTTAAATTCAGTGTTTCCATCTTTTCAGTCCAAATTCGATCCTGAATTGTGAATGGTATCAGGAAGCTCCTTTTTTTCCCCAGCAAACTTCCTCCTGGCCTGTATCTTTATCCATCCACCCCTTTTCAATCCATTCTGTACTCTTGTCCATCCCCTGTCACGTGGCACATTCCTTGTTCTTTTCTCCACAGGACAAGAAATTATTGTGATTACATTTCCCAACACCTTTTTGCACTTTGTTGCAAATACACAAAAATCTACTTTCTCTTCTTTTTCCTATCACAAATAACCCAGGGATCTTCTTTTAATTATCCAGTGTCTTCTTTTAAGTAGAATAAAACCAAAAATCTTGTCACATTTGATACCTCCCAATGTGGCTCAACTGGAGAGCAAGACTGCAGAGGGATTAAGCTGCAGGGATAAACACTAAACACATTTTCATAATGTGACTCAACAGGAGAATTTAGCAGTTTTGGGAAAGTGCACGAGACACTGAACTGAGTATAAATATTTCCTATTTGTTTTGGGGCTTGGACCAAGCTACAAAGTTGTGGTTCAAAGATCAGGTTTCTCAGCTCAAGGCTTGATTAGAACCGGGGCCTGCCTGAGCAGAAAGTTCAGATGTGTATCTGAAACCTCCTAAACGTGGGGAGATTAGAGATCTAATGTTTTAATTCCAATTAATCTCTCTCACATAACGTTTCCTGCGATGCCCTGACCCCAAAGCACAGCCAGAATAAACCAGTGGCATGGAAGAAAAGATGGAATAAAAAGACAGCACTAGAAATTAGAGCAATCAGCCAGATTTTTGGTCTTTATCTGCCTTGGGTCCAGTGCTGGTGCTCAGCCCCTCGTCCCAGGTCCACACAGGAATCCCACATCTCTGGTCCCTGCTCAGTGCCCTTTGTAAAACACCATCACCACCTCACACGTGGCCTTTCTGTCACACACAGCTCCGACCAACACTTGCTCTCCTCTGGATGAAGCCCATGGTTGGTTTTGTCTGCTAAGGACAAAATTCCCAGTTCTCAGAGCTAAAGTGAAGCTCCAAACCCCACAAAAGGCAGCAGGGCCTGTGTCCACCCCTGCCTTGGTGTGCTTGGGAGTGAAGCTGGGGTTCTTGTGGAGCAAAGGGGCTCCAGCTCTGCACCCAGCTGGTTCTCTGAGGGTTAATTCCACGTGACAATCCTGGGGTATTCCTTAAGCAGAGGCTGGCATCAGTCAAGAAATGCATGTTGGTATCCTCAGACAAAGGACAGGAGGGCTCCCAAGGCCTGGAAGTATCTTGGCATCTTGAGCTGGTAACCCATGAAGTTTCTCACATGTCTGCACAGAAATGTGCCATTCTGGGCAATTTCTGGATCAACGTGGGGCTAAATCCAAGGAATTGGTCATTGGCTCGAATCCCTGGGTGACAGTGGCAGGATGTCACTGGATGTCCTGACCCCAAGGGAGCCTTTCTGGGCAGCTCAGTGCTCAACTGCTGTGCCCTTCCAGTGACTGAGCAGGTTTCTTCTCCCTGCAGACTACAGGAATCCCTTTGTGGAGATGTACTCGGAGCACCCTGAAATCATCTACATCGTGGATGACAGGACAACCGTGGTGATCCCCTGCCGGGTCACCTCGCCAGACATCAGACCCAAGCTCACCCAGGTAGGACATGGCTCCACAGAAGGCCAGGTCGAGGTCTGGGCTGCCAACAAAGGGGGGAAAACCACAAATTTAGTTGTGTAAAACTGGGTAAATTCCATAAAAAATAGGAAAGACACTGAAAATCCAGAAAATCCCTCCCAGGGAGGTGGTGGAGTCACCATCCCTGGATGTGTTTAAAAAAAGACTGGATGTAGCACTGGGTGCCATGATCTAGTTGAGGTGTAAGAACATGGTTGGACTCGATGATCTTGAAGGTCTCTTCCAACCTAGAAATTCTGTGATTCTGTGATTCTGTGCATTGCTGCTGAACTGGGTTAAAAGATTTTTTAGGGATTAGGCTGAGTTTAGCACATATTTTTTCTATGTTGCAGCTTGGTGTTCCTCCATAAATTGGCAGAGGTAGATGACAAAGCACTATTCTCCTTCAAAATTATTTGTGTAACACCTGGCTCTCTCTGAAAGGTTCTCTCTTTATGCATTGAACCTGCTTAGAGCAATTGCCCACTTTTGCTTCATTTCATCAATTCAAACCAAGTCGGGAATCTTGGGAATAGATGGCTCCAGCATCCATCCCTTTGGCAGCAGTTACACCTGGCTGTCAAGGTTACAGCACGGTCTGTGCAGGCCAAGGCTGTTTGGGATAATAAAAATGGAAATTTAAGCTCTGGGCCGTGATCACTCAATGGAGTCACTCTTTTGAAGGGCTTCAGAACTGCTCTCCAGAGCAGCCTGTCATGGAGTGAGGAACAGGACAGAGGTCTTCTGGCTCCAATCCTGCATTTTACTTCAGGAATTCTGTGCCTTCCCATTCCCCTGCCAGTCTGACAGCTCAGGAAATCCTACAGGGAACAGGAGCTGGTCCTGTGCTGCTTTTCCAGCCTGTTCTGGAGGGGCTGGGAGGGGTGAGGCTCTTCTGGGTATGGCACAGAGGGGTCTGAGCACCTCTGCTCCTTGTGGCAGGTCCTGCCTTAGGTGTCCCCTTCTCCTGGGAGGCAGCACAGGGAATCACAGGGGACTGGGACAGGGCTCCAGCTCCTGCTGGGACACATGCCACCTTCTCAGTAGAGGTGCAGAGGGACAGCAGGAGCCTTACTGCCTTGGAGATCTTTATTTTTAAATTTCATCAGCAGGGATTAAAGTGGGGAAAGAGGCTCCTCTCCAGGTATCATTTTAGGCTGGATAAGTGTTACCTCCTTGGTTATAAAAATGAAACATCCCCGTCTGATTTGAGCCTGCTTCACCAAATTCATGGCTGGAGCAGTGCTGAGGGCCCTGGCACCATCAGGGTGGCCTTGGAATTCCCATCTCCACGTTTATTCCCCTACTGATGGGCAGCCCTGCTCTTCCTGCCTCCCAGCTGAATTCCCAGTCATTTCTCCAGACACAAACTGCAGCCTGGCTGCAGGAATGAAACCTCCAGCGAAATCTCTCCCACAAAAGGTGTCCCCAGAAGATTTCCCCCACCAAGGCTGAGCACTGGGGCTCAGGGCAGGGGGGCAGAGGTTGGGCACAGCTCCCAAAGGAGCTGCTGGGACCTTGGGAAGCTCTGGGATCCAGCTGTGGATGGCACTGCTGGCTGGGAATCCCACTGATGCCTTGGGGTGGCTCCTGGAACAGAGGCCAGACAAGACTTGGAGAATAAAGTGAACATTTATTAAAGGCCTTCAACAGGTTCACCTTGGGCAGTCAAAAGCCTCTGAGGCTCCACCCAAGATGGACCATGGTCACAAGTTTTTCAGACAGTTATATGTTTGGTCCATTTGCATATCAGGGGTTAATTCTCCAATTACCACTTCAGGCAATGAAGTCATATTCCCCCCCAGTTTTGAAGTCATATTCCCCCCCAGTTTTGAAGTCATATTCCCCCAGTTTGCTCCCTCCCCAATTCAGTTTTGTTGATTCTTTTGGGGGCCTGGGGCAGTAGAGTGTCCCTGGATTTCAGGCCTAGAGGAACTGTTTTGTCTGCCCAAAGTGTGAGGACAGTAAACCAACACTCTGTATGGAGTTTCGGGTTACACACTAATGCAGTACAGGGTGGGAAGGACAGAAAAGCTGAAACCCCAGGGCACCAGCACAGCCCCAGGCAGGAGAGGGGCAGAGGTGGCCGGGGGGAGGAGAGGTGAGCAAAGCCATCAGACAAATTTAGAACATCCTCTCCTTCCAAATTTAATCTCCAGGAGACAACTGGAGAGGGAGGACAACACTTCAAAGGGAGGGAAGCCACTGTGGTTTCCTTCGAGCAGCAGTGACGCTTTTTTGTTTGATTGTTTAAATAGGTATTTGTGAGTATTTGATGAAGGCCTTTAATCTGTGTGTGCTGTTGAAAAGGGCCTCCTGAGCAGGGTTATTTTTTCTTCCCCCTTCCCCCAGGCATTGGGGAGCAGAGCTGCCAAACCCTGAAGTTCAGCTTTATCACGTTTTATTATTCTTGTGGAAAATGGACTCTTTGCCACCATAAATTAAGTTCCTTATGTTACCATTATACTTTAAAATCACTGCACTCTCTTTAAACATGCTCAGAGAAAGGTACCTCTTGCCTATTTAGTGCAGATCCCAGCTATGTCAGTATATCATCTTTGTTATTAGCAAACTCATGCTAAGACACACAACCCAGGCTTTTAATTTTGTTTAACATGATTTTAATTTGGGGCTAAAAGGGCTTTTTCAGTCATGTCAGATCCGTTTAGTCACTGATCTGGTTCAGTGTGCATTTGCCACTTCCAGCTTTGACCTTCATGAGTGCTAAAGCATGATTAAGCCTCAGGTTTCAGATCTCTTTCTGTAATTTTTCCTATTTTTCCTCACGGTTCTAAAGAGAGATGCCACAGCTTGATTATTTCCAAAGCGTTTACAAGAAACCCTTGTTGCCTCCTGCTGTCAGAAGAGATGCTGCTCCAAAAGAAGCCACTGTCTGGCTGTCCCCCCTTCCCCATGCAGCATCAGCAACTCCTCAGCCAGGATTCCTCTGGGTTTGCTCCACGCTGGAATTGTAACAATTGGCCCAAACCAAGGCCAGCCTGGTCCCTTGTGTGTCCAGAGCCCCAGGCTGCAAGTTGTGTGGAACAGGATTGTTTAAACTGAATCCAGTTTAAGCTGCCCTGCCAAACCAGAGTCCTGACAAACAGGAGCTGCACACAACAGGAATAGGAGCAAAACTGCTCCATAAGGGGTGAAATTCCTGCTTTCAGTCCCGTGGTTTGCTCCCAAAGCTAAAGCAGGGTCTCTCTGAAAAGGAAAACCTGCCCTTCCCTCACCTCTGAGCAGCCAGGATAAGAGGAGGAGGAGGGAGAAGGAAATAAAGTTAATTATCATGAGGTAATTGCAGGCACACTGAGATTTGCCCAAACCTTTCATTCTTTGGGCAGAAACGATCTCAACACTCCCAGAGAGCATCCTCAGTCCTCAAGAGCCTCCCTGTGTCCTGCTGGGAAAGCCAGAGCTACCTGTGCTTCCATTTCCCCCCCCTGCAAACACCTGAAATGGAGCATTTCAGGGAGCTCTTTTAATTTCACATAGCTCTTTGGCATATTAAAATCCAGGATTTTGAAAATTTTTGGGAAGTAAATTACAGTCCCTCTAGCAAACAGAGGATTTCCCTGTGTGTTAATAGTAACAATAAACTGGTTTTTCCCCCCAAGCTGCTCGACACTGATGTTGTCCAAGGGTAGGCAGAGAAGGGTTCATTCTCATTAAATGAATTTTTGCTCTAGTTTATTTTCCACATTTGCCTTTTCTATTCTCACTTCTTCCTCATAAGCAGAATTGAGAGTGTTTTTTCAAGAATCTCAGTACATTACAGGTATTTCTGAATTTAGGACCAAAAGTGCCTCGGTCCCTTTATTTTTGGGATTTACACTCCTAAGTCACCCAGGCTGCTTCCATGGAAATCCATGGGCTGCTCTGAGAGTCTCCCCACTTTCTGTGGGATAGAATCTGGGGAGTGCCTGCAGAGCAGAGCCCGTAGATAGCCACAGTCAGGTGAGTTAGTGAATAATTCTGGTTTGGGGAGAGTCTAATTTCACACCTGTTTTAAAGTGCAATGAGGAGAATGCGTGGTAGCTCCATGTGGCACTGGGAGGAAACACCTCCAAAAAGATCACCCCACAAAATTGATGTGAGGTGGGCATAGCGATTTCCACGGAAGGGATGGGGAAATGGGTCCCACACCTGAGATCTGAGAGGACTGGGACTCCTGGATTGGATGCCCAAGTGTTGAGTTTCAAAGGCACTCCTGCCCTAGGGGGCTTTCTGTTTGCTCAGCCTGCTGCTGCTGCAGGTGTGTGATATGGTCCTGAGGGACAGCAGCCCTGGCTCCAGGGGAGCGGGATCCTCACTCCTTGTCTGTTCCCTTGCAGTACCCTTCTTCTGCAGAGATCAACTTCAAGACGATGCTGTGGGACCCCAAGAGAGGCTTTGTCATCCCCTCCCACTCCTTCGTGCCCTCTGGGATCCTCACGTGCTCGGCCCAGGTCAACGGCAGCGTCTTCAACTCCTATTACATGGCCCAGAGGCTGGGTGAGTGGCCAGGGAGCACCACAGAGCCCCAGGGGCCCCGGGAGCTCCTGGGTGTCAGTCCTTGGTTAGCCTCAGGTGTCTCTGATAGATCTCCCTGGGCTGCATCAGCAGCAAGTCCAAGCTGGAGGGCTAAAAGTGAAGTCCTTCTTCCTTTTTCTCCCCCTGTTCAATAGAAGTTGGATTGGAGCCACTCCTGGTTTTGAAAAATGACCAAGTGCTGAGGTGGCACAAACCAGGAGTGTTTTATTCAAACCCCACCAAGCTTTGTTGGCTTGGATTGAGCTGTATTTACATTAAAACAACTGCTGGTTCAGGACAAACCAACCTGCAGCTTTCTTTTTGCTTCTGCTCATTAACCACGTGTGATCATCGTATAAAAATCTCACCATGCTGCTAATTCAAGTCTTTGCTTTTTATAGATTTTCTCTTGGTGATTTACTACACCATTTCCCTTGGATTTACAGCTGAGCTTCAGCTCATCATTAAAATCTGAATTTGAAGCAACTAAACGTTAAATTTTTGAGTGCTGAGCATTTATATGAAACCAATTAGAATTTATTTTTCTTTTGTTTTCCATGTATGTTCTTTATCTCCTCATATATCTTCTATTTATTTGGACTTCATTCCCATTAGCTCATGGCATCCTTCTATACAATCAGCACTCAGCTTTGAAAAACAAGCTTGTAAATTTGTGTGGCAGCCAAATAAAAGTCCTGTAAATCTCTCTCTTTCTCCTTTTTTTTCCCCGTTGGAGTAATTTTTAATTAAAATCATGAATGCAAACCCACAAACCCTCTTAGGCCATCCCTCTGCAGCTCAAAAGGAGCCAGGAAATCCCTTTCTGTCGTGTGTTACCGACAGTGCTCAGGCACCAAAAACTGATGGAACTTCAGCACTGATGTATTTAAGGCATTGAGAAATGTGTAAGAGCAGGACTTGGGCATCCCAGTCAGGGATGTGGGGATCCCAGTCAGGGATTTGAGGATCCCATTCAGGGATTTGAGGATCCCATTCAGGGATGTGGGGATCCCAATCAGGGATTTGAGGATCCCATTTAGGGATTGGGGATCCCATTCAGGCATTGGGGATCCCATTCAGGGATTTGGGGATCCCATTCAGGGATTTGGGGATCCCATTCAGGGACTGGGAATCCCATTTAGGGATTTGGGGATCCCATTTGGGGATTCCATTCAGGAAGGAAAGGGAGCTGAGGAAGGAGAAGACCAGAGAAATTTGTCTTATGTCCAACAAAAGTGGATCCTCTCATTCTGAGCCCCTCAAAAGGAGGAGTCACCTTTGGAAACTTTCCTGTGGAGCTGCTGAGAGGGTTGGAGCCATGGCACACGGAAGAGCAGCCGTTCCTGGCTGTGTCCATGGGATCTGGTGGATCCCAGAGTGATGCAGGGAGTGCTGCTGCTCACAGCTTTGCCTCTTCCATTGCAGAGGGCAGAATCCAGAACCTGGCTCTGAAGGCAAGTGCCAAAAAGCTGCTGGTTGGAGAAACCCTCAAGCTGGAGTGCAGAGCAGAGACCTTCATCAACGGGCGCATCGAGTTCATCTGGACGTGTCCCCGTGGCACAGTGAGTGCAGGGAGCTCCTGTATTCCCCTGTGCTCAAATGGCACTGTCCCCGTGGCACAGTGAGTGCAGGGAGCTCCTGTATTCCCCTGTGCTCAAATGGCACTGTCCCCGTGGCACAGTGAGTGCAGGGAGCTCCTGTATTCCCCTGTGCTCAAATGGCACTGTCCCCGTGGCACAGTGAGTGCAGGGAGCTCCTGTATTCCCCTGTGCTCAAATGGCACTGTCCCCGTGGCACAGTGAGTGCAGGGAGCTCCTGTATTCCCCTGTGCTCAAATGGCACTGTCCCCGTGGCACAGTGAGTGCAGGGAGCTCCTGTATTCCCCTGTGCTCAAATGGCACTGTCCCCGTGGCACAGTGAGTGCAGGGAGCTCCTGTATTCCCCTGTGCTCAAATGGCACTGTCCCCGTGGCACAGTGAGTGCAGGGAGCTCCTGTATTCCCCTGTGCTCAAATGGCACTGTCCCCGTGGCACAGTGAGTGCAGGGAGCTCCTGTATTCCCCTGTGCTCAAATGGCACTGTCCCCGTGGCACAGTGAGTGCAGGGAGCTCCTGTATTCCCCTGTGCTCAAATGGCACTGTCCCCGTGGCACAGTGAGTGCAGGGAGCTCCTGTATTCCCCTGTGCTCAAATGGCACTGTCCCCGTGGCACAGTGAGTGCAGGGAGCTCCTGTATTCCCCTGTGCTCAAATGGCACTGTCCCCGTGGCACAGTGAGTGCAGGGAGCTCCTGTATTCCCCTGTGCTCAAATGGCACTGTCCCCGTGGCACAGTGAGTGCAGGGAGCTCCTGTATTCCCCTGTTCCCAAAATCCACAGGGCTGAGAAAACCTAAGGATTGCTTATTCTGAAATTACCCAACCATTTATAAGCCTATCATTGATTGAACTTTGTGTTTGGATGAACCTCAAACTTCTCTGCCCTTCTTGAACCTGCAGATTAAACTGCAAACCTCACTAAATAAACCCTGGCAAGAAAAGCCAGGAGGGTTTCCTTTCCTTCTTTTTGGGAAGAAAAACTCCTTTGTTCCTTCTGTCCTGTCTGTCTCACACGATAAGTCTCTAATGCAGGGTGTAAGCTGTCAGCCTCCCTATTTTGGTATTTATGAAGTAGGAAAAAGCAAAGGAGAACACAACTGAACCTATGGATATAATTCCCAAAGAATGAAATGTAAATTCTGAGTCTTGGGCTTTCTGTGGATACAATACAGAAGTGCCAAATTTGAAGTAGAAAGAAGTAAGAGACTGAACATTTGAGGTACCAAACCCTCTGACTTCTCCTAAAAAAACCAAAACAGAGGGGGATCATTTCCCAAATCAGTTCATTTGTCTGAGATTCCACTCTTGGGTCTGTTTGGTGCTGAAAATTAAAATAATTTGAGGTTTTTTAGTTCAACAAAATACACATTGTAAAGAAGCATCTAAGCCTTTTGGGATGTGATTCCTAAAAATGGATTAATTTTGATTTGTTTCCTTAAAAAAAAAAAGAATGCCTGAGTTTGTTTTGGTGAGGAAACTACAGAAAATATA
Organism: Nicator chloris; assembly: GCA_013400495.1. Classification (NCBI taxonomy): domain Eukaryota; kingdom Metazoa; phylum Chordata; class Aves; order Passeriformes; family Pycnonotidae; genus Nicator; species Nicator chloris. Next base: position 46,667 of record WAAE01020611.1, read on the forward strand.
ACACAGAATTTACAGAGGTCCGAGCACTACAGTGTAACTGAATTTGGTTTCTTGAACCCCATACGGTGGAAAAGATTTATTTTCCTGTGAACTCTCCTTATATTTCTAACATTTTAAATGTAAAACTTCTTGGCCAAATCTCTGGGATCAAAAATCCTATCGAAAGCGATAGCGCTTTCTAAAATTCCCCAGGACTTTGCATTGGCACTTGGCTGTCATAATATATTATATTTCTGTCATAATATATTCCTTTTAGAAAGCAGGAGGTTTTTCATACAGAAAACATACTGACTGTGACCAAAATAAATTTAAAAACCCTCAAAACCAAACGCTCAGAGCACAGCTCTGACCCTGCAGCAGTTTTTACCCTGAGGTCCTTGGGATCTGGTCCTGGACAAGGGCTGGGATGCATCCCCTTGTTTACCTGCCCAGAATTCAGTACAAAGTGCCACAGTTCCACTCTGCTTCTCTCTCTTATTAGACTTGATAATGAAACTTCACACCAGAGCTCTTCCTGCTGATCTGCCTTTTATATTATTTATTTCAGTGATGGGGACATGTGGTGGTTTTGATACAAATCACTGCTTTCCTTTGCTGGCAGCCTTTGAAAGGGTGAACACAATAATGCAGTTTGTGCTGCTGTTTGACCTCCTTTTTGTGACTGGCAGCACCCTCACCCCAGGAGGACGATGGACCAGAGTGACGTCGTGTACAAAGTGGGCAGCAGCCTGGTCATTGAAAATGTCACCATGGAAGATGGGGGCCTGTACATCTGCAGGACGTTCAATGCCACCAGGCTGGAGGCCAACGTCACTGTCACTGTGTATGGTGAGTGCTGCACACGAACCAGGACAGGCCAGGAGCCAGGAGTGCTCAGCTTCCAGGATCATGCCAGGCTGTCAAACCTGTTGATTGAAATGGCATTAGGGAGAAAGTCAACCATTAATCATCTATAACCTATAAGTAGTCAGTGGGAGTCAGCTCTCCCATGTCTTCAAACAAATTCAAGAGGTACATTAAGATGGGACATTGGGCAGGAATTGTTCCCTGGCAGGGTGGGCAGGCCCTGGCCCAGGTGCCCCGAGCAGCTGTGGCTGCCCCTGGATCCCTGGCAGTGCCCAAGGCCAGGCTGGACATTGGGGCTGGGAGCAGCCTGGGACAGTGGGAGGTGTCCCTGCCATGGCAGGGGTGGCACTGGGTGAGCTTTGAGGTCCTCCCAACCCAAACCATCCTGGGATTCTGTGATGTCTGAGGGAGCTGAACTGTTTGTGTGTGAACCATGTGTGGTTGCTGAGGCCCTGGAAAATCCATCCTGTGGGCTCCACATGGGCAAGAGATGCCCCAGGCATGTCCCACACCGATCCAGGGGCAGTGCTGGTGCATTTCCTCTGCTTTCCATGTGAATTCCTTCATGTGGGAACTGCCCTTCGTGGCTGAGGCTGGGCTGCACGGGGCAGCTGAGGGAACAGCTTGTCCATTGGGTTCTGAGCTGATCTATACTGGAAAAAATCCCGTGTGGGAGCAGAGCAGTCAGAGGTGTGAGCTCTGTGCTGTGGCAGAGCTGCCATCCCAAGCCTCCCTGCTGGTTTCTCTCCCCAGAAAAGCCCTACATCACGGTGTCACACAAGAAAGGGCCCTACTATGAGATTACCTCAGGACACAAGTCCCTGAAGCTGGCTGCCAAGGTGGACGCCTTTCCTCGACCCACTGTCACCTGGTGAGTGCCCCCAGCGACAGCAGGGCTGCCTGAGCTCCTTTAGGAACCCTGTCTGCACCAGATCACCACATTCCTCACCACACAGGTCAGGGAGGGCAGCTGGGGATGCTCAGAGCCGTGGGCTGAGCTCAGCTCAGCAGCTGGGGCTCCGCTCTGGGCTCCTGAGCTCTGTTTTCAGCCTCACTCCCAGGCTGTTTTCCTCTCCTAGCCATGCAAGAAAGGTCCCAGCAGAAAAAATGTGTGTTTCACTTTCCCTGGGCACAGGATGATTTGGGAGATCCAGGGAGAAGGCTCTCAGGGAAGGGTTTCCTGCTTACCCCAGCAGTGGTGGTCAGGCTGCAAGGGGCAGGCCACAACAGGAAAAGGACATCTTTTTAACAGAAGAAATTGTTTCTCTCCAGAACTTTTAAATAATGTCCTCCAGTCTCGTGCCAGCAGATCCTTGCAGTGAATCCTCCTGAGCAAACTAAAGGCTCCACCAGGGGAGCAGTGGATCTGCTGAACAGGAGGGGCAACACAACAGCAACTCCAGGAGGCATTCGAGTCTCTCTTTACCCTTTCATCACTTGTCCTCTCTCCTGCTCTGTCTTTAACGACCCCATCCAATGCCTTTTGCATCTTTAACTGCATTCAATCCCGTGGCACAGCTGGCAGGGGGTGCCTGACCTGGCATTTCCCTGGGGCACCTGTCCTCGGCCAGCTGAGAGCCTGGCAGGCACCAAAAGGTTGCTCAGGGCTGGCCTTGCTGTGTTTTATTAGCAGTGTAATCACATGAAATCCTCTGATTTGAGTGGAATCAGTGCCAGGACGTGGTTTTAGTTGCTGCTGTTCTTTAGGGATGGGGATGTTTGGGGAGCTGAAGTGGGGACTGACCCCTTCTCCTGCCAAGCCTTTGTTCTTGGGCTCAGTGTGGAGCTCCTTGGTGGCTGCCTGGGACCACCAGAGCTGCCTTCCCTTGGAGCCCCAGCTGTTGATGTTGGAGGTCTCTCAGGATGGTTGTTTTATGACTGCAAAGGAAGTTTCCAGCATCCTCAGGCAGTGGGAGATGCCCCAGCATCCTTCCACCAAGCCTAAAGCTCCATGTGTGGCAAAGCCCAGCCTACTTCCTAACCATGAACTGCCTGTGGGGTGAGCAGTGAAGAGGAGCCTCTCCTGCAGATGCTGCTCTCCTGCCCTGAGGGAATATTCCAGGCTGGGAATTCCTCACTGACCTCCCTGTGGACCAACCTTCTCCAGGTCACAGAGTCGGACTTTTTCAGGAGCAGTAAAGGCTCAGAGACACAGGATGTCACAGAGACATCCTGAGAGACAATTCTGCTGAATTCATCTCTTCCTTTAAAACTGGTGACACGCATTTTGCTGTTCCATGATTTCCCACACTTGGTGTTGCCCATCCAGCTTCATTTGGGGGCATTTAGATCATAGCTGAGCACGTGAGAGGTGCTGTTCATGCAGATCAAATAAAACACCTTTTTCCTGTGTGGAGTGAATCCACCCCACAGCACTGGAGATGCAGATCAGTTGTGGTGTGGAAGGATAACAGGAATAAATATCCAGTCCAAGCAGTGATTCTACAGCTGCATTTCCCTTGCTGGGATGAGCCTTTGTCCCCCAGTGTGGGTGACAGGGTTCCTGAGGGTTGACAGGGACATGACAAAGTTTGCTGGAACTTCCCAAACAGGTACAAGGATGGCAAACTGATCAAGGACAACCACACCTGCTACGAGCCAGACCCCCTGAAATACAGGCTGGGAATACGAGATGTGAGACCAAGACATGCTGGCAACTACACCATGGTCCTGAGCAACCCCAAATACGGCCTCTACAAGAACCTCACCATGCAGCTGGTGGTGACAGGTAAGGACTTGTTGTGTCTGATTCCTTCTGCTGGGTTATTTATCCTATTTGGCATGATCCTACTGCACCAATGGGTGGCACTTCCCAGGGTCCAGCTCTGCCCAGAGATCACCACCTCCTCAGGAGCCACTGAGCCCCTGATTTCAGCTGCTCTGAGGGGTTGGTGTGACCTGAGTCATTCCAGTCCTTTCCCCTGGGACACTGCACCTCCCACAGCCACAGCCAGGGGTGTGGCTGCACACAGGGAGGTGGGAATGCCTGCAAGGGGCACAAACTTCACGTTTTTATAGGAGCTTGGGAGGATGTCGAGTAGAGAGGTCTTAGAGCTGGGGGCACAGTTTCCCCAGAGAAGGGCTGGAGGTTTCATCCCCTGAGATGGAAAAGCAGCTTGGGCAAAGCACTGGAGAACATCTGCTGGGACAGGAAGGGTCCCAGTGGGGCTGGAGGAAGGAACTGGAGGAGCTGCCCTGGCTTTTATGTCTGTCCATCATCCTGCTCCAGATCCACTCTCTAAATCTGTGTTTTCTGTTCTGTCACTTCTCTGCTGCCATCACTTTGAGGGACAGCTTCTTTTTCAGGGGAACTTAGAGAAAACCGTGGTGTGCATGGAAGAGGGTTCACTGCCATAGAGGGAAAATAGGCATAGGGATGGCATTTCTTAGCCTCCCTGGCTGGAGAAGGCATGACAGAGCCACACTGTGTCTTTGCACATCCACTGCCTCTTTTAATCCATTGAATTGGGCAATGGAGATTAAATTCTGAGGCCAAGTAGGAGTTCAGCTGAAGTTAGCTCTGCTTTCCCTTTGTACTTTCCACCTGGGCAGTGAGCAGTTGTTGAGACAGGTTTGCTCTCTTTTCTGTAGTGAATTCTTCTGTTCTTACCCTCTTTACACCTAAAAATATTCTCAATTGTCCAATTATTATATACTTATGTACTGTTGCTTCCAGCAGTTGTGTTTTTCTCATTTCACCTTTCAGAAAGGAATAATGCCTAAAAAATAGAGAACTTGTCACTTAGGTACCTCTGGCCTGTTAAAAATGGTAAATAAGATATGATAGCTTAAAAACCTGAAACAAGAGATAAATTCATGTGTGATTTAGGAGAGGAGAGAGCCAAGAACATGCTCGTGGTCAGGTCCTGCAGCTCAGCTGAGCAGGAGGAACGTGTTAGGCTGCATAATTTGTCCACTTGAGATTGTTTTTCCACACAATGGTTTTGCCTCTTCAGAGAACGGAAACGTCCACAGGAAGAGAAAATTAAGAATGATAATAAACTATCTTGTCAAGGTAAATATTGGTGTTTGTGTGCAGAAGGGAGCGTTTCCTTGAGGAGCTGCCGTTCCCAAATAGGCAATCAAAAACAAACAGAGCCTTTTTCTATCAGCAAGAGGCTATTTCAGGATGAAACCATCCCAGCACGAGCTTTTCATGTCCGTGGTGTGTCCAAGCTGGGGACATCCCGTCCCTCACACGGTGCTGCTCCTCCTCAGCCTTCCCAGGGTCAGCCCAGCAAAGGCTTCATCAGCAATAATTATTTAATTGCAGCCCCCCCATTTCTCAAAGTCCAGCAGCTGCAGGGGTGTCCCCAGCTGTCCCGTGGTGATGCACGGGAAAAACACAGAGCAAGTGTCCCTTTTGTGGTGACAGAGAGTCAGGGAAGGAGAGCAGAGCAGAAAGCCCTGCCCAGGGGTGCCATGGCTGGGGGCTGAGCCTGCACACAGGGGGGGTTTGCTTGGCTGTGGCAGGGCTGGCACCCAGCACCCAGGGGATCCTGCCAGCCCTGCAGCACCCAGGGGATCCTGTCAGCCCTGCAGCACCCAGGGGATCCTGCCAGCCCTGCAGCACCCAGGGGATCCTGCCACCCCTGCAGCACCCAGGGAATCCTGCCAGCCCTGCCAGACTCTTCCCTGCAGCACCCAGGGAGTTCTGCCATCCCTGCAGCACCCAGGGGATCCTGCCAGCCCTGCCAGACTCTTCCCTGCAGCACCCAGGGAGTTCTGCCATCCCTGCAGCACCCAGGGGAGTTCTGCCAGCCCTGCAGCACCCAGGGGATCCTGCCAGCCCTGCCAGACTCTTCCCTGAGGCACCACCCTGATGTGCTCTGTGTGAACCCCTCAGCCCAGGAGAGACTCATTTCACCGGAGAGATTCATGTGGGTAGGGTCCAAAAAAGGGAAAATTGGGCTCTTGAAGCTTCTCCAAACTGCCCTTTCCCTTGTGCTTCCCTTTTTCAGGACAGCTTTTTCAGGAGCTGCTTTTTCAGATCTGTGCTTTCCTTTCAAGTACACTCTGCAGCTCCAAGCTGAAAGCAGATTGGCATTTTCCCCTTAATTCTCCACAAATAACCTGGCACTTTATCTCCAGCCATCATGACTGATCCCTGGGTATCACACCTGAATTGATTAAATTGCTCAGAGTTTCAGCAGACTCTGGGAGAAGAGAAGGAGACCAAAACACACTTTGTGGCCCCTTTCTGCAGGGATTACCTGAAAGAAACCCCCTCTGAGCTGGAGGTGTGATTAATGCCTCTCCTCAGAATCAGAGGCAGCCTGCAGTTACTGAAACTGGAATTTGAACACAGGGATTAGTGGAGCTGATGGAAAAATCCTCTTGGGCTTCAAGAGGGCGCAGTGGTTGGAGTATCAGTTTTGCATTGTGTCTAAAAGGTGGAGCCTGCACCTGATAAACCTCCTGCTGAGTAATAACCACGTACCCTGAGAGTGAGGAGCAATTCCTGTTTGAGTAACAGCATTGCTCCCCAAATCCAGGGCCAGCCTTTCGTTTCAGAGGGGAACCTAAGGAAGGGAGTGAGTTCTGATGCACACTGTTAAAGAGAAGAGGGAAAGTTACATAACCAGACTTTGGAATGGGGGGGTAGATGCCATTTGAATGTTTTCTTGCAGTGCAGAAACGATCAGCAATCCCCCAGCCCCCTCTCCTGAGAGTCTCTGCACAACAGTCCATCCTTCCTGTGCCACAGGTACTCAGCTGGCACTCAGGTGCTGTGGCAGAGCCATCAGCCGCCTGGTTGGGCTGGCTGCAGAGGAAGTCTGAAGTTAAAATTGTTGTGGATTGTTTCTCACAGACAAGGTGTAAACAGCAGCAGGGCTCGACCCTCAGATGCTGCGTCTTCATTTTGGCAGTGTGTTTATTCCCCAGTACTGGCAGCAGAGGAGAAGCCTTCAGGCAGCAGGGGAGCGAGGGGAGCAGTCCCCTGGCTGAGCCCTGTGGGCAGTGTCTGTCCTGGCCTGCACTGCTGCAGCTTTCCTTGCAGTCACCTCCTGGGTATTTCACTGGGAGAAATCCCAGAGTTCTGCCCCGCTGTGGGCACAGGGGGTTCCACTCCGTGGGAATGAGTCGAGCATTAGGAGTTATTTCCCCCCAAAGTTTGATTTGGCCACAACACTGAGGAGTGCCTGCAGAGAGATCGAGTGGAGAGGGAACCAAATGGGCAAAGGACTCCAGAGCTGCAGGGTGGGAACTGAGGGAATAAGGTCCAGCAAGGAGCTCTGGCCTGGGGGAGGATGGTGCTGCTATTCCAAAAATGCCTCTGTAAGAAGTGGCTTAGCTGTGCCTCTGGTCACCTCTGGTCACCCCTGCTCCCACTGCAGCTGGAATTTGTTCCTGCAGGAGCACATATCTCTGTGTGGAGTCACCTTGGCTCATTGTAGGACTCAGGTCCCCAGGAGGTAGCTGATTGCATTTTCCAAACACTCCTTCTTTACATATTTACACATCAAACACTGTCCAAGAAGCCGTGGGTTTCTGTGCTTTTGTTTTGTTTGATTAAATTCTTATTGAGAAAAGCTTCAAGAAAATAATGTCCTGAAGAATTTGGAAGGGAGGGAGCAAGGAGAAGGAACAATCCTAGCAAACAGCTGGTGGCTGAAAATCTGAGCCAGCCAAGAAGGAGAAATGTGGGAGAAAAGAGTTATTCCGGGCTGGAGTGCAAAGCAGTCTGAGGACAAAACATAAACAACCCCCTCAAATCTGTTTCTGGGCAAGCAGGCTGTGTGTCATCCTCACCCCTGTCCAACTCCTCTGTGTCCATCAGGGCTCCTGCTGAGCCCTTCTGGAGCAGCCAGCACCTAGGGAGGGAGGGAGGAGAGCACTGAGGCACCAGGTAATTCAATAGGGGGATGAATAAGCTCCATCACCACTTTGCCTTTCTTCTTTGTCCCAAAGTTTCTCTCCTGTGCTCCCTCAAGGCTCTTCCAGCAAACATTGCTTTGGGTTCCAGCTGCTCCAGCCAGCTGAAGTTGCATTCCCTCGTAGAGTCCTTGATCCCCCAAGCTTGTGTTGTATCTGTAGGAAAAGCAGGATGAAGGGCTGGGAATCACCTCCACAGCAGGCAGGAGAAGCTCAGGCTGCTGTGAATTCCCCGTGTCCTGGAAGGACTGCAATGAAAGGGCTGCCTGGTGCTGGTCACACCTTGCTTTGTTCCCAGGCAGGAGCAGCTCCACAGCCCTGAAGGATGCACATTGCCCTACTCTGTAGTCAGGCCAGCTCTTCACGTCCTGGTTTCAAAATCAAAGGCAGTTCTGTGCCTGACCTTCCTTGGCTTGCAAGGGATGAGTGGACATCAAAGGAGTCCCCAGTGATCTCCACAAAAGCCAAGAAATATGTGGTGATCCATGAGAACAAAACCCCCTCACCTCCCCCAGAGCAGGCAGAGGGGAAGGAGCCTCGAGGACGAGGTTGATGCATCTGGGCTATGCCAGGGCAGAGGAAAATTGCTTTTGGGGTGGGGGATCTCAGCTGCAGCCAGGGCAGGACACAGGGGACATCCCACAGCCCCTTGTGTGTGGAAGGGTCGCTGAAATCCCCGAGCTGAACACTGAGGAGGAATTTTTTTGGATTCTTGGTGAAGTCCAGCTGATGTTCAGGCTGAAGGACTGAGCCACTCAAATGCTGTCCCTTCCCCAGGGTCCTGCCAGGGCTGGGTTTCCTTTGTGGACACCTCGGAGGATGAGCCACTCAGGAGAAGTCAAAACAGAAAATGGAATTTTCCACCTCCTGGGCCAGCTGAGCTAAACTGGAAATCCCAAAAGCAAACCCATCCAGCCACTGCTCCAATGTGTTTCCAAGTCCAAGGCTTTGCTTTCCTCCTGGGTTCTGGGAGCAGTGTCTGTAGCCCATGGATGCAGGGCACACTGCCCCAGTCCATGCTTCCAGCCTCAGTTATCAGGCACAGGCAGGACAGAAACAACTTTTTCTGGGGGATTTATGAAAGAAAAATGCAGCAGCACAAGGAGGCTGCAGCAGCCCTTTCCTGCACATTTATGAGCAAATCCTGAAGAGTTTTCTCCCTGACATCATCCAAACCCTGCACACTTGCAGCTCCCAGGAGAGCCCTGATGAAAAAGTCAGATGAGCTATTTTCATTCTGCTGGAAGAGGCCAGAGCAATTTTAGGAAGAGGAAGGTGGGGGCCTGCTGGAGTTGGCCAGAAGGATCTGAGGCATTCAAGTCGTGTCTTTGCAGCAGCAATCTCGGTCTGACTGCCCCCAAAACCCAGAGTGGGGAGGGAAGTGGCAGCTCGTGCTCCCCATGCTGCCCCTCAGCCAACCTGCAGGTCCAGCAACTGATTTGTGGAAAGCAGGCAAAGGGGACAGAGAGAAAAGTCCTAGAAAACTGCCTGCTCTGCTTAAAATGAGCAGGTCTTCCTTACCCATTTCCTTCTGAACTCTGTGAAAAATAAGATGGGGAGAAACCCCATGGGAGAAACAGAGGAGAAAAACACCTTTTTTTGCCCCAAAGCTGCATTGGGGGTGAATGACAGCTCTGGGAGAGCACTGGAAAAGAGATTTCTTCCTGCTCTGGGAAGAGAGAGACATCCAGAAGTGACACAGGTCAGAAAAACCCAAACCAAGCTGCACTGCCATTTTAACACCAAAATTCCCTGTGGGGCAGGTCAAGTTCCCTGTGATTTTTTTTAATACCTGTTCCTCCAGGATCCAAGTGCCTGCTTCCCTCCCAGCCCTGGCATTCCCAGCCCATTCCAGAGGGTCACAGTGGAGCTGCTGGGGATAGGCAGGGGCACAATCCTGTCCTAGATTCTATTCCTGGCTGTGGGGTTGGCTCACAGAGAGATGCTGGGCTCTGTTTTCAGCTGTTTCCTCGCAGGTACCGTGGGGACAGGGGCATGCACCACCTGGTACAGGGCACGGGAAAAACAACAAAACAGCAACAACCAGCCCCAGAAAAACTCCCAGCCAAAATCAGCCAGGCTCAAACACAAGGCAGTGGTCAGTCTGAAACCAAAGCTGTGTTTTCAGGTCATTTCACCCAGTGTTTTTCTCTCTTTCCTCTTGATAAAAAAGAAAGGAAAGAAATGTGAAGTGAACCCAGAGAACTTTCTCATTTTGGGTTTTACTTTGGGGGAAATGTCACCCCTTCCCAGTCCATGCCTGCACTGGGAAGTTCCCTCTCTGCCTGACAGAATATGCACTTGTATTTCCATTAAGTACTGTACAAACATCAGATAGAAGGCTCCCAAGTGCAAATATTTTTTGGGTTTTGGGAAACAGAAAAGATAAATAGAGAACAAGTTGCAACTCCATCAAGGGTTTTAATGAAGCCCCATGTCCAGCAAAGTACCTGAGGCTGGGATTAATGCTTCACTGGCCTCTCTGTGTTATTTTAATGATGTGCTTAATGTGAAAAGATTTTCTGAAGCAGCTTAAATGGTAGTGGGGAAGGTGCATAAACAGCAGTTCAGTCAGAGGGCACTGAAAGGAAAGCAAAATTCCTCTACAAAATGCAGAGAAACTTCCTCTGTGCTGTGCTCTATATTTGGATGCTCCTTAGGGTGGCAGGTGTACAACCCCTCACAGCACCTGCAAGGAATTTAGGGGGATGAGAGTCTTGCAGAGGGGTCCATGTCCTAATCCTTGTACATCTGATCTGCTCCTAATGCCACAAAGTGCAGGTAACAGCAGCGAGCAAGGTGAGATTTGCATAATGCTGATCAATTTGGAACCTACAGTAAGCAGAAGTGCTTTTTGATTGCATTTCCCAGTGCAGCAGCAGCCAGGTCTTTAGTTATTCAGGTCAGCTCTCACAGCAGCAATTGCACCTCTGCAAGGCGAGCTGGGGATACAATCACACTTGGAGGCAGAGAGGACGAAAAGCCATTTATTTGGGTACATTTAAAGCCATCTGCACAGCCCTCCTTCCCCACACAGCCAGGGACCAGAAAGCTTTTAAGGTTTGTTTGGCTTCTGCTTGGGAGAGCTCAGCCTGGGGAGGGCCACGGCCAAGGGCTGGGACAGCCTGGGGGAGGGCTGGGAAGCCAAAGTGGGGTGGAGAGGGAAGGAAGGGCATGGAAAGAGCTGCTCTGGCAGTGCTGGCAGAGGGGTTGGTACCCCCAGCCTCGCCCACACTGGGCACGAGCAGGGATCAGGGATTGTGCATAATCCCTCTGCTGCTCCCTGAGCAAACGTGAGAGAGAGAGCAAAGCTCTGTCTGGAGGGGGAGAGAGAGAGAGAGGAACTCTGCCAGGGGCACCCTCAGTAATGCCAGGCTTTGGGCCCAGCCTGTGCAGGCTGCATGAGAGCCTGTCCCCAGGGGACACTGTGCAGGTGGCAGCCCTGAGGCAGTCTGAGCCAAGGCCAAAGGCCAGTCCCACCACAGAAACCACTTCTCTTCACAGCTGTTACCACAGACAGGATCATGACTGTAGAATTCTGAACGATGGTATGAGGTTGGCAAGAATGCAGGGACACCACAGCAGGGATGTGAACACTCCTTTGAGACTCTCTACACTACTGCAAAGCACCAGAGACAGAAGGAAAACTGCCATTAAAGAAATTCAAACTATTCAGATCAGGTTTCCACCACCCATTTACTGCTGTAGATAGGATTTGGCCCAGCAAGGGGAAGGGCAAAGCTTCAGCTGCCTGCAGGGGCAGGGTCAGAGGTGAGATGGTCATGGCAGTGGGCAGGAGGATGGAAAGGCTTCATCCCAGGAAATATCCCCCCAGGAGGACCCCACCTTCCCCCCTAAACCCTCCAGGGCCAGCACCCTGCAGGGACAGGGGAGCACTGCGGCTGTGGAAGGGCCCTGTCCTCATCCTGGGCACTGAGCCGGGTCACCTGCCGGGCCCTGTCCCCCTCCTGGACACTGAGCAGGGTCCCCTCCAGGGCCTGTCCCTGTCTTGGACACTGAGCTGGGTCACCTGCAGGACCTGTCCCTGTCTTGGACACTGAGCTGGGTCACCTGCAGGACCTGTCCCTGTCTTGGACACTGAGCTGGGTCACCTGCAGGACCTGTCCCTGTCTTGGACACTGAGCTGGGTCACCTGCAGGACCTGTCCCTGTCTTGGACACTGAGCTGGGTCACCTGCAGGACCTGTCCCTGTCTTGGACACTGAGCTGGGTCACCTGCAGGACCTGTCCCTGTCTTGGACACTGAGCTGGGTCACCTGCAGGACCTGTCCCTGTCTTGGACACTGAGCTGGGTCACCTGCAGGACCTGTCCCTGTCTTGGACACTGAGCTGGGTCACCTGCAGGACCTGTCCCTGTCTTGGACACTGAGCTGGGTCACCTGCAGGACCTGTCCCTGTCTTGGACACTGAGCTGGGTCACCTGCAGGACCTGTCCCTGTCTTGGACACTGAGCTGGGTCACCTGCAGGACCTGTCCCTGTCTTGGACACTGAGCTGGGTCACCTGCAGGACCTGTCCCTGTCTTGGACACTGAGCTGGGTCACCTGCAGGACCTGTCCCTGTCTTGGACACTGAGCTGGGTCACCTGCAGGACCTGTCCCTGTCTTGGACACTGAGCTGGGTCACCTGCAGGACCTGTCCCTGTCTTGGACACTGAGCTGGGTCACCTGCAGGACCTGTCCCTGTCTTGGACACTGAGCTGGGTCACCTGCAGGACCTGTCCCTGTCTTGGACACTGAGCTGGGTCACCTGCAGGACCTGTCCCTGTCTTGGACACTGAGCTGGGTCACCTGCAGGACCTGTCCCTGTCTTGGACACTGAGCTGGGTCACCTGCAGGACCTGTCCCTGTCTTGGACACTGAGCTGGGTCACCTGCAGGACCTGTCCCTGTCTTGGACACTGAGCTGGGTCACCTGCAGGACCTGTCCCTGTCTTGGACACTGAGCTGGGTCACCTGCAGGACCTGTCCCTGTCTTGGACACTGAGCTGGGTCACCTGCAGGGCGCTGTCCCCATCCTGGACACTGAGCAGGGTCACCTGCAGGGTGGCACCACCTCCACCACCACCTCTGCAGAGGAAAGGCACAGACACTGGGGAAAGTTCTTCAGTGTCTGAATTTGTGCCCACAGTCAGCCACCACCCCACCCTGTGTCATGTGGAAGAGCAGATGGGGAGGTGTTTCCCATCACACTTAAAAAAAAAATAATTGCTTGATCATAAATAATGATTATTTCAGTTGATGAATCATTTGGACTCATTTTAGGTCTCGAGTCATATTTAATAGTGCCATAATTGTGGCATGAAGAATTCATTCCTCACTCATGTATGTTCTTCTTAGAGTTGGAGCAAGTTAAATTAATACTTCTTTTTAGAAGGACAATTTAAATGACAGTGAAGCAAGAATATAGAGAAATGTCCTGTTATTCAATGATTGTGATCAGTCCTTGTCTCCCCACGCCCTTTCACACACACAAACACCAGTCCCCCTGCCCAAGTGTGTAAAGCTTTGTTTTTACAGCCCAGAAAACAGCACTTGAGTCACCTTTCACATAACACTTGTGTAACCTTTCACACTGAACTTTGAGTCTTTCTCCAAGTGAAATCACGCTTGTGAGGTCAGTCCAGACATGTCAAACACAGGATTTGAGACTGAAAAGAGAAATGTCCAAGATAATAAAAAATGTGCTTCTCCCTCCAGGGAGAATTTACAGAATTATTTTTATGGTCAGAAATAATTTATTGATGGGAAATGAGATGCTAGCTAAGGAAATTCACTGTTAGTTCCAATAGTTTGTCCTGTGAGTTGCTCAGGGATCTCCAAGCACGTGGAATCCTACGGCTCAGCTCAACAAGAGCCACACCAGACCGGGGTAAGCGTTTGGGTTTCTCAGGGGAAATGTTAATCTGGACCTACTGAAGGTCCTTCAAACAGCCAGTGTTTTATGACAGGATGGGATATGGCTGAACCTACTCCAGACAACGCTTCCATGGGGTGGAGAAGGAAATACTGGTGTGTTTTCAGGCACTGGTGAGGTCAGGAGAGCTTTCAGAGCCCGACCATGAGAAATGCCAAGTGAGAGTCCCAACAAGACACGGGATCAGCCTGGTCAGTCCTCTCCTAAGAGGGCTGGAAGGCAAAAAAAGACTATTTGAAATAAAGAGGGAAAGGGCTCAAGATTGATGAGGTGGGCAATAGCTCATATTTACATATCTGGGGCCTCCCTGACAGCAGAAAAAATAAGTTAGCCCAAAAAATAGAAATCTAATCTACATTCACTTCCCAGCTTGTCAGAAGGCTTGTCAGGAGCAGAGCAGCCTCTCTTGGCTGCACTGGGGTGTCCCACAGAGGGACCCCACCAATAAATCTGCTTGATTTCCTGTTATGAGAAGCAGACAAAGGGATACGGCCAGGGATGGGCAGAGCTGTCTGCACAAGGGAAGAGCCTGTGCTTTCACCCCAAACTCAAACCCACCCTGTCCGAGGTTAGCAAAAGTTCAGTTCACTTTGGGGCTTTTTTCCCGTTCTTTCTCCTTTTCGTGCCTTCCCGTGGGAGCTGCGAGGAGACAGGACAAAGCTTTTCTTTCCTGCTGGCAACGAGCAGCCCTGAAAGTGTCACAAAAAGTTTGCTCTTGAGAGATTTGCAGTGCGAGGGTGTGATCTTGCAGCCCCTCCAGATGTGAGTAATGCCGTGACATTTTCCCTGGCATTCACCGTGCTCGGTGAGAATTTCTTGGCATTTCTCTCCAAGTGTTTTTCCCACACCGCTCCTTCCTCGCTTTCTGCTCCCCTCCATCCAGTGCACGTTGCACACACACAGGAAAGGAAAGTCAGGTGAAAAAGATGGTCTCTGCCAAAGCCCTGAGGGCCTGGTGGCTGCAGCTGCCTGATAAGGTTCCTCTCAGGAGGGGACATCAGCCCTCCAATGCCATTTTGCCCACAGTCCACGGACTGCTCCTGATCCTGAAGCCCTGACCAAGAGATGTTCCATGGCATGGATTTTCCAGAAGTCCAGCAGGTCCCCAGTGACACTTGAAGGGGATTAGCATGAATGTGGTAGCATTGCAATGTGTTTTGTGAAACACCACAACCAACATCCTTGTTTCTGTGAAGGAATATTTTGGGAACTGCTGGGAAATCCCCACAACATCAGGAGCCTCACTGGATCATCACTTCTCCCAGCAAAATGTTTCAAAACTTTTTATGGATGTAAATTTGCTCATTTGCATTTTTGTGGTTGTTTTTTTTTTTCTTTAGAGAGACCCAAGATCTATGAAAAGGAAACAGATTTTGATAAGGTTGTGAAGGTGGAATTGAGGAGCAAATACAAGATCCAGTGCACGGCAAGTGGGAATCCTGAGCCAAGGATCCAGTGGAAGTGGCAGCCCTGCAACCTCACAGCCACCCTGTAAGTGATGTCCCTGTGGATGAACACGTTCTGAATTGGTGGACATTTCCAGTCAGGTTTTCTTTCCACTCCATTCTGTTTATCTGAGCTAAAATCACAAGCAGAGTGAAGATCTCCAGGGTTGTGAGCCCAGCTGGTGTCTGGTTGTGTTTGTGCACCTCGTGCATTACCTGAATTGTGTCAAATAAGTTTAAAGTGACAAAAGATCATTGAATTTTCCTTTACCAAACCAGCAATGCCCCTCTGACTGTCCTTAGCCCTGTTCAATGCTGTGAATATTTGATGAAGGAAAACCAGCAGGATTTGTGGGCAGAGCTAACACACCTTTTGCCCTGCAAGAGCTTTTTCCAGACAAATCTGCTGAGGTTTGGCTTCCTGAAACCCTTGTGGGATTCATGGCACTTCAAGGGCTGTCTGCACTGGTGCACGCTGGGCTCAGGCTCCTGTGGCAGCCTCGGTGTCCCTGAAGCTGGGAGAGGGAATTGTGTCCTCCTGGGGACCCTCTGTGCTGCAGGCTGGGGTGTGAATGCAGCAAAGTCGCTGGGTCAGAGCTGCCAGACAGGAAGGAGGCCAGGGAAAGCCAGGGTGCCTTTGGAGATTTGCCTAAGGAGACGTTCCCTCTGCTCCTGCAGTTCCCTGAGCAGAGGGGTCTGCAGAGGGAGGCCTTGGCTGGTGGCCACTCGCTTCTCTGGTAGCCCCTGGGCATGTGCAGGAGCCAGGTCCTGCACAATTCTGACCACTTCAGCTCCTCCCTGCAGCAAGAGGGGTGAAATCAGGTTTTCCACCCGTTAAAAAAAATGAAGACAGATCTAGAAAGCAAGGGAGAAAATTGCAGGGTAGTTCCTTATTTTCTCAGTCGTGTATTGCTGTGAATGGCAAGCCATGAGACAGGGGAAAATCAGCAGAAGTCCTTTCCCAGGTTCTGTGGTGCAGCAGAGGGATTCCGGGTGACCCAGCCTCAGCCTAGGAGTGGCCCTGTGTGCCTGCCCCAGGGAGGTATCCTGCAGTTACGTGGCTCCTGTGGGAATAAGCTCAGGGATTTGATGGCTTTGTTGGCCCTGCAGGGCAGCAGGAGGCACAGGGCTCTGCCTGGGAGAGGTTCAAGGAGAGCAGAGTGGAAACACCACGGGGAAACAGGTTCTGCATCCCTGGGAAAGCCTCAGAGGTGACACAAAATCTTGTCCAGACCTTTCTGTCTAGGAGGACAGAATTGGCCACGAGTGCAGAATTCAACCAGATCCAAAGCAGTGACCTGGTGGCAAAGGACCTCACATAACCCTTGTTGCAGCTCTCTGATCTTATCGATTTAAACACAATTGCAGAGTGGCTCTACCTCTGCTGGCCCCAGGGGCAGCCTTATCTTGCTCCAGCAGAAGCTGGAGGAGGATTCCTGTGGGAAATGACACAGTCCCCATTTCCTTCTGTTGTCTGACTTCCTCTCTCTCTCTCTTTCTCTCCCCCCACTCTCCTCAGCAGAGCCCTTTGAATCCCTGAGCACCAGCATTGTTCCTTAGAGCTGGGATGTGATTTGACTTCCTCTGAGCTTTTCCCCTTCGTCCTCAGGACAGGACTGTGCCTTGCAGGAAGTCCCTCCAGATCTTCTCATCAGGCCCCTGTGAGGCTGCAAACCCTCCCCTGGCCCAGGGTGTTGCCCCTGTGCTTTGTGTGGCTTTGGCAAAGGCTCATTTATGGAGGGATTTTCTGCAGCATCAGCCCTTGGCCAGCCCACGTTCATTTGACCTCCTGAAAGCCCGTGGTGGGCTCAAAGCCTTTGCATTTCCAGGATTAAGAAGAGCTGTGTCTCTGCTTAGTTTTACCAAGTTGAGGAAGACAGGGAAGGTTTTTGCCCTGGGTGGCGTGGCTGGACCTTCCCACATGATGTGTTACACACTCTGCTCCTGCCCATATTCCAAAATGAAGATTGACAAGTGTCTTCTGTGGAATGTGCAGCATTAAAGGGGCCTTCTGCTGCTCTGTCCCAATATTTATCCATTCTGCTCCCTCAGCCCACACTTCCTGTTGGAAGCTGAGCACAGACAGGCACTCAGCAACATCCACCTCCCCTCCTCACTGGCATTTTGAATTTGGAAATACAACTTACATTAGCCAGATAAAACTCACATGATTTAATTAACTGCCCAGTATTTTCCATTTCTAATCTTTGCAAAGGTTGGAGGGTTCATTGCTGGTCATGCACTGATTTTGTTTGCCTCTGTCAAGGTGCTTTGTAAATAATTTTAAAATGTTGCAAAGAAGGAATGGAGGAATTTCACAAAGAAGTAACACACTTCAGCAGCAACAGTTTGAGGAGTATTTAAGACCTAAGATTATTGTCTAAGGTTGACATTTTCCCACTCCAATACACCTCCCTGCTTACCTTGAACACCATCTCTGCTTTTCTACCTCCAGGTGCAATCCCGAGGGGCCAAAAGTTGTGGTTTGGGAGAACACAGTCATAGGAAACAAGATCAGGAGCATCGAGAACACCCCCATGAGGCAGGGGGATAAACTAAAGGTATGTGTGGGATGGCCTGGGGATGATGTCAGGGGATGATCACCCCCAGCTCGTGGTTCCCAAGCTGCCGAGGGTTCTTTGCATGCTTGGAATTCCCCAGCGCTGGGATCATCCCAGATCTCTGCTGTTGACAAGTGCTGGGCTTTGGGAATGATGTCACATGCCCTGTTTAAACTCTCCCAAGGCTTCTGGGTCAAAACCTTCTGTGTCTCCCTCAGTCTTGAGAAAGTGTGAGAGTGGTTCAGTTCGAGGGGTGCAGTGATGTGAACGCTGAGAAGGGCTCTGAGTTCATCAAACACTTGGAGAGCTCTTGGTCCTGCGCTGCTTTGTCCTGGCTCCCCTTGTCCTGCCCCCCCTGTGTCCTGACCCCCCTTGTCCTGCCCACCTTGTCCTGCCCCCCTGTCCTGCCCGCCTTGTCCTGCCCCCCTTGTCCTGCCCCCCTTGTCCTGCCCCCCTTGTCCTGCCCTGGTTTCTCTACTCCCAGGAGCTGACCAGGTGTGTGGTCACAGTGCCACAGGTACCTGCTCTGATTTCCAGAGTGTGCAGGTTTGCAGAATTATTTTTATGGTCAGAAAAATAATTCCCAGGTTGAAACCACTAATAATAAATGTTGAAACCACTTCCCTGGGACAATGAAGGAGGGAAAACCTTCCTTGGACACTTCCCTGCCTGCTCCCCCTTCCAACAGCACTGGGATCACCCTGCCTGTGTGAGCTGCAGAGATCCCACCAGGAATCACCCGTTCAGTGTCCCCCAGGTGCCTGTGCTGATGTTCCACCCGTCCATCTGGGAACCTGCCGTGGATTCAGGGCCTCCTGGCTCTGCTGGGCTCTGGCTGGGATAACCTGTTGGCCTTGCAGGGGTTTGCAGCTCCAGGAGTGGGGTTGCAGCTCCAGGTTTCGAGGTGGATGTTGCAGATGGCTCAGTGGCTGATCCTGCAGGGTGCTGGATGCTGCCCTCCAATCCTGGTTCACCTTTGAGCATGGGAGAATTCTTGAGTTACTCCTGTGCTTAAAGTTAAGCACAAAGCTAAAGTGCTCGTCTGGACTGGGTCCAGACTAAATCAGCATCTGGCAGGATCAGTGCCTCAGCCATCTGCTCTTTCTCAGGGAGACTTTCCAGTTCTAAACATAATCCAAAGCAGAGCTCTGAAAACATGGAGCTTGGGCTGGGAAGGAGAAAATCAGTGTTTGCCTCTCATTCCTGAGTTTTTTCCATTGCTGGGAGATATTTATAAATTGGATTTATTTAGATGGCATAGTGCCCCTTAAGCTCTGGCTTTAATGTATTCTTTAAGAATTTTACATCTTAGGTAAAAGCAACCCCCCAGAAGTACAAATTATTTATAAAAATGGAGGTTGGTGACACCTACCTTCAAAGTTTCTTCTTTTTCTAAGACTTTTTGGTTGCTGCATGAGCTGACAAGCGCTTTGAGACTCTCAGAGCTACTGTTTGTCTCCATATATTATATACTTATAATCAGCTTTTACATATTTCATGATTAAAGTTACGAGCTACATAATTTTACAATTTATAGCATACTCATTCTTTTTCTCCCTGGCTGAAAACACAGTCTGAGGTGTTTCCTATTAATTCTTATGTCCTGATTAAGAATTAATCAGATTAATATAACTAAATTATAGGAATCTCAGGTTTCACTCTCTGCTTACTTTGCAGACAGTTCCTCTCCTTCCCCCTTTCTGAGGTTCAAGGCTCTGTTAATTGGAGACTTAATATTATAGAATATCATTTTTTAAAAAGTCACTGAGGAAAAAGTCTTCAGATGTTTCCTTGAGGTTTATCAGTCATTATTCCCACCAGGGATGGAACAGTCAGGAAACAGCCCAATCCTTTCCCACCATGTCCCAGCAAATAATTCACCTGCATTGACCAAGGAGATGAAAAAATAGAGATGCTGGAGTTGGAGCTTTCAGGAACTTTGTTAGGAACCTGGGGTTAGCTGAGGTTGGGGATTTTCCTGTGGGATTTGAGCCTGTGCCATGAGCACTGGAGTGTTGGGCAGAAGGTGGAATTCATCTGGGCTCTAGGATTTGTCAGCACTCAAGAGTTCACCCTTGGGAGCTGCAGCAATGAGAGCTGGTCCAGCCACATGTGAAAACCTGCATTAACTGTTTAGAGCTGCTAAAAATGTGGGAATAACTCCCCTGGAATCACCAGATCCAGAAATTTGCCCAAAGCAAGCTGGCAGGGCAGCAAGCACGGGTTTTTCCAGCAAACCCCTGGTGCTCCTCGATCACATGAAGCTCTTCAGACATCTCCTGACAGAAGTGCCATGTAAAATTGAGCTCTCTTGTCATCATCCTCATCATGACTATTCCATGAGGATTCCACAGATAGAGAAGGGAATTTCACCTCCTCCTGCCTTCCTAAGCCTGGCTTTCATTTCCAAGGAGAAGCACGAGGTTATGGTTCAGGTTATGATGCCCTTCAGTGAAGTTTTGGTCAGACAGGGGTTGAGGCAGTTGCACTGTGATAGTTTCTTTTCCCTGGGGTTTTGAGTGCATGTTGAACTTCTCACTTTGGGATTTAAAGCCCTGTGTGGCTCCTCTGAATCTGCTTTTTCACACCAGGTGTAACACCCGTGACCGCAGGAATTGCCTGACTTTTCAAGTCACAAGGAGCTAGGCTGCTATTTTATTTTCTTTCCTGTTAGCAAAATAACAAACTGGCCTGAGCTTGGGACCAGCAGAAGGGAATAGCAAGACTCATGCATAATTCAGTCCTCACTGGGGGGTTCTTTTCATCTCTTTTCTCCCTTTCATGTCTATATAAGAGTGGCCAGGCCACGTGGGTGTTTCTGCTGGTGAAATTCACAACCAGTCAAGAAAACTGACCCAAAAATGCCAAGTTTAGAGCTCCTGAAGGAACAAAAAGACTGCATTAGAGCAGTGGGATGTGTGTGGTGAGAAGTGTGTGAGCAGCTCAGCCAGGCTGTTCAAATCCATCACTTCAAGGAGCTTCTCCAGCCCTGTCACACCAGGCTGTGCCAGGGAAGGGGACAGGCACAGGGAGGGGTTGGAACACAGCAGCCATCCCTGGGGATCAGCCCAGGTGTGCCAGGCACTGCCCAGGCACAGGAGCACCAGGAACTGTCCTTGGTGGGCCTGGTGAGAGCCTGGCCAGCAGCAGGGACATCACAACTGGCCCTTTGTCTTCCCTGACCTTCTCAATTCACAACCACTCAAGAAAATTAACCCAAAAATGCCAAGTTTAGATCTCCTGAAGGAACAAAAAGAACAAAAAATGTGCAGTCACTGGAGGAAGGAGCAGGGGGTGGTGATTGCTCAGGACCAGGCAGGATTTACCCACCTGCTCCAGGAGCTGGAGGGTGATCAGTCCCTCCATCCCACAGTTCCTCCAGAGGCACTTCAAAGCTCCAGTTAGCCCAGTTCCCAGCCCAGCAGCTTTCCTGACCACCCAGTGCTGCCACCAGCTCTGCTCACGCTGAGGAAGGCACTGGTTGCTCCCCTTTCCCAGGGAGAGAACACACCCTGCCAGAGCTGGGAGCAAAGCTGGAAGTTGTCAGCCAGCTCCCAGAGCTCTCACTCATCCTCAGTCCATCCTTTAGCATGTTTTGAGTGAATGAACTCCAACCCTGGATCAGGACTGTCAGGCTATGCAAACAAGTGTTAGTGTGTGCCACTCAAGTGGACGGATGAGGAGAGAGCTGAGTGCTTTCTGTGCAGGGTCCCTGCTGAAGTTCCTGTCATTCCATCTCCCTGCAGCCACCTCCAGCCCAGCTCTGCCAGAGTCAGACAGCTGAGAAGTTTTCCACCCACGTTTTCCACTCCTCATCCTCACCCACGGAGAGCTAACGAAGTGAAAGAGGAAGGATTGTTAACTAAAGCTCTCGGAGGGTGGGGAGGGATTAGGCAAAGGAGAGAAAGCAAGGAATAACAAGAGATATTAATTCATGCTGGCTCCAGCTTAAAAAAGGTCTCGTTGCTGTGTCCTTACTACAAGATGTCTTAAAACACTCATGGTGCACGGCTGGGGAATGTTATTTGGCTGCTTCTAAAATAACTTATTTTTATCAGTTTGGGAACATTACATTGCGTTACATTTACTGAACTATTCCATCAGGAGTTTTCCCAGCAGCAAACTCTATTTACTTGTCAGAGCTGTTCTTCAGAAATCAAGCATTTTATTCCTTTGCTTATTGAGTTTTAAACTTAGATTATTCTTTCCTAGTAATTATTTATTAGCTAATAATCCCTTCCTTGGGCTCACAGTGTTGGGTGGCCTTTAGGTTAAGTAATAGGAAATGGAGTCCTTAATTCCAAATCCAAGGCAGGCAATCCAGCCTGGGATGTGTTTGGTATGCACTGCACTCCCAGGATCCCATCCAGCTCCCACTAGGAAGATGTCTAGACACGACATGCCAATAATTAGTTATTAATTAGCCTCGTGCCAGCGCTGCCTGCACAGGAGCTGAGGGTGGGACAGGCCCTGTGGCAGCTGGGAACGTGGCACTGCTGCTCACAGGGACAGGGAGACTGGAAACTGCACATTTCCATCTGTGAACAGTTCATTGATGGCATTTTCAGTGCAGAGACACAAAGTTTTAAGGCAGTGCAGGTTTCCCATCAATCATTATTCGGCTCAGCAGAGAGTGCTGCGCTCTGGGTTTTCTGAGAAACACCAGTGGGGTGAGCCCTGTCTTGATTGTGGAATCACAGAGGGGTTTGGGGTCTGAGAGACCCTCCAGTGCCACCCCTGCCATGGCAGGGACACCTCCCACTGTCCCAGGCTGCTCCAAGCACTGGAGCCTTCCAAGCCTGGCCTTGGGCACTGCCAGGGATCCAGGGGCAGCCACAGCTGCTCTGGGCACCCTGTGCCAGGGCCTGCCCCCCCTCCCAG
Organism: Nicator chloris; assembly: GCA_013400495.1. Taxonomy (NCBI): domain Eukaryota; kingdom Metazoa; phylum Chordata; class Aves; order Passeriformes; family Pycnonotidae; genus Nicator; species Nicator chloris. Next base: position 69,210 of record WAAE01020611.1, read on the forward strand.
GGAACAATTCCTGCCCAAGATCCCATCCAGCCCTGCCCTCTGGCAGTGGGAGCCATTCCCTGTGTCCTGTCCCTCCATCCCTTGTCCCCAGTCCCTCTCCAGCTCTCCTGGAGCCCCTTCAGGTCCTGGAAGGGGCTCTGAGCTCTCCCTGGAGCCTTCTCCTCTCCAGGGGAACATTCCCAGCTTTCCTAGCCTGGCTCCAGAGGGGTTCCAGCCCTGGAGCAGCTCCGTGGCCTCCTCTGGACTCATTCCAATATGGCTCAAACTTTTCTACCCTGGCTCTGATTCCAGGAGTGGAAAATACTTCTCCAGGTGCATGGACTAAGCACACACAGGGATTATCCCCTCAGAATTTTCCCACTGTCAACTAAAGGTCCCCAGATTCTGGGGCTGTGCCCCTACAGAGTGCAACAGTTTGCACTGTTAATAATGGGAAAAGATCCCTGAGTTTAGGTGCTCAAGTTCAAACCATTTTTTCATTAGGGATGGCATTTAGAAGAACAAAATCCTTATCCCGACCTGCCACTGTGACCAAACACACACATTTCAAATTTCAGCTACCAAACCAACCAGGATTAGGTTCGTTTGACCACTGAGAACTTTATTTCAGATGTTGGAAAGATAACTGGGCTCAGGGATTTACGCAGGAGCACACAGGTGGAGTGAAAGGTTGATACAGAATGATTCCAAGGGATTCAACTTACAAGAAAATCACTCTGAATCCTGAATTGCCAGCTCTGGGATCACATGCAGATCTCTGCTGGATGCTGCTGGTGTAAAAGTCACAGTTTGGAGGGCTCTGGCAGTGCCAGTTGTGGGCCAAGTCAGGAAAGTGCCTGATCTCTCGTGCTCAGGTGAGCAATGAGCTGGGACCCAAGGGCACAACAATGACTGGAGCATCCAAACAAGAAAATTACTTTCTTGCTATTCCTCAGAAGGTTTTTCCCCCCCAAGAATTTGTTCCCAGATTGTTTCCCACTGTCATTTACCATCTTTTTCACCTTCCTATCTAGACATGACTGAGATTAGCTCCAATGAGGTCTCAGGATAGCTGTTTGCTTTTTTTTGGTTTTGTTTTCCCACTGCCCTGCCAGACTTTTCCTGAGTTATGGAGCTGGAGATGTCAGCATCTGTCTGTGTGAGTGCTCATGAGCATTTACCTCTGGGCCACCAAGCAGCTTGAGGCATTGCATCAGTGTTTAGAAGAGCCACAGTGTCACCCCTAACACTTTGGACATGTCCCAAAACGGATATTTTATGATTTTGCCTGGCTCTGCAGCATTATCCTCCACTTCCCAGCTAGAGCTGTCACTTAGGAAGACTAATTGCTGTTAAAAAGCTGTCCAAATGTATCCCCTTCTGTCCTCAGCACGTCCATTTATATTGGCTTTTTCTCTTCCCAAACATGAAATCCTCAGACGCAGCAGCCATGAGGAGAAAGGTGTTGGTCCTGATTCAGCAGGAATTCCAAAGTGCTGCTCAGGACTCTGAACATGTGCCCATTGCCAGCCCGTGGCCCCAGGCCACTGCTCCAGGACCAGCACCACGAGGAGGAGCAGGCTGCTTTTATAGCCAGGCTGATTTTATAGCCAAGGCAGAGCTATTTTCACATCATAAATCACTCAGGACTGCACAGCTCTTTCTGTGGTGGACACCAGAGAGAACTGGGTTTGCTGCTCTCCTTTTTCACCCCTAAATTTGGGGGTTCCCCATTCCTGTGTTTGGTGCCCATGAAAAGTAAAGACTTTTCCACTCAGCCCTTGTTCTGCTGCAAATGCTCACCATTAGAATGTCAAACTCATGTGGGATCAAAACCTTTGGAACTCATTTCCCTGTGGGATTTAAAGTGCCAGATCTCAACAAATCTTAAATAACTCAGAAAATACATCCCACACGGCTCTAGACACACTCATGGGGCAGCTTTAGGAGGGGTAAAGGAATGTCTTGTGCGAGTTTAGTTTAGGATATTAAAAAGAAAGTCCAGAGATGCTTCTGTGCACTTCAAAGAGCTCTCTGGAGATAAGGACAAAGGGCCAGAGGGTGTTATAAGTTTTGATTCTGAAAGGCCTTAGAGAGGATGGCAAAGAAAGCGATATTTGTTCCAAATGTGAGGGCTCAGAGCTCCTCAGGTGAATGGCTGCAGGGGAAGCAGAGGAATCCTGCAAGAACATCTCTGGCTTGGTGGCTCAGGCCCTGTTTTCCTGCTCACACTCCAAAGGAAGACAGGGAATAATTAAAGGCACAGTCTGTGGATGTTCCTGTGTGAGCCTGAAAGGCTGCACTGTGACAGGGACAGGGCAGTGCCACATGGCTGGGCCTCACCAACGGGAGCCTTGGGAGGGGTAAGGAGCACAAATTCTTAAGGACACGTTTGAGTTCAGCCCCAGGAGCAGCAGAACCACCTCCTTTTCTGATGTGGTGAAGCTCAGGACGTTGCTCCTTCCTTCTCCACGACCCTCCCTTTCTGCATTTGCTTAGTGTTCCAGCACTGGCAGCTTCTCCAGAGCTTCCTTCCTCACTGGACGAGTCCTGTACAGCTCCAGGAAAGGCTTTTGGAATCTAGGGGCTCCCAGCCCAACGGGGCCACGTCATTCCCTCCCTTCCCTGAGGGGAAAAGCAAAATCTTGCAATACTCTTTGTACCACATCCGTAGGAATTACCTGCTGCCCATGCAAATGTGGATATTCCCCACACAACCTACGGCTGAAAAGCAGGAAAGGGAATAGATGGATGTGGGACAGTGTTTGGATGGATCCTCCAGGCCCTTCACTTCAGCTTTTTGCTTGATGTTGTCACACAAAACCTTGGCAGTTTCTCAAAAAAGGACCCTGTTTTTCATGGGTAAAACAGGAAAAAAGGGAGGTTTAGGGATGAGGACAGAAGAGATTTAGCTGGCTGGGATGACTGGAGACAAAAACCAAGTAGCAGACTTACCTGGGGCTTTCACTCATTATTAACTAGAAACAACTTTCTTAACAGCTTTTCTACCCTCACACAGCTCTGCAAGGCTGCCCCACTCTCAGAGCATTCCTTGTTTTCTTTTTGCAGATTGTCAGCACCCTGACCACGGAGAACAGCAGTGCCTCAGGAATCTATTACTGCCTGGCTTCCAACAAGGTGGGCGAGGAGGAGCGGAGCATCGAGTTCTACGTGTCAGGTAAACAACACAAACACCAAAGGCAGCTGCTGCTGTGATTTCCCTGTGAGTTTCCTGTGGCTGCTGAGTGCTGGTTCAGGCTCCTGGCCACCCCCTGTGTTGTGTTCTGGAGCACTCCCAGTGCAGCAACCCCAGGCTCCTCACCCCACACGAGGGGGGGTCCAGCCGGGGTGGGCACGTCCGGCCTCAGCCCTGATGGCCCTGTCCACCCTCAGCCCCGATGGCCCTGTCCACCCTCAGCCCCCATGGCCCTGTCCAGCCTCAGCCCCCATGGCCCTGTCCAGCCTCAGCCCCCATGGCCCTGTCCACCCTCAGCCCCCCATGGCCCTGTCTGCCCTCAGCCCCGATGGCCCTGTCTGCCCTCAGCCCCCATGGCCCTGTCCACCCTCAGCCCCCATGGCCCTGTCTGCCCTCAGCCCTGATGACCCTGTCCGGCTTCGGCCCCCATGGCCCTGTCCGGCGTCAGCCCCAATGGCCCTGTCTGGCCTCAGCCCTGATGGCCCTGTCTGCCCTCAGCCCTGATGACCCTGTCCGGCTTCGGCCCCCATGGCCCTGTCGGGCTTCCGCCCCGATGGCCCTGTCGGCCCTCAGCCCCCATGGCCCTGTCGGGCTTCCGCCCCGATGGCCCTGTCGGCCCTCAGCCCCCATGGCCCTGTCCGGCCTCGGCCCTGATGGCCCCAGGTCCCTCTCTCCGTGCCCTAAAGCAACACTGGGGACACTGGAGTGCTCTCCTCGGGAAAGCTCCTGCGAAGCTGAGGCCTTTGTGCTGTTGCAGAGGCCTGGAGACTGTCCCTGAGCCAGGGGAAAGGTTGGTCTCCCAGGAAATCAGCAGGCACATGAAGGTGAGCAGGGCCCAGCCCACCCAGGGCTGGTGGCACGGTGACCTGGGAGCCCTGCCGGGGCCACTGGCCTTTGCAGTGCCCTTTGTGCAGGGAAGAGGTTCTCCAAAGAACACAAATCCAAACAAATACCTGCTTAACCTTTCAGTGCAGGAGTTCTTTAGGAGTGAGATCAAGATCTACATCATGCTTTCAGGAGAGATGGCAGTTTAAAAAGAGAGGAGAGTCCAGGGACAGCCTTGTTCAAGTGCTCACCCAGACCAAACTGAAATGTTTCTGTGCTCACTTTCTGGATGAGTGAATGTTGCTGGCAGGATTTGCATCAAAATATTGATTTTTAGGACAAAGAGTGCAGAAGTGTCCTAGAAAGTAAATGTCTGATTCTCACTGCTTGGTTCCTTGCCCATGAGCAAGTTGGGAGGGCAGAGCTCGCTCATGGCAGGGATCTGCACTCCTGTGCCTCTCTTCCCTCCTGGGTTGTTTGACTCCCTTGCTCCAAAGGAATCCACCACCTTTCAAATCCTTCTAGCCAAAAAAAGGCTCACCAACTGCTGTTCCCATTGGTGTTCCACACAAATGCCAACAGAAAAATGCCATCCAACAATAATGAAGCAGGAGCCATGGAGGGAAAAGATTTCACCTCCATTAAGAGGTGACAGGAGACAGGAGAGGCTTTCAGCCTCCAAAAGATATTTCCCAAAGTTCTACTCTTATTTACTCAGGGAAATGCCCTTCAAGGTGCATTTTTGGGAGATACAGCTTGGATATAAGAGATCCCCAAGATGTCCAAGGCAAGCTGAAGACCAGCTATTAATTTTATACCTCATCCCTTCCAAGTGTTGATTGTCCTGCTAGGAATTCTGCCAGCTGCTGTCTGGGTGGGTTATCCAAGTTCTTCACAGAACTGCCACCTGTGATGACTAAAGCCAAAGAAATAAGCCATGAGCATAAGGTCAGATCCAAAGGGTTAGATCATCCCATGCACCTTGCACAACTCTGGTTTATTTTAATAATCAAGTTATGTAGGGGGGTTTTTTTCCACCCACGGTGAGCTAATATTTCAATTTTTTTATTTTAAGATCTATCTAGTGATGTTTTGAGACACAAGAGTTTTAATCATGCGGTTTGAATTATGAAGGAAGTGAATCACTGGGTGAAATTACCAACAGTGGTTATGGTGGGAATGTTTCCACCCAAGCAGACCAGGAGGTGAACAGGCCTTGGCAAGACAGATTTATTCCAGCCTGTGAAGGGAAATCTGGGAGTCTGCTGTTCTGGGGAAGAGGCAAATGCTGACCCAGCATGACTGGCTTTTGGAAGCGCAGTATTTAAAAATAGTGGTGTTTATGGATTAGAAAGGAATGAAAACTTTCTAAATGTGGCCGTCCTGGTGCTAAACTGGGTCATGCTGCAGCAGTGAAACAGCAGCAGTGACCTGCTGTGGGCTTCCTCCACAGGAGGGTCCTCTCTGAGTGCTGCTCTGCAGGGCCAGGCTGTGGGGACAGTTCTGCAGGTCACCCTCACACCTGCAACAGCTGGAGCAGGCTCCAGTTAACCTCCCCAGGAGTTTTCTCCTGTCTCAGAGTTGGGGGACATCCAGGGACAGCCTGTGAGGTTCCAGGCAGAGGAAGCCCAACAGCACAAGGCTCTAAGCCGGTCGCTTGATGATTCTGAGGTGGTTCATTCTGTGCAGGTTGAACCTAAGGGCTGAGCTGAAGGCTGGGGTAGAGTTTAGGAGTCCATGAGCAACACGTGGGACTTTGGGACATCTGGGAAAAGCATTTCACAGCTCTCTGCAAAGCAGCTGCAAGTGTGGCACTCCACAATTAATTCAGCAATCTGCTGATTTTAAAGGCCTGCTCTCCTATTATCTCCTACCAACAAACAAGCTGCTGCTCCCTGAGCTGCTTTCAGATCTTCGGGCTGAATTGGGCTTAACTCACTTCTCCCTGGTAAGAAATCTGAAGATGACACAGAGGCTGAATCCCTCAAATCCCTGTTCCACTGGGGCAGGGTTGAGATGTTTTCCCAGGACATGGTAGAGTGTTCCAGGGACACTTCCTCAGGTGTTGTCCAGGCTGCTCTCTGGGGTTGTGCTCACTTCAGTCTGATGTTTTCACCACCACCTTCATTTCAGAAAAATTAATTTATCCCTGTGGAATAATTGTCAGCAACCATTTTGTTCTTCCACTGCAGAACCCCCACAAAAACTCCCACAGACACCAGAAATAGCACTGGGCTCTATTTTTAAATCATTTCTCTGCCAGCAGAGTTCATTTCATGAAGGGTCAGAAGGATTTGGAGATCACTTAGAATCCAAACCTTATAAGGGGTCCAGAGTGATGAGAAATCTCATCATGCAGTGACAGCCCCTCCTGCAGATGTCCTGACTGTCACTGTCCCTCTGCAGCCCTCTGGAGTCTCTCCTAAAGGGATTTATCCATTGTGCCCTGGCCTAGCTCTTACTCCAGGATTTCTGATTTGTGTCAATCCAATCAAGATCTGACCCCTGCCTGCCTTTCCCACCACTGCACTGACTCCAGAGTTCCCACTGAAGCCTTGGGTGAGCCATCAGATGCTCACAAATGTCATTGTCCAGCTCCAAAGGACATTCCAAGCAGGCTGCAAACTCCCCAGTGCAGGGAACAGCTGCCCTGGTGTCTCCTGCAGGGATTCTCTGCCATGGACAAGTGTCATTTGCCTTCTCATCTCTGCTCTGCACCTTGGAAAGGGCAGCTCTACAGAGCTGCAGGTCCAGAGTAAATCAAATTCCAGCCTTTGTCTGACTGCACTACATTCAGCAAAGTGGGATCCCACCCATCTGAAAACTCAGAATGTTCTGGGAATATAAATGAATTATGATAAGAATAACAAATAATAACCAAAGCCCTTTTTTCAAGGGTTTATCTGATTGCCAAAACAACTGAGAAAAATGGAGTTAAAGATTTCTACCCGAAAGAAAATATTGCATTTCCAGCAGGAGATAAAAATCTGCTCTCTGATAGCAGAACAATGGATGAGCTGGGCTGTTTTAGGCTTTTGTGCCACTCCAAACTGCTCATTCCCAAGGTGCTGACAGGATTCCTGACAAGCACCTCTGTTCCAGATAGAGGGGCTCCGCCTTCCCTCCATCCCTTTTCCTAGGGCAGCCCCCCTGCCAGGCCCAGGGCTGGAATTTGGGTAAGAGCAGAAGTTTTGAATTACACAGATTATTGTGCAAAGCACAGGAAATTAAAAACAATTAATTCCTTGTAAATACAAATGGAGCCAGCCTTGCCTTTGATTTATGCTGCCTTTTTACCACCCCCCAATGGCTCCTTTCCCTCTTTTGCCACGGCATCCCGCACGGTGGAGAGGGAAATTCGCAGCTACTACGCTGTAACACAACACCAAAGACAAATGTTTGGTGACTGCTGATAAAAGGGAAAAGGCCCCGTGGTGCATTCTTTTAGCCAACTTATTAGGAGCCTTCTAAAACACAGTATCTGTTCAGAGAAAGGAAGTTAATCACTGCTCAGGTTCAGGATTATGTAAGCAAAGCTGTCTGAGAGATGAACTGACTTGAAATGTGCTCTCCAAGCTGCACCCACTCCCCTGATAACCCAGGTAGGAGGAGTAAAAGGAGAGGAGAGCATGAAAAGATAGAGCAGAGAAACTTCTTTTTTCTTCTCTTTTTCCTTCCACTGCAATGAAAATCAATGAATATTCTATTGGAGCTGAAAGAGCTGCTTGAAAGGCAAACAAGATGGGAGAGAATAGCACAGGTTCCAGCTAAAAAATATTCAAAATGCTAAATAAAAAATGTCAGAAGAAGGAATGATAAGAAAAACACGCCAGGCCTCTGCTCCCAGAATGTTAAGTTGGTAGAAAAAAAAAAAAACCCTGGCAACTTTCAAGTCCAGCAACAAAGCAAAACTATGGAGCATCCTTCAAAACTCAGGGCTTGGGAATGGATACATCCCATGCAATGGGAATGGACACATCCCAATCATTGGGAATGGACACATCCCATACCCCATTCCATGGGAATGGACACATCCCATTCCATGGGAATGGGCACATCCCAATCATTGGGAATTGACACATCCCAATCATTGGGAATGGACACATCCCATATCCCATTCCATGGGAATGGACACATCCCATTCCATGGGAATGGGCACATCCCAATCATTGGGAATGGACACATCCCAATCATTGGGAATGGACACATCCCATATCCCATTCCATGGGAATGGACACATCCCAATCATTGGGAATGGACACATCCCATATCCCATTCCACGGGAATGGACACATCCCAATCATTGGGAATGGACACATCCCATTCAGTGGGAATGGACACATCCCATTCATTGGGAATTTGCACCCAAATGCTGCAGCCCAAGCTGTGCCATGCCCAAGCCAGTCTTATCCCAAGGGATGCAGCACTTGCTCCACATTTGGTTGGAGAGATTCAGATGTGAAATGCTGCTTGTGCCACAGCCCAGTGTTTTCACTGGGTCAATTCTCCCACTTGGAGAGGTCTTGGGGCCTCAGACATTCCCCCATGCTGATAAGCAGGGTTTGGATATGTTAGAAGCTCAGGACATCAGGAGTGAGCAGTGCACGTGTCACACAGGGCAGCCTGAGCACACAGCTGGCACCAAGAGAGAGCAACTGAGCCTGACAACACCCTGCAGAGAGCAAACTGCTATTCCAGCACAAGGAAAGAAGAGAAAAGTAACAATTTCCACAGCTGTGGCCTGAGGGGGTCTCTCCTCTTTTTGGATCTTTTGTGAAGTATTTCTGGTGCCAGTCTTTAAAAACCATGAAGCAAAAGCTCATGGGTTCTACTCCAGATGACTCGGGAAGAAGAGAGACTTATAATCATATCTGAAAGCTCCTCCAGGGCTCTGTATTTTATGGAATATGTGGTTTATTATGAGGCAGATTGGTTATTTCAGCAGCCTCACCATTTCTGCTCAGCTGTAGCTTCTGCAGAACTTCTTTGGAGTGGGAGCCCCTGGCCAAATTCCAGGTGGAATTTGCAGATGGCAAGTGCAGTGCACACTTGTTCTGCTTTAACTCCTGGCCCTTTCAAAGTCCCACCCAGCTCATCCTGGCTTGAGGAAGCATCTCACCAACAGCTTGGCACTGAATCATCTCTCACATTTAGGGCAAACCTGTTCCTGTTAAGAAGGTGGCCCAGAGTGAGCCCGTCCCTGGTAACATTGATAAGAGGTTCCTCATAACTCTCAGCTGCTTGAAAATCCTGACCTAACAGAGAACAGAATAATTCCAGATCACTGTGGTTATCCATGAACTTTCATTCAGGTGGATAGATCCCTAAAATTAACATTATCCAAAGGCAGTAAAGTATCCTCCAGCCCAAATTTACTTGCAGGTCTCGGGCAGCTACTGCAGGGCAGGCTCTGGCCTTCCACTCAGTTTTTCTTGTTTTCAAATGGATTCAGTTCACCACTTCAGGAAAACTGTTTTGTTGTTTTTTTTCTGGAGTATAAAGTTACTAAAAATATAGCAAGAAACAGCTCACTCTTTCATGGCTAGGTCAGAGTCATGAGTCTTTCTCTGCTAAATGTAAGGGCCTCAAGGACTTAGACATCATTAGATTAGTTAATTCATCAGTGATCAAGTCAATATCCAGCATTCACATATGATGAAAATAAATATTGCCACAGTTGGAACGAGAGAGAGTTGAGGAGAGTGTTCAGTGGGGAAGAAGGTGATGCTCCTGAGGAATGGAAATGGGTTTCTTTATTCCTCTGCAATTAGTACTTTCCAGCCCTGATTGTGGAGAGGGAAGAGCTCACAAACACATTTATCTGCTTGGATAGAAACAGCTCCTGATTAAACTCTTTCAGTCCATTAACTCCTTCTGTTTATAAGCTTTCAGTTCATTACTTGGAGATGGGATGATTTAGAATGCTGAGGGCTGGACTAGCACAGGTTAGCACTGGACAGTGAGAGGAACTTACACCTCCCTAATTCCCAGCTCCAGTGCCTGTTTCCACATTTCCATGTGTCTCAAAAAATAAATTATAATAAATTTGGCTTGTTGCATTACTGCTGGAAATTTGACCCCCAAGTAGCAGCCAGGCAGCCAAAGATCTTCTCAGCTGGGATTTAATTCCAAACACATTTTCCCTCCTCCTAGATGTGCCCTCTGGGTTGCAAACACCCTCCCAAGTCACAGCCATCGTGGGGAATGACGTCCAGCTCACCTGCCGGGCCTCCAAGTACATCTACACCCACCTGGCCTGGTACTACCCCTCCTCAGAGCCAGCTCCTGGCCACTCCTTGGTGAGGAAAATGGACAAATATTCCATCTCTTTGACCCTGCTCCTTCCCAACGTCACGAAGGAGCAGAGTGGCCTCTACAAGTGTCGAGCCCAGAACCAGCACAACAGCACGGACACGCTGGAGCAGCACAGCCAGCTCCTGGTCAGAGGTACGTGCCAGGGGAGAGGGACACTGGGACAGGTCCTAAGACAAACCTTGTGTCCTGCTCTGGTTTGATCTTGGTGTGTCCTCTGTGTGGATTGGCAGCCTGACATGGAGGACACTCACCCAGCCACTGCTGGGTTTGGATAAAACATTCACAATCACATAAAGTTGATTTCAGCAGCATTTCATCTTCCCAGCTCACGCTGGGTGCAGATTTAGAGTTGACTGAGGACAAAAAGCATCACCCACCATTTACTGATGGCACAACTGTAACTTGGGATGCTCACCCCAGATCTGTATGACTTTGGTACCCACTCTCAGCTGCCAGGATGAGATACATGAATAGATTTGGACCCAGCAGATCCCAAATGTCCCTGGGCAAGTGTAAAATCAAGTCACACGTGCCATTTATTCTGGGTGAGAGGGATGCACTTTGTTATAACAATTCTTTTCTTGCTTATACCCAAGCCCCCAACTCTTATTTCACTAAGATCCTCCAGCCTGGTTCTGTTGGCTGTGGGAATACAAAGGGCAGGACATTTCTGCCAGTAGGAAGCCACTGAAAATTAGTGAAGTTTCTTCTGCTTCAGAGAGAATAAGGTGCATGATCATCTCTAAGCCTCCTCAGAAGAGAAAGGGCTGCTGGCACAGGGAATGGATGGATTTATTAACCACCTTCCAATGGTGAAGAACACCCAAACACAGAACTGGAGTAGAGCTGAGACACGCAGCAACAAGGCAGAGAGCAGGGCTCAGAGTGCTTCAGAAGCTGAATCTGACAGGGATTTTCAAACTGCCTCCTCTGGCTCATGAGGCACTGCAGGGTCAGTGCTGCCCTGAGCTCTTGGCACTCAGGCACAGCCCAGGGCTGGCTTCAGCCTTGAACATTCCCTGTGCAGCCTCCCCATCCCTTCCCCACACACACACATCCTCACCCACAGCTCTGGGTCCAGACTGGGAGGTGATTTATTTCCAGACACAAACACACATCTCCCTTTTCCTGAGGCAGAGAGGAAGGGAAGGAGTCTCACTCAGGTAATGATAATGGTTTGGCTGGTCCCCACAGCACCAGGGCCACCTGAACATCACCTGCTGTGAGGCACTGGCCTTGTTCTGCTCTCTGCATTCAGGCACTTCCCTTTCCCCTGGCAGATACTTTAATTCAGTCAGTCAGATTTCCACCTACACACACACCTACACAGCATGGTTATGGGAAAAACACAGCTAGGCTGGGAATACATCCATGGAGAACTGCAATCAGCATCACGTCCTCGTGAGGATGACTGGGGTCTGTTATTTGTCTGGCACATGTCAGGCAATTCTTGTTGAGAACACACATGGAAATGCCCCTCCAAATCAGGTTTCCTCCCCCTAGTCAAACATTTTATATGTTCCAATGCCCCTCATCTTCTGTCCTCACTGCAAGTTTGGGGTGTATTTTATGCTGTGATTGTGATTTTATTCATTGTTGTCCTGCACCTTTTACAAACAAACATAAAGTGGCCATTACCGTGGTTCTAGTAAGGAGAAAACTGCACTCCTGATGAAGGATAAAAAACTTTTAGAGCTGTTTCCTCTTTTCCCCCTCCTTTCTCCTTTTTGTCTTCACTCTGCATATGCACCACCCACTCCCAGTCCTTTGTTTTCTTCAGAGGATGAGGAGCTGGAGCTGCAGCCAAACTGCAGCTTAGGCAGCGTGAAAATTAACCAAATAAACTCACCCACTCCTCGCAGAACCTTTGGGGGGATTTTTGATCAACTGATCAACCAAACCTTTGCACGTCCAGCCCAGAGAGGACGTGAAAGGAGGGGAGGTGAGGGAAGGGCCTCCCCAAACCTGACTGGGGCTCTTTTCCTTTGTGGCTGCAGCAAAGGCGGCGCCGTTGGTGATCCAGAACCTCACGGACCTGGAGGTCAACATCAGTGGCAAGATCCTGCTGGAGTGCAGGGTCAGTGGGACCCCAGAGCCACAGGTCACCTGGAGGAAGAATGGCTACCCCATCTCAGCAGCATCAGGTGAGGTCCTGCTCCCCAGAGTTGTTTGAAGTGTGGGATAATGGACTGGCAGGGTCACCATGACACAGGAGCTACGACTGTGCCCGTGACTTGGGGCACACACACACAAACCCAGGGATGCCAGAGAGCTGCAGGGGGCTCCAGCTGGGACTCTGAGGTCAGAGGGAGCTCCTGTGTGCAGAGCCAGCACAGCACACGTTAGCATAGCACTGGGAAATCAGGGAGCGCTGCTCAGGCTGCGTGTGTGGGACCAGAGTTTGGGCACAAACCTGAGCCACAGGACACACCTGTGTCAGGTGGGTCTGGCAACACAGGCCTGAGCTCTCAGCTGCCCTGGTCACAATAAACTGCAGCAAAGTCACCTGGCAGAGGGGTTCAGGGCATCCCATGGCATGTCCTTTATTTCCCACAGCACAGTGATGGGAATGTGCTCTCAGCTCCGTGGGACACAGCCCTACAGGGACAGAGCCACCATGGGCAGGGAGCCTCACCTGAGCCTGCAGCTCGCTCACCTGAGCCCAGGTGCCTTCCCAGCTGTGTGCTGTGGAATCAGGGCATGTGCTGAGCTGGAAGGGGCTCACAGGGATCACCCAGCACAGCCCCTGGCCCTGCACAGCCAGCCCAGCAATCCCACCCTGGGCATCCCTGGAGCGCTGTCCAAAGGCTCCTGGAGCTCTGGCAGCCTTGGGCCCTGCCCATTCCCTGGGGAGCCTGGGCAGTGCCAGCACGCTCTGGGGGAAGAACCTTTCCCAAATACCAAACCTAAGCTTCCTCTGACACAGCTCCAGCCCTTCCCTGGGTGCTGTCCCTGCTCACAGGGAGCAGAGATTGGAGCTGTGCCTCAGGAGGACGTTGAAGAGTGCAGTGAGGTCTCCCCTCAGTCTCCTCCAGCTTAACAAACCAAGTGCCCTCAGCCCCTCCTCAAAAAGCCCCTCCAGACCCTTTCCCATCCTCGTGGCTTCCTTTGGATGCTCTCCAATGGCTTCAAGTCTTTTTTATATTCTGGTGCTCAAATCGGCACTGGAGGTGAGGCTGCCCAGTGCAGAAGTGAGTATGGCCCGAGTCCTCCCATAAATCATGGAGAATCCCGTGTCAGTAGCTGGTCCTGTGGCTTTAATTTTGCAACTTGGACTAGGTAGGAAATCTAGGATCATCTATAATTCAGATCAGAATGTTCTGAGAGAAACTCTTTATAGCTCCTGAAATTTTATAAATAATTCTAGAGGGACAAGCATGTAACTCATCCAACCAATGGAAACATGAATAAAATATTTGGAAAAAACACCTCAGGGTAAATATTTCAGCACAGTGCATGGCAAGCTGCGTGCAGTACTCTTGTTAACAACGGGATTCACAGGCAGAACACTCAGAAATTCAAAATGTCCTTCTCTTTTGGCTTCCAAGCCTGACCCATTTCCCTATTTCTACCCCAATCATCCCCTCAGTGAAAGAGAAGAACTCTCAGTGCAGTACCACAAATCAAGAAAAATGAAATTGGGAAAATTAAATGTAGAAAAGTCTCTCATGGGTCATATCTAGGCAACCTCTCTAATCCCACTCCACCTGGCTGCCTGTGAATCCAGGATTGCTTCACACCATTATTTTCCCAAGAAGTGCCTAACTTGAGTTCCATGTTCCCCAAGTCCCATTCCTTCCCACAGCCTTCAGTAATTCTACTGAGTTCCCATTTTTCCTAGTGTATCTTCCTGCTATCCCACACCAATCCTGCATCCCTTTGCTAATTTCTGGATTCGTTTCCAGGCTCTACCCACTCTAAATCAACTGCCACATTTGCTGTTGTTTAAATTATGCCAAATAATTTATCCAGGTGTTGAAGAGGAAAAAAAGTCAGGGAAAGGTTGCCAGACCAGGAGGAGCACAGGATTAAAACATGACCCAACACCAGAGCCTGCATGGATGGGAGCTGACCTTCAGCTGTGCCTCCTGAAAGTATTTTTGGCAGGCAGGTTCTTGTGCCAACATTAACCAAGATGCCTTAAAACAGGAATTTCCATGGAGAACAACACCCTGGTGATTGAGAGAGTGAAGAAGGACGACGAGGGCCTCTATGAGTGCCAGGCCTTTAATGACTTGGGCCAGGACAGCACATCAGCCTTCATCAAAATCCAAGGTGAGCCCGGGCTGAGGGAATGCACACCTCCAGTGGGCTCCCTCAGGGCTTTGGGGCACATTTCCAACCTGGTTGTATGTTCACCTGCAGGTTCTGAGGAGAAGTCCAACATTGAAGTGATCATCCTGGTGTGCACAGGGCTGGCTGCCACTCTCTTCTGGCTCCTCCTGACCCTCTTCATTCGCAAACTGAGGAAGGTGAGACAGCTCCTGTCCTGCTCAAAGGCATCTGCCTCAGTGTTCAGCAGAGTTTAGGGACAAATGTTTGGGGCAGATGGTAGAAAAACTGGGAAAAATGTCCCTGTAAAATTCAGTCCATGGTTTGTGTAGACTTCTCCAGAGAACCCTTGCACTTGTGATGTTTCCAGCCACTTCTGTGGAACCATAAAATCAGGCTCCTCCCTCTTTATGAGTCAGACTGGCTTGTGAGAATAACAAAAAGATACCCTAAATCCTCTAAAATAAGGACTTGATTTCAGCACTTGACTCTAAAAGATATTAAAGAAAGATCCCAGGCTGTCTGCTCTAGAAATGAGCTCAAACCACACAGCTGATTTTGTCTCCTTGCCCTTTTTTCACCTCCCTTTTGTGATTCAAAAAGTAAACTTGCAGTAAAGTTTCAAGGACTTTAGGTCTTTTTTTCCTGAAATAAACAGCAAACGGAAAGGCAAGCACAGCTCTCAGCTCTGCTGTCACCAAACTGCAGCCCCAGTGCTGATCTCCAATATTTGAGTAAAATTTGCCCTCCCCTTGCAAACACAGGCATTAAGTTCACATTTTCATCCTTGACCTCAGCTTAACAGAGCTGTGGACAACACCTAAGTTCCTCTTGCCCTTCATACCTGTGCAGGTCTGCTCACAGAACCCACCCAAGCACAATTTCTCACTGTAGCAGCATCAGAAATAGCAATTTCCAGCAGCTCCCCACCAATTTTAAATTGCAATAAGTTGCAGCCATTAAGTGGAGAACTGTGGAGAATCAACAGTGCAGAACAAAACACAGTGACAATGCCAAAATGTGCAGCAGGAAGTGCAGTTCCTGCAGTTCCCATGGAAAACCATGGATGATCCAGGTAGATTTTGTGTTTCCCTGCATCAATCAGTGCCTCTTCCCAAGAGGCATGAGTGGCAGGCACACACAGACATTTGTGTCTCAGCTGTAGAATAGAAGCAGGAAGCTGCAGTGATGCATTCCTGGCTCAGAATAAATTTGCCTGGAGGGCAGGGAACTCCCCAGGCTGCCAGACAGCTCCCTCCCTTCGGAATTGCAGCGTAAATCCCCTGAATAATTTCTCCCCACGCTGTTTGTAGCCCGATGCCACAGATATCAAGACAGGATACCTGTCAATTATCATGGACCCAGAGGAGATGCCCCTTGACGAGCAGTGTGAGCGCCTGCCCTACGACAGCAGCAAATGGGAGTTCCCCAGGGACAGGCTGCGCCTGGGTGAGTGCTTTGGGGTCACAGCTGGGGGAAGGACGGTCCCAAAGGCTTCCCAATGGCAGTGCAGCTGCTGGATAACCCAGGGAGAGCCTGTCACAAAGGCAGGGTACTGCCACCCTTGGATTGGGGATCACGGAGTTCAGGATCAGCCTGGATGGAGGGTGAAATGAGGGATTTGGAACGACTCTGTCGAAATAGCTGCCACCTCTTTTCCATGGAAAAGGGAAGCCAAACTCTTGACAGGGAGGGAAGGTACCTCCAGGTATTATCCCTGCCAAAAGTGTGATTTCATTCCCATAGAGGAAAAAGGAAAGTGAATTTTCTTTTGAATAAAGCTATCAATTCATCAAATAATCACTTCCTTATCAGCCACCAGAACTCAGCTTTGAGCTGTAAAAAGCTCTCATGGAAAAATGAGCCACATTTCACTGAACAGCTCGGTTCGGTGGCTGATGGAGTGAGAAAATGCAAAAAAGCTGGCTGTGTTTGTACAGCGAAACTGTAACATCTGTGTGCACTGTGGAGTGCAGGGAAAATATCTGTATTTGTGTGTGCTCTTGGTGCTGCAGCTGGAAAACATGGAAGGAGGAGAGGACAGAAAAAACCATAAAATCTGAGATGATGGTGGGGCACAGAAACTGGCAGAACCAAAAAGCCAGACCCTGGGTCAGAGCCCTCAGAGCACAGCAGGTAATACAGGCAGGAAAATCCAAATGAAAGGGAAAATAAAGGAGTTATCATCCTAAACTCCATTAAGTGCAGCTTTTCCATCAAATCAACGTCAAGAACAGAAGGGTTAAAGGATTGTGACTCCCTGAGTGCCTTGCTTGCTCTCTCCATGATCCATGAGAGATCAAGGTGCCACAATTAACCCAACCTCTGCCTTCCCTGGGCTCCAGCACAGCCCCAGGTGACATTTGTCCCCTCAATCCGTGTAGGTCTCAGCCCTGCCCTCAGTGGGTAGAGTGATTTCCCCTCCTCTGCTCTCTCCCGTGCTGTATTGCATCCAGGCCATATGGATAGAAACCCCTGGATATCCATATGCTGCAGGATGTGACTGTGTCTGTGCACTGTGCCTGGTTCTCCTGCACAGCTGAGGTCGCATGTCCCCTCCTGGCTGGTGCAGCCTGGGCTCACTCTCGACTCTTGCTTCTCTAGGTAAAACTCTGGGTCATGGTGCTTTTGGGAAGGTGGTGGAGGCGTCTGCTTTTGGCATTGATAAATCTTCAACCTGCAAAACAGTTGCCGTAAAAATGCTGAAAGGTACAGAAATCCCTCTGAGATCGTCCCCAGGCTGCTCAGGGAGGGCGGGGGCAGCGAGGGGCACAGTGCTCGGCTCGCTGGGTCCTGCAGGGAGTGGGCTCCGTGTGGGAATCTGCCGTCCTGGAGGGATGCAAGGGCAGGAAATGACCGCAGCTCCGTGCTGCGCTGCTGGCTAAGGCTCGTATTCCCCGAGGAAGAAAAGAGCAGCTCCCAGGTCTGTGGGGTGAGGAGGGAAACAGATTATGGAGTGTAATTACACGGGATAGCCCGAAATTGGAGCTGAGCCTTCCATCGCAGCCCGGCCAGATGTAGAACAGTTCAAGGGGCTGGAAAAAACCCCAGTGCCAGGGGAGTAAATTAGAGACATCTTGCTTGCAATTACTGAAATGAAGGGAAGCTTTTCCCGTGGGGTGGAGGGAAGGAGGGAGCTCGGAGCCTGTTCCTGCACGCTGGATTTGCACAGCCAGCCTCAGCAATAAATGAACGCATCAGCCACACGCTGCCTGCTTGGGCAGGGCTCGGAACTGCTCCTGGGGGTGATCCCAAAGGCTCAGTCCGTGCTGCCATGGCCCTCACGGCTCCATCCTGCTGCATGACACCATTAACCCCTGCAATGCCACCGGCCATGACTGCTGCCACGGGACTTGGCTTCTGCTGCCAGCTGCCTCTCCTGGTGCCCCGCTACTCCCATCTCTCTGAAATCACAAAAACACCATTTAGCACCTCTCTGGACCTCCTGGTCTCCCCTCTCTATTTTCATCCTGCTGATCATCTTCTCTCCTGCTGTTGTATCTTCTGTTCCATGTCCATTTCCAGATCCCTGAAATATCCTAGAAGTCCCTGATCCGGACATATTCCCATCTCCATCAAACCACACTGCCCTGGACAGCTCTGGGGTTTCATTCCCTTCCATGCTGTGCTTCCCAGCTGATCCTCATGTCAGCTCTGCCCTGCCAGCACATATTCAGCAATATTTGGCAGATTTTCCATGGTTTTACACCTCCCTCTCCCAGTGGAGGCAGCTGCCTCCTGCTCTGGTCTGCCCCTCCCCAGCTAATGTGCCCAGAATTCAGCACTTCCATGAATAAAGCAGATTGTCTGGTATCAGCCAATCCATCCAGGGAATTCAAAAGGCTCTGGAGATGACTGCATTTCTGCCATCTCCATGCAGTATGCTCGGGTCTGTTCTGGACTGAGGGCTAAAATTCAATGTGCAGAATTATCTAAAGCACTTCTGAGCTGGCTGCATGTTCCAGCAGATGCCAGGGGAAGTCAGGAGTGGTACCACCCGTGGACACACCAAACACTGCTGACTGAAGGAGTCTTGGAACAGCTCCTTCTTTAGGACACAGTGTGGAGAAAGATTATGGGGAATTCTACAAACAGATAAAGAGGTTACACCTGTCACACCAAACCATTTGTTACATAACTGTTTCTTCATATTTAACTCTTACGTGATGCAAAGGAAACAGGCCAAAGCCTCTCCTGTTAAAATACATCGTGGAAGTTTTGGACAAAAGGCTGGGAAGATAAAGCAGCACCTGAACAACCTTCTGGTCTGAGGGTGCCTGCCTTCAAATAGTGTCACTGGCCAGCCAGGGCCTCCCCTGTCAGGTTCATGGCTCACACACAGACATTAGAAAATGTCTGTCTTGGGTCAATAAGATCTTACAGGCCTGAGCTTTAATGCTCTGCATTTCCTGGGACGTTTTGGGACACAGATCTGTGGATTCCTCATCACCTGCAGTGGAGAGCTCTGAGGTATTGTAACCAAGGCCTGCAGAACTGCACAGCCCAGCAGAGAGGAAGGGACACGTTCTGAGTGCTGTGGGGGCTTGCAGGGGTTGGCTTTGCTAAGCTTGCAAAACTGAGTCCTGGCAAAGGCTCTGTGGGGTCAGGTTTGGGGGAAGGGACCGTAACCCTCCATAACCCACACTTGAGAAAGGAAGAGTCACCCAAAAGATAAAGTGTTATCCCACTTCATAAAGGTCAGCAGACAATGAAACGGATGAATTATTATCTGTTTGAGAGTCTGAAAAGCCAAGATACTGCAAGGAACCTGGGTGGGTTTTGTTTCAAAGGATAAACAGGATCTTGCTGTGTCCTGTTGAAAATATCCTGTTGTGTAAAGATGAATTTTCCTGTTTATCTTAAGCAGAATGTGCAACTACTAACGAGTGCAAGGCTCTGATGTCTGAGCTGAAGATCCTCATCCATATAGGACATCACCTGAATGTGGTCAACCTGCTGGGAGCCTGCACCAAAGCTGGAGGTAAGGAGTCCTCAGTAAATCAGGAGTCAAAAAGAAAACACCTTTCAGACACTTTTTGGGTGTTTGGAAGTGCCTGTGGTGCAGTCAGTGCAAGTACAGCCATTCCCAGCTCTCTGCTCACAGGAGAGCTGCTGCTGCTCCTGCAGGATGTGGCCTCATCCCACCCAGGGCTCCTGAACCTGTCCCACCCATGGTGTCACCTCTCTGTTTCCTCTGGAATCCCGTTCCCAAAAGGGATCCTGCACTGAAGGGAGGAGAACCCTGCAGTGCACTGAGGTCCCCAATTCCTCCCCTTGGGCATTTCCAGGCTTCTTCTCCCTCTCCTTCTGTGCCTTATCAGGAGGATGCACCAGGCTGAGCACTTGGCTCCCTGAGCCTCCTCTTCCCCAGCACTTCACCCTGTCCAGGCAAACCCAGCAGGTTCTGCTCTGTGTACAGGAAGCTGGGACAGCCCTGGGTGCAGCAGGAGCAGGGACTTCCACGGGGCTGAGCTGGCAGGACTGGCCCTGCATCATACAAAGTCCCATAAATGTCACCTTTGTCACTAAAACATCCCTTCCCACACTGCCAGACCAAGCATCCATGCCTCTTACTGTGCTTCAGCTTCAGGGGAACAGCTCTCGAGGATGGCTCCTCACTGCTGACCTTCAGAAGCTTCAAAACCACCCCCAAGGACAGGTTTAGGTGGCCCCAGGGCAAGGGAAACCCCAGAGTGAAATAAATGAAGGGGGAAATCAAAGGAGATGGTGCTCAGATCTCTTCTGAGACCCCACAACCATCCCTTTCCAGCAGCTGTTGTCCAGTCAGGAGGGAAAAGGAAAACTTCAGTGAGGTAGATTTGGGAGGATGCCAGGGAAGAAATGTTTCCTCCAGCAAAGTGGTTCCAGTTCCTCAGGAAACAGCAACCAGCAGCCATGGATACTGCTGGGATCTGGGTGCCATGGAGCTCCAGACCCCAAAAGCTTGTGTGGGAGCAAGGGCAGCCCCAGCCGGAGGGATTTAGGGCTCAGAGGCAGCAGCCAGGAGCCTTTGCTGGGGACCAAGGGGCTGGAGCACTGGCAATGCTGGTGGCTGCCCTGTGCTGACAAGTGCCTGAGGGGCTCAGGACAAACAGGGGCCTCAAACCCGGCAGCAGGACCAAAGTTCTGAAGCAAAGCAGCCCCAGAGTTGTCCCTGCACAGCAGGACACACCTCAGCCACACCTGATCAAAGGCTCTGTCGAGTTTCTGGGAAGCTTTTTCTCCCAGGAGTTCCTCGGTTTCCCGTTCTCCAGCCTGCCCCATGCTGAGCGGGAGGTGACCCTCCCTCCTCCCTGCCAGGTGCCTGGGGGAGCCTTTGGGGGCAGAGTCTGGAGCAGAGGGGTGCAGCAGGACCCAGAGGGCACAGAGGAGCCCCGAGGCAGGCACTGCTGAGTTCTCCTCTGAGCAGGGCAAGTGCAGACTGAAGAAAAACAGCCTTGAGCTCCAGAGGCAGACAGGGATCCGAGCTCCTGTGAAATTCCAGGGCTGTCCCCTCCCCTCTTAGGCTTTATGTAACCGTGTATTCCTGATGGAGACGGGTATTAAGTATGCACATACATTATTTTAACAAGGTACCGAATAACAGAATTTAACACTTTGGCGGGGTGTCTGACAGAACTAATGCACTGTGTGCTTTACAATCAGGGAACAAAATATGGGGAGGCCGTGTCCAGGAAGCGTTTCAAAACCATGAATAAATCACTAAGCAGAGCTTTAAAGCTGTTCTGGAATCTGCATTTCCTCAGGGCATCCAGGAGGGACATTGGATTTTGGGTTCTTGAGAGCCAAATCTCTTGAGCACGGCCAGATCCCAGCACGGAGCAGAGCTCTGGGGCCAGCACTGGAACCGCTGGGATTTGGGATTTGGGGTTGGTGTTTTTGCAGCCACTGCAAGGTTGCAGGTTGTTCCAGCTGCAGGCAGAGGGGCTAGGGGTGCTGGAGAGCCCCAAGATGTGCACCCAAGGCTGCAGGGCTGGGGAGAGTGCAGGAATCCACAGGGAGCACCACAGCTTTGGCTCTGCCTGCAGGAGCTCAGCATCTCCCTTTCCGTGGGACCGTGTGCTCCCAAAGGCTGCTCCTGTCTCTGCCCCACACTGTCCCAGGGTCACTGTCCCTCCTGGGGCTCTGGCCGGGCAGTGCTGGGCACGGAGCCGGCTGCAGCCCTGCTCCTGCCCGGGAGGATGCAGGAATTCCTGCAGGAATCCTGCTGAGCTCCTTCCCCAAGGCCAAGTGCAGCCCTCAGCACTTCCCCTTTGAAGTGCAAACTCCTCAGTCTGAACTACAGACCTTCTCCAGAGAAAAAGGTTCTGGACATGAAAGTCTCGGTGCTTGGGGTTGATAATATTCCATGTTTATCCACATCCCAGTGCCATGAACTCACCTTGTCTTACATTTGATGATTACAAAAGAGAAAGGTCCAGAATGCAGCTTTTCCCTTCCCTAACATCTCACCCTGCAATAGAAAACATTTCAAGCAGCTCTTAGAAACCTGCATAATTGTATAAAAGCAGCACTGAACCTACAGTGGTTTGTAGAGGAATAAGGAAGAAAGTGAGGGCACTTTCCAGGCTTTCAGAAACTTCAGACTGAGTATTTTTGCAGCTTTTCATTTAGATCTGTCTATGGCCCTGCATAGTTTGATTTCCTCTAGTGGCATCAGCTCCACCCAAAACAAATATTTGTGAAGCCAGCAGAGAAAATGAAAACTGCTCCATGCTCAGAGCAAACCAACCTTAACAGCATCTGGGGTTGTGTTGATCATCCTGAGTTTTCCTTGTTTATTAATTAGGAATAAATACTGACTGTTACCATCCAATGGAGAAAACTAAGAAATGTGCTCCCTTCTCTCCACATCCCTGCTGGTTGTGTCACTCCTGTGTTTCCTCATTTCCTCATCTGTATAATAGAAATGCCACTTATTTTGAAGAGGATTTGGTGGGATAAATTAGAATTATGTGCTCTGCAGTGCTTCAAAACTCATTTGACTTTCACTGTCTTGTTTAGGTCCTTTAATGGTCATAGTGGAATATTGCAAATATGGAAATCTGTCCAACTATCTCAGAGGAAAACGAGGAGATTTCATTGCATGCAAGGTAAGAAAATGAGACTTCTCACAGTCGCAAGGCAGGGAATCAACAACCACTGACAAAAGCTGGATTTGCTCTGCGTTGGCACCAAAACATTGGGTATTTCTATGGGCACTCTATTTTCTCTCCACATTTCAATTTGTACAAGCAAGAAGAGGTGTTTTTTTCCCCTGCAGGATCTCACTGTTGTCCTCTTCTAGCATCTCCTAAAGAATTAGTTGCAAGTACCCAAACACTCCAGAGCACTTGAAAGAGAAGGAATTACTTGTGAGATACTTCCCAGCACAAGGTGGGGCCACAAAATAGTAGTGAAAAACTGGCATTAACTGAACTGGGAGAAGGTGAACCCTCCCAAAATACAAATCTGGTTGGGGGATTTGGTTTCTAAGCCCCAAGTGAAGGCAGCTCATCCTTCCCCCATGTGCTCATTCCCACCATCTGTCCCTTCCCCTGGGCCAGCCCTGAATGTGTGCTGTACCAACAGCCTGGATCATGGATGTTCTGCATCAAAGCCAGACAAATGGTTTGGTTCCCCAACACTTCTCTGCATCCACACAAACATCTGTGCCAGCACAGCCTGGGCTGGGATAGGAGCAGGACACAGGGGCAGAAACCAGTGCTGGGCAGGGATGGCACTGACTGCTTCTTGTGAATATCCAGTGTGGAACTCTGTGATCCCAGCCCTGCCAGAAACTGCAGCCCCACCAAGATTACTTTCCCAGATGATTCCATTACTATTACTATTATTAATTATTATTGCTGCTATTGTGTACAGGCAGCAAAATACATGAGGGACTTTGTGTGAGTGAAGATTTTCCTGGTGCAGTCACTCAGAATTCCTTTCTCACCATTGTTGCCATGAGTTGAGGGCTGGTTGTGCCTCTCTCCCCAGCACAGACACATCAGTGCCCATCATGTACTCACCTTGAGGGGATTTTTAACATCCTAAGGCAGCAAGAGATTTACAGCCTCTCTCTGCTCACCTCTCAGTCTCACCCTGCCAGCTTTCAGCTAACTCTGATGTGGAATATTGCCATCAGTGAAAGGGCAATAATAGGTAGGAATAAATAGGAAAGCAGACTTTATTAGTTTATAGTTAGAACTAATAAAGCCTGGTTTCCTATTTATTGCCACTTCAGGAAACTTCATGTTCAAACATGCTCATCTTCAGAGGACCCTTTCTCCTTGTGCCATTGTGTCACATATTTTGAATCCCCAAGCTTTGCATCATACAAAGCTAAAAATTGGGTTTATGCCTTTTCTAGTCCCAGGAAAACTCTGACCAAGCAGAGAAAAGTCTGGATGAGTCCAACAGTGATTTGACTGAACTGATCAAGAGGCGCCTCGAGAGTGTGGCCAGCACAGGCAGCTCTGCCAGCTCAGGATTTATTGAAGATAAGAGTTACAGTGACTCAGAAGATGATGAAGAAGGTAAAAGAATCCTACCTCATCCCAAATCTTTTATTGGAAAGATTTCTGTCACTTGGCTAGTGCCACACACACTGTCACACTCTTTACAAGCCTTTACATGGCTTGGCTTCTTCCTGAAATCCCAAACTCTTCCTCTTGCCTGTCCCCCACTCCAACTCTCTCACAGAAAGAGAGCTCTGTATTATGTACAAAAGCAGCTCCTGTTGTGTGAGAGGAGAAATAGGAATGTTTTACCAGAACTGTGAGGTCACTCTGTCCCTGGGCTCTTGTCTATAAAGTTTCCCTCACTCCCAGCCTGAGGTGTTGTTTCCCCATAGCTAAATGAGTGACTAATGGATGAGAGAACTTTGTCAATCACCTGATCTTCTGCCTCTGGGTCAGTGGCTGCTCACCCGGAGCTGTGACCCTGCAGGGATCTCACACCCAGCACTCAGGTGTCAGCACAACAGTGGCACCAGTGCCAGGCAGCTCTGGAGCTGCTGCTGCAGAGCTTTGCCACGTCTCTGATCTCTCCTAGATGCTGAGGATCTGTACAAGAGGCCCTTGACTCTGGAGGATCTGATTTGCTACAGCTTCCAGGTGGCCAAAGGCATGGAGTTCCTCGCCTCCCGAAAAGTGAGCTCATTCACACTTCTTGCAGAGTATCTGATAGGAAGAAACCCAAACACACTTCTGAGTCTGAGCAATCTGCTTTTTGCTCTTCTGTCAGAGTGTTGGAGATCACGTTAGCTCTGCTGGTTAAGCAGTAATGGGCACTGAAGGGGTTGTGGAGGAACATTCGTCATGTTCTTGGCTGCAGGGATTGGCATCTGCAACAGGAGGGTTTGGATAGAAGGAGTGAATACAGATTGTGAGACAATTTGTGGAACTGCCTCACAAATAAATGCAGAAAGGGCTTGTAGAGAAAGCTCCTTTTGGTGTGGTGAACAACAGCACTATTGAAAAATGAGGAGGGAGTATCCAGTTATTCCTTTAGTTTGTCAGAGGTGTTGGGGACTGTCAGCAAAGTCAGCACCTCTTGGATAAACAGGAAGTGGTTTGTAGCCTGTGGAACACCTTTCCAGGTAAATGCAGGGTAATCCACGGGCCAAGGAGTGCACACAGCTGAGCCTGCACTCACACACAGCCACCAGGGCAGCCCCCAGAAATCCTGAGCAGGGTTATCCCATCTCACACCCTCCTGGACCTGCACTGGCAAATGAAGCTGCAGCTGCTTTTTGGCTTCTCCTAAATTTCCCAGGGATCAGCTAACTAGAAAATAGGACTCCCTTCCTTGTTGGAACTGCAACGTTACTTCAGACAGAAAAATCAGAAGCTTGACTCTAATATTGGCTTGTTCCCTGAGTTATTCTCTGGTTTGCATGTCACAGTGTATTTGGAGCAGATTCCCACTCACTTCAACCTGCTCCCAACGCATTTGGGAGTTTCTGTTTCTTTCCCCATGCCCAAAGCAGCTCTCCTGCTTGCAGCTCGAGCAGGGGCTCCTTGCCCAGCCCCCTCTGAGCCCGTGTCCTTCCCTGGCAGTGCATCCATCGGGATTTGGCAGCCAGGAACATCCTCCTGTCCGAGAACAACGTGGTCAAGATCTGCGACTTCGGCCTGGCCAGGGATATTTACAAAGACCCCGACTACGTTCGGAAGGGAGACGTGAGTGCAAGGAGCTCCAGTTGTTACCCCTGAGCTGGGCTTGGGCAGGTCAGTAACAGCAGATCTGGCAACCTGTTGTGTCTCTGGCTTTCAGGCACGGCTGCCACTCAAGTGGATGGCTCCAGAAGCTATTTTTGACAAAATTTACACCACGCAGAGTGACGTGTGGTCTTTCGGAGTGCTGCTCTGGGAAATATTTTCTCTAGGTAAGAATGGTTTCAAACCCCTTTTTCCTCCTAATTTATGGCTGCTTAGCTAAGAAAAGCTTTTAATAAAAGGCAATCATGTGGGGCAGTGCTTCTGTTTCACTGAGGACAAGTGCACAGTGGAGTTTAGGTGTAAAATAAAGCCTATTTCAATGAGGACTCCACCTGACAAAGAACATGAAAACACTGGGGAGGGGGATCAAAAATCCAAAATCCTGGACCTAACGTTTGTACTCACTGAAAGGAATAAAGCCCAGAGATAAAATGCAAGCCTCTGCTGCTGGGGAGAGTGGGAGATTTCTTGGACAGCAGTGAAGAAGATTCCCAGTAAACCATACCTGCCTCAGGGAGCCCCAGAGCTCCAGGGCTGCAGTCACCCTGCTGTGGGCACAGTGGCTGCTGCTGCCCACACCAGGTTTTATCCCAGCTTCATCATCCACCCCACAAAATCCAAGATTTTCTAGGTAAGAAAAATCTCCTGGCAGCAGCTGCTGTTGGCGTGGTGCAAGGACCAGTGCTGGGCTCAGCCTGAACCCTTTTGGCAGCAGACCAAGGGTAGAACATGGGCTCTTGTGGCTGCATCATTTGCAAGCCACAACATTTCTGAAAGAAGAATAATAATGTCCTTGATGTACTCGAGATTTCATCCCAGGGTGCTGTTAGATTTCTCTGGTTACTGTCCAGCAGATAAAGCTGTGAAACTTAGACAAGCAGCCCTACAGACACTTGGACTGTGCTGCTCTCAGATTCTCCTTGCAGAGTGGCAAGATTTGTTTTCCTGAGGGAATTTAGGAATGTCAGCTCTGGCTTTTTAATCAGCATTTGCAGACAAAAGAAAACAAGAAGCATTGTCAACTTAAGCTGCTGGATTTTAAAGCAAACTCTAATCTCCTTCTATCTTTAGTTCATGGATCAGTTGAAATTAATGATTGGGCTCAAGATGCCAAGAGAAAATGCAAAGTCTGGAGCTGTTTCTATCCTAATCTTTACTTAGGGCTTGCTGCAGAATCATAACCTGCTCTCGGTCCAAGTCTTTGATTTGGACTTTTCCCTGCTCCACATCTGCACACCAAGGAGAAAGTTCACACTCCAGTGGTTGAGACAAGTGGCAGCTCCTGCTTTCCCTGGGGTTCAGCCCTGTTTGTTGAGGGTGTTGCTATTTTGGGGTGAGCCCTCCATGGCTCTGTAACAGCATCACCTGCTGCAGGTTTAGAAACAGCACAGAAAGGCAGTGCTCCAGAAGCACCAGGAATGCCCCAGGTTTGTCAGATTATTCAGGAAGATGCTTCAGCATCAGCATCCAGAGGCACACCCAGGGGACAGACTTTCCACTGGGAACCAAGGAATGCAATGCTCATGAGTCCAAGGGGCACTGCAGGAACAAACTTTGTATCACTCCCAAAGGTCCTGACAGAATTTAACAGATGGCCTTTAATAGTGAACACTAATACAAATTAAAATCCAGCCAGTGAAATCCACCTCTATTTTAATCTATTTTTAAAAAAACAACATTTTATCTGGGTTCTTTTAGCCCCTTTCTTGGCACTGTCCCCTTCTGAATTTGGAATCTCCCAAATGGCTGCAGGGGCTGCCACCCGTGCAGCAGCCTCTGCCCTGGCTGTGATGTAGATCACAAACTGCTTTTTCACTTGGTGGCACAGGCTCAAAACCAGTCATTTTCTCTGAGAGGGTTTTTCATCCAGCTCATCCAGGCATGCCTGTGGTTTGGCACTGCTCACATCTGCAGCTCAAACGATAAATATTTAATTAAGGATTTGTGTCACTGATTGAATTCTCTCATATAAAAGTTTTACAGATCATTGAGAGCCAGGGGATGGAAGTTGTTTGTCGTTGCCACAGGGTGTGTTTTGGCTCCCATTTACGGCTGCTGCTCTCACTGGGTCCCACAGACTGAGCACCCTCTAAAAAGGGGAAAAATACTGGTTAGGAAAACGCAGAGTGTCGTTTGTGTCCTTGCAGGGTCAGAAGCTGAGTGAAGGACAATAGGCTGCCTGCAGAAAGGCTGGCAGCCTGGATCTGCTTTGGTGATACACAGGGAAATCAGGACTTGAGGGAATATTAATTTCCATCTGGGGCTGAGTTTGCAATGAGCTTTAAATTATTCAGATGGGGTCAGCACACCTCGTGTCAGGTAGTGCTAGCAGTGTTTAACACACCCTGAAATCACTAATGGCACAGAATGTCAGTGTCTCCTGGAATTTCAATGTGCACTGCTCCAAAAGCAATCAGAGATAATTATGTAAACAAGCAGTGCCTGGTAGTAACATCAGCATCTCATTATCCCACTAAAATAAAACCAAGATCAAAAGAGGGCTCCCATATCTAATGCATGCACATCTTTGAGCATTTTGAAGGAGATTTCCCCTAAGGAAAACATCATGTGTAGGCCTTACACCATATGTTCCAGCCCACATTCCTCCCAAGCTGTCTCAGCATTCCAAATCCAAGTTATTAGATTTATCCCATAGTCCAGATAAAGACAGTGCTGAGTGGAAGTGGGAAAGGGAGAGCTCCTTGCTTTTATGATCTGAGCTGCCTCCAGCTGGTAGGAGGCCAGCACTGGCCAAAATATAAACTACCAAAAGATCCTGCAGTCAAAAATTAATCACAGACTCATGGAATGTGCAGCAGTTGGAATGGATCTTCAAGATGATCTAGTCCCAACGCCTCCTGCCATGGCCAGGACACCTCCTGCTAAACCAGGTTGCTCCAGACTTTATCCAGTCTGGCTTTGAACACTGCCATGGCTGGGGCATCCACAGCTTCTCTGGCCAACCTGTGCTAGGGCCTCACCACCCCCCAGCAAAATATTTCATCCTACTATTTAACCTAAACGTCCCTTCTTTTGTCCCATTACTCTTTGTCCTGTCCCTGTTATCCTTTGCCCTCCCTGGGTTTGCTCTCACCAACATCTTGCAGTTGGTCTGATCCGTGATGTAAGCCAAGACAGAGAACTCAGACTGTGAGAGCAGGTGGGATTCTCCATCCCTGAGATGAGCAGTTCATTCCCAGGTTATTCTGAGCATAGTGACACACCAAAGGCTGGGAAGGAAAGAATAAAGCAGAAATGATGGTGCTGCCTATCTCCAGCTTACATAACTCCAGAAAACACTGCCAGTCCTGTGCTCTGGTACTGCACATCCAGGGAATTCAGAAGTGCTGTGGATAAGCATCCCTGGGCTCTGGATGTCCTGGGAGCCCACTTGTGCTGAGATTCCTCCACAGGCAGTGCTGGGATCTCGGCTCCCCAGTGCAGGTTCTGCCCACTGAGCAGTCAGGTTCACGGAGCAGAAGAATTCTGGAAGCAGCCACATTTTGGCCCCTTCTTCAACACTTTATCCAAAAGATTTCTGCTGTTCTCGTTGTGCCCCTGAGTGCACAGCTCATGATGGTGTTTCCAAATGGGGAAAAACTTGCAGGAAATATAGAATGTTATAGACAGATTCCTCGAGGGCTGGATAGAGATTCCATTCAATCTCCTGTGCTAAGACTTGATTAAATTGTTTCCAAATTCATCATCCAGCCTCTGGGATGCCAAAATGTCCAAGACAAGGGTTGTGCTGCATGGGAAGCCTTGCTGAGGAGCGAGGGAAGGAAGTTACAAACCTTTTCATTTTATCCACAGTAGGTTCAGTAACATTTCAAACTTCAGACTTCTCCTGAATTTGACCTGTGAGCTCTGGATTACTCAGGTGCCAGAAAACTCTCCCAAACTTTTGTGGGAGTTAACACAAAGGTTCCAGCCCTTTGCAGCATTCAACCTGTGCAAAGCAATTCCAGCTGCCACGAGCTGCCCTGCCAGGGTTCAGCCAACACTTGAGTGGCACTCAAGGTAAACAGCATGGAACACACAGTCAGGAAAGAAAGCAAAGCTGGAAAGCTGGAAGGTCACTGTCAAGGGAGTTTTCCCTGTAGGATAATGCACATCCAGTAGTTGGTGAGCCAGGAGAGGAGCAATGCCACACGTGGGGTTGAACCAAGGTTCTCGTGGTCCTTGGCAGGAGCCAGGAGCCCACAGCCCCCTCTGCACTTACTCACAGGGGTTCTCAGGCAATGCAGGATGGGCAGGAATTGCTCACTCCGTGTGCATCCACTCAGTGCAGGATAACAGGATAACACTTAACAGGATGGCAGGGTAACAGTTCAGGAAGCACCAAGTAACCCAGTGAATGAGCTGGAACTTTTCTACCACTGACCAAGAGATACTTTAAAGTCTTAAACTAACAAAGTTTATTTCTCCTGTGCCGTGTTTTACCTTGGAGTGGTCCTGACTGTATCACAAATGCAGAGTAGACAGCGTGATTGAAGTCTCTGAAGAGGCAGAGTGAGTCTCTAACAGGTTTCCAAACAAAAAATGGGGATTGTGAGTGACTGCAACTCCCTCTTCACTCGAGCTCCTGTTCTGCCAGGCTCTGGGTAACCTCGAATGCTCAGAGATCAGCAGTTCCCTGGGCTGGGACACAGGGGCTGTGCCATCCTGAAGCCCCCTGGTTTCTCCCCCCAGGTGCCTCTCCATACCCTGGAGTGCAGATAGATGAGGATTTCTGCCGGCGCCTCAAGGAGGGGACCCGGATGAGATCTCCAGAATATTCCACTCCTGAAGTGTAAGAGCTGCTGGGTGCTGCTGGGACCTGACACATCTCACAGAAGAGATTGTGTTCAACAGGGGAGGGGGAGGAGACCACAGCTGGGTATTTTATTTTCAGTGAAGCTGTGACTGAGTGTATTTTGGGTGTCTGACAGCACAGACTAATGCTGAGGACAGCCCAAGTCAGCCTGACCTTTACCAACAAGAAGATGATCAGATGTCCCATGTCAGCTGTAGTTCATGGAGCTCAGACTTCAGATTCTGTGACACAAACCCAGTACCCATAACCAGGACTTATTTCAGCAGCATCAGCAGGGCCCAGCAGCCAGACTCGAAGTTAGGTGAAAACCAAAATCCTGCAGGCTCAGCTGAGGCAGGAACCAAGAAGCATTCCACATGGAAACTAAAACAGAATTTCAGCATGTGGAGATCTGAACCTCTCTTAATCCAAAGACTGACCAAACCAAGCAGCAGTGGAACGAAACAGTTTGGAAGAAAAGCTCCCATCCTTTCCCATTCCCAATGCCTGTTTTTTCCCTGCAGCTACCAGACCATGCTGGATTGCTGGCACGGGGTCCCCACGGAGAGGCCAACGTTCACCGAGCTGGTGGAGCGCCTGGGGGATCTCCTCCAGGCCAACGTGCAGCAGGTACAGCAGGGCCAGCCCTTCTGCAGGAAGTGTGGGATTGAGTGCACACTGCATGGCCACAGGGCAGGCTTATTAAACACCAACAGGAGATTTCACTTCCTAGCACAGCTCGCCAGGAAAATGCCTGCTGGGATGAGTAAAGGCAAGGGTTACTACTCTAATGTTAACTTTACTTCTGATTTTCTCCACCTCCTGAACTTTGACTCTCATTTCCAAGTTTATGTTCACCAGTGCTCCTGGGAGCTTTACAATTATGCAGCTTAAAGCACAGAAAGTCGGGTGTGTCATGATTAATTTCATAATAGTGAAACCAATTGTTTTCATCTTCAGTAAAAACACCCGGATCAGTTATGCAATTGTCAATTTAACTGAAGAAGAAATCAAACACTCTCCTCCAGCTCCTTCCTGTTTGTAAACAAATGTAGTGGAGCTGAGTTGAAGAGGGCCCAGTCTGCAATATGAAGAGCTTGTGAGTTTGATTCTATAACCAAAGTAAATTGAGGAGACATGAAAATCATGATAAGGGAATAGGGCACTTAACTGCTTCTCAAAATTAAAAACAAAAAGAAGCACAGGGAAATTTGGACAAGGAGTTTCAGGAACTAAAGGCAGAGTCATTCCCGAGGATTGCTGCAGGGGGGTAATGACAAGGCAGAGCTCATTACCATGTGCAGCAGCAATTCCTGGGAGGATGAGAAATGAAATCCTTTCAGGCTCTGATTTTAGGGCCTGCCTCTTCCCAAGCTCCTGAAGTTGAACAAAACCAAGCAGGCTGTACATGGGACATTGCTTCTGATCAGGACTGGAATATCCCAGCCCTTGTTCAGCCATCCCACATCACAAGGTTCCCAAAGTGCCCCAGTTTCCTCACAAAGCCTCCTGCACAGTAACTATTGAATGAAGGGTGCATTCTAACTTCCAGAACTTCCACAGGGTGTGAGGAACATGATAATCACCTTGAACAAACATCACAGTTAAGTTAAAACACAAGTTAGTCCTTTCTCATCACAAAGCTCTGTAGGATACAATAACCTCTCACATCTGAGATGCAGCACAAGATGAACTTTACCAGCTTTGTGCTCTTTTCTGTTATCAATTTCACAGGATGGCAAAGACTACATTCCACTGAACATCACCTTGTGTCCAGATGGAGAATCCAACTCCAAAACCTGCCCTGTGGAAGAAAACTTGAACACCGGAGTGAATCGGTGGAGTGCAGTGGAAACTGGGTGAGGAAAGCAGATACAGGGTGGGGGGAAAGAAACATTGCACTGTCTGGTGTCCTCCCTTGATATGGCTGGTGGAAGAATCAGACAAAATTGTCAGGGTGTTGGGTATTAGATACAAGAGGTGGCAAAGGAGAAGTGGCCCAGGAAGCCGGGCTGTGTGAGGAGGTAACTGAGCTGCAGCTGCTGCACCTGCCTGGGCTTTGTGCTGACCCCTCGACTTTCCTGCTTGCAGAAACAGCAGCAAGAAGAGACCCCTGAGTGTGAAGACATTTGATGAGGTGCCAGTGGAAAAGGAGAAAGTGATGCATGAGGTAAGAGAGGTGGCTGCACCCTTCCCCAGCAGGTTCTCAGATCACTCGTCCCCAGCCCCAGAAACACTCATCTGAGCTTTTGCAATCTGTTTGGTAGGAGAGAACTTGAAATCAGGCAGAGGATTTGGTTCTGGCATCTCACACCCAGGGCTGTGTGACAACACAGAGGGACCTGCATTTCTCTTGACAAGTAATTTCAAGAGAAGCTCACATGTGATTGCCCTGGCTTTGATCTGCCTAAGGGGCTTTATATTACATATTTCAAGATGTTTTTTCCACCATAAGAAAGTGGCAGGTCTTGAAATGAAGCTCTTTGAGGGAAATGTGCCCAGCACTCATTCTGGCTGGCCAAGACAGCCAATCACTTGGTGGGGGTGAAGGTGTTCAGTTCTGGGTAGACAAGAACAAGATTCAGGATCCTGGTCTTGACTCACACAAAGGGCTTTAACCCTGGATTTTCCTCTCTGCAAGGGAATTAATGCCAGTTTAATGCCACTGCAGGGTGGGAGAGTGTTAAAGGGTTTAATTTTCCCTCCAGGGGAAAACAAAGTCTTGTTTTGTTACAGAATGAGGCTTCTTCTTGTTGGCTGCTTCTGAAGTTATGAGTTGGATTTTCTTATTTTAAAAATTCCCCAGGAACAACTCCTGGATTCCCTCTGTGGCCCAGGCAGCCCCTGACTGCAGCTCCATGTCTGTCCTCACCTGCTGCCTCAATGGCACCTGCTGTGTCCCTGGGGAGGGACCTCTGCAATGCACAAATGCTCCAGGTGGATCCAAGTTCAGGGAGGAAGCCTGAATCCCTCAGGAATCCTCCTGACACAGGAGGAGAAGTCTCAGGTGGTGAGGAGCAGCAAAGGAAAGGCTCCAGCTGAGTCCCTCTTGGACAGAGCCATTCCTCAGAGCAGCTCCCCTGGGAAGGCTCAAGTCTCCTGCTCCAACTTTTCCTGGAAATACTTCATGTCCTTGACAAACACAGCCTATTTCTCATTTGTTCTCTGCTGAGCACAAACTGAGGCCCATTATTGCCTTGTGTCTTCCCAAGTGGAATTTCTGCCTCTTTATCAGTGCATCTCAGGGATTAGAAGGCTTAGAGATTTCCCTGGTTCCTGCATCTTCCCTCTTGCAGGATAAAATCTGTCCCTGTGACTCACACAAAGACATTTGCTAGATCAATGCAGTCTCAAGAGATTATTGCTGCCAGCACGAGCATTACCTGCCTAAGAGCTCCCTGTGTGTGGCATTTTCAAATTAGCCTTTCCATGAGGGGGGACAAGTTTCCAAAAAGGGTGATAATACATCAAGAGATCAGAAATGAACGTGATGTTTCAACAAGGATCTTTTAAATCAAAATCAGTGTGTGATCTACTTTTGGACAAAGTAAGTGTGCTTTGGTTACTGAAGTTTTCCTCATTATCAACCCTGAATAGTCATTAGGTCATTATTTCAAAGAGGTGCCCAGAGCTCTCCAAGTGCTCCAGCACACCTTCCTGCCATTGTGCAATTATCTGCAATCTCTGTGGAGATGCTTTTACCAGAGACCTGTAAGCAAAATGCAGAGCAGTCCCCAGATAAACCATTCCTAGACCAGGAGTTTGAAGGGGAAAGAGTCAAGATAAAATGCAGAGACAAGCTGGGTTTTACTGAGGGTTTGACAGGCCTCATTAATTCAGGATTTCACTTCATGCTTTTTAAACTCGCTTCTAAACTGATCTTATTAACAACTGATAGATGACCAGAGCAGGTATAAAAAGGCTTTTACTTGTTATTTATTGTTTGATGAGATTATTTTTTATATCTTGATCCGTTTGACTGATAAAATAAGACTAAATAGAGTTTATCTTCTATGTTGAGGGCTTTTGCTGTCTTGGTTCTGGCAAATGCACAGATGTGCAACTTTCCAGCATCACAAAATATTTCAAATGCAAAGAAACACCCAGAGCATTTAATATCATTAAACTACTTAAAATGAAGACTGTGATGTCTGTGTACTTGTATACACTCAGCACAAAGTTTAACTGCAGCCTTGAGACCCAGCTTTAAGTGCAGCAGAATCACAACCCCAACTTCAATCAAGACAGTTTTGTTGGACAGCTCATAAAAAAAATCCATAAAGGCCAGGGCCATCTATCTTCACAAAGCATTTGCATTTACAGAATGTTGCTGAACCTCCACTTCCTTCAAATCCCAGTGTTTCTAATAGTGTATTTCCAGTGGGTATTTAAGGAGCTTTTCCTCAGAGGAGCCCAGCCAGAATTATTGGATATATTCTTTATGAATCTCAGTCTATTCATATCTCAGCTGTCCTACATACATGGTGCCCATATGTCATGCTTAATAGCAGTTTCGAGTTTGAAAATGTCAAATTATTTTTTGATATGTTCATTTTAAGGGTGCTCTTTGGAAATGCAGATCAAAAACTTTAATGTCATAAAAACAAGGGAGACGTTCCCAGGCTCCAGAGCAGCATTATTGGGAACACTTGGATAAAAGCTGCTAACACAGGCCTTGATACAAGAATATCCTGAAGGACTGGTGGCTCCTACAGCAGCCCCAGGTTCCAGCTGTCCCTGATGTTCCCTCCCTTTTGCTCCCCAGGAGTCTGACAGTGGCATGGTGCTGACCTCGGAGGAGATAAAAAGCCCCAAGAGGCTGGAGATCCGTTCCTGGCCCTACGGGATCATGGCTCTGGCGTGAGTACTCTGGGGGATTCCTGCTTCAGACAGGTCTTCCTTGCAGAGAAATGCTTTGGAAATTTGCAGTGTTGTTCCTGCTGTCAGAAGGAAACCTCTGGATATCCAGGCAAGCTGAGAGGAGATGAGCTCTGGATTTCAGCCCCATAAGCAGAAAACCTTGGTACTGTGTTTTATCGTCAAGGGGCAGCAGATTCTGCAAATGGGAAATGATAGGAGGAGCAAATGAGAATATAGAGGTCTAATGTAGCTGATTGCTCACTGCCTCCCCAGTGTTCTCTCTTAGTGATGGAGCAAAGTTTGAAGGACTTGATTCATTAATCCAAGAGCTGACATTTGTAATTGTACCAGTGTGTCTATTTAACTCAGACAGGAGGAGTGACATCTTTGCAGCTCATGGGATGTGAGTAAACTTCAGATGCTTGTGCCTAGTAAAGAGCAGTCCAAGCACTGCAAAGCAGTGCCTTTACCAGAGCCCTGACTGCTGCCATTTGCTTTATCATCACTCTGAGACAGAACTGCAGAGAATTCCCTAAATCCCACCACCTCCATGATCCCTGGCTTGTGTTGTTTACACCTGGTTTACAAATAGAGGATGGGACAAGCTTTGCTGTGTGTTTATCCACTCACAGTACAACACAGAAGATTAAAAGCAGCTTTTTAGCTTTTTGCTCACAGTTCTTTGTATTTCAGTGACAACTACACAGGCAGAGGTGACCCAGTAGTGAAAAACTTCTCCACCTTCCTAACAACAGTAACCCATTTTACTGATTC
The DNA here is from genome assembly GCA_013400495.1 of Nicator chloris. Lineage (NCBI taxonomy): Eukaryota > Metazoa > Chordata > Aves > Passeriformes > Pycnonotidae > Nicator > Nicator chloris. Next base: position 105,430 of record WAAE01020611.1, read on the forward strand.
AAATGTCAATATGTGGAATTTCAAAGAATAGCTGCCCAAAATATTAAAAAAGAAATTATGATTTGGCAATTAATTCCTTGTCTATTCAGTTAATTAAGCTAATTACTACTTGCCTAGAGTTTTCTCTGAAATCCACTGAGATTTGTATGAGTTTTCTCCGTACTGAGGAACTCCATGACCTTTCCCAGCAGAGCAGTTGCTTGTTCTACACCAAGTCAACCCTTTTCTGCATTAGAGAGAAATGAGGAGTGAGAAGAAGCCTGGTGCCCTTCTGGATATTCTGGGAGAGCTCCAAGGAGAGGGCATGGTCAGAGTGTGGCACTTGTGGAGGGGTTGGCTCTCACTCAGAGAGAAAAGCAGATGGAAAGGGTTTTGCCTTGTCTTTTGATGCCTGAAAAGCATCAATTCCCTGATGTTTGAAGGCAGAAGAGGAGGAAAAGGGAGAAGGAGAGGAGGAAAAGGGAGAATGAGAGGAGGAAAAGGGAGAAGGAGAGGAGGAAAAGGGAGAAGGAGAGGAGGAAAAGGGAGAAGATTTCATAAGGAAAGGTGGACAACACTAACAGGAGCATCAGAATGCTATGGATTGCCCTGGATGGGAGTGTGGCCTCAGGAATGCTGTAGCCCAGCAGTATTTCAGTATTTTCCCTGTAGCAGTGTCCCAGGGCTGGTCCTGGTGGGATTAGCAGAGATCCCAATCCATTTCCATGTTTTTATCCCCTGCACACACCCAGAGCATTCCTGCCAGCACAGTCCATTGCTATGGAAACCACATGGCACCAGCTCTAAAAACAGCAGCTCAAATGTCAGGAGCTGCCTTGCTGTGATGCTTTACCTGGGCTGATTCACCTCTCCCCTGCATGATGTCACGGTGACACAAATCCAGCACACACACAGCAGCCTCCCTGGTGGCATTTATGCCTCTCAGGATTTCTGTCACTCAGCCCTGACAGCTTTTCCCTATTGCATTTCTCCTGTTTGGATACGGAGCTGGCAGAGGAAGGTTCCCTCTCTGCCCCTTCTAGGCTTTCTCCTGAAAACCTGAAAAGTCAACATCCAGCCAGATGGAGAAACACAGAAATTCCATAACAGCCTGTTCTTCAGAGATTTCCAGGAAAACCTGAACTGCTGTCAGGGCCACTGGGAGGCTCTGTGGGCAGTGAATCCCTGCCTGACCCCACCATCTGAGCTCTCCCCACTTCCACTCAGCACTTCCAGGCAGCACCAGGGATTCCATCCCTCTCCAGGGATTCCATCCTGCACCAGGGATTCCATCCCTCTCCAGGGATTCCATCCCACACCAGGGATTCCATCCCACACCAGGGATTCCATCCCTCACCAGGGATTCCATCCCTCACCAGGGATTCCATCCAGCACCAGGGATTCCATCCCTCCCCAGGGATTCCATCCCTCACCAGGGATTCCATCCCTCTCCAGGGATTCCATCCCTCTCCAGGCATTCCATCCTGCACCAGGGATTCCATCCTGCACCAGGGATTCCATCCCACACCAGGGATTCCATCCCTCACCAGGGATTCCATCCCTCACCAGGGATTCCATCCCTCACCAGGGATTCCATCCCTCACCAGGGATTCCATCCCTCACCAGGGATTCCATCCCTCACCAGGGATTCCATCCCTCACCAGGGATTCCATCCCTCACCAGGGATTCCATCCCTCACCAGGGATTCCATCCCTCACCAGGGATTCCATCCCTCACCAGGGATTCCATCCCTCACCAGGGATTCCATCCCTCACCAGGGATTCCATCCCTCACCAGGGATTCCATCCCTCACCAGGGATTCCATCCCTCACCAGGGATTCCATCCCTCACCAGGGATTCCATCCCTCACCAGGGATTCCATCCCTCACCAGGGATTCCATCCCTCACCAGGGATTCCATCCCTCACCAGGGATTCCATCCCTCACCAGGGATTCCATCCCTCACCAGGGATTCCATGCCACACCAGGGATTCCATCCCTCACCAGGGATTCCATCCCTCACCAGGGATTCCATCCCTCTCCAGGGATTCCATCCCACACCAGGGATTCCATCCCTCACCAGGGATTCCATCCCACACCAGGGTCCTGAGCCTTGCTGTGCCAGGCAGAGCCTGCAGCCCATCCCAGCAGAGCCTGCCCCCAGCTGTGCTCTTGTCTCCTGCTTCCCAGGCCCTGGCTCCACGGCACCCACAGAGGTGTGGCTTTCCTTGGCCCCATCCTTCCCTGAGGGGCTGAGGTCCAGCTGACAAAGCTTTTTTGTCAGCTGCCTTTTTTTTTTTTTTTTTTTTT
>WAAE01020611.1:107730-324694 GCA_013400495.1 Nicator chloris
TTTTTTAATCTTGCAGACTTTCATTGGCACAAAGAGCAATTTCAACAGTGCAGAGCACCCCAAAGCCCTCTCGTTTGAGGACAGGACACCCCTGGGTGCTCCTGCACTCATTAGTGGACAAACAAGGTTCCAAAGCCTGTGGAATAATCTAGAGAGGTCAGAAGGGATTGTGGGTTTAACAGGGGAGATAAAGTCACCCTTGTTAATTGTGTATCTCTCTCTATCAAAAACATTTACCCTGGATCCTTTTCAAAGTCTTTCTTTTCTAAAACAAAACTGTTCAAAGGCTTAGCATGTTTTCTAAACCAGGGTGGCTGCATTTATTTTTTTTTTTGCCAAAATCTCACTGTTTATTTATCCTGCATTCATTCCTCTGTTGAGTTTAAAATTTGCCAACAACACTCACCATGGAGTGTCAGTGTCAAGAGTTTAGTGAGGATGAATCTGATACTCTGGGCCTGGGCTCACTGTTAGGCTGGGCTAAGCAGGCCTGAGCTTTTCCTACTGCTAAAATAGAGCAGAAAAGTTCTGAGTATTTTATGCTGCTGAAGTAGAAAGTCACAGCAGTGAGAAAAGTCACACAGTAGCAACAGTGAGGCCAAGTAAGATTGACTGGGATAACAACACTGGAATCAGCATTCAGGGAAGCACAGGGAGCACAGAGGGATTTAATGATAGGATGACTCTGGTGTCAGGTTCCAGCTCATAATATTATCAGGCTACTGCCAAGCACTGCTTTAAAATCCTCCCAGAGACTCTATAATCAAGTTATTGTTTAAGATGACAAAAGGTTTGGTATCTGCTCAGTTGTCCTCCCCCAGCTCTTCCCCTTCTCCCCACAAACCCAATTATCCTCTGTTCTCAGAAATCCCTGATCTGGTTCTGGCCCAGGCCCAGGAGATCAGCTGAGGCTCAGCTGATCCACTCTGGGCTCTGGATGCTGCATCCACATCCCATCACGGAGGGCTCTGCCTTTGCCAAAACAAGCTGGGCCTAAGGCAAGGCAGGAGTACTGAAATGATGGATTTTGCTCAGGAGCAGCAGGCATTCGTGCCCAAACACAAAGAACACAACAAAAATACAGCCAGGATTGGGCTGGAATCCTTTCTCACCTTCTCAGAGAAACGAGGCATGGAAACATGTTTGCTCCAGGGCAGAATGGAGCTCAGAAATAATGAATACATTTATTGTTGTGTCATGCAGCACCTTGCACTATTACTTGATCTGAGCTCTCCAAACTAGAACTTGGAATGAGTAGCTACTCAGGAGTCATGTAAACCACTGTTTTTTCAAGGATTATGCACTGTGCTTACAGTAGCAAGGACTAGAAGGGGAATGGTGAGAGGCTGTGGATTTGACTGCAGTGTTTTCCATCCCCCTGCTTTTGGACAGGGACAGCTGAGCAGCCTGGCCACACGTGTGAGGGGACACGAGGGTGGCTGTGGCCTGGGAAAGCTTTATTACCTGCACTTTGTATTTCAAAGTGCTTCCAAACAATGAATTCCTGAGCCCAGCCCCTCGAGTTCTCTTTGCCAGCAGAATGCTGATGCCCTGGTGCTGCCAGAGGGGAACCCAGGATGAAATTCCTCCTGCACAGCACTCAATTGAAAATGTATTAAAGCAAACTGTGAATCAGTCACAGCTACCAGAAGGAAAAAAATAACCCTTTTATTTCTTTAATTGCAGAAAAATTAAAATAAAAAAAAAGCCTGTTCTTACTCTGAGCCTCATTAAACACCTTTGAAAGCTCCTACAAAGCCCTGAAGCTCCTACATGTTATTAGGAGATGTAGTCATGAGACAAACTGCTCTACTTGGCAGCCATCAGCCCAATTTCTCATCTTTCCCTAAACACAGCTTCTGAACATGGCCAGGTTCCCTACATGGACAGAGAAGTTCATTAGTTTTTCCTACTGAGAGCAAAATACTTGGGTTTCTTACTGCAGAGGAGTAGGAGCTGCTGCACTTGGGGCTGGAACCCCTCCCTGCTCAGGGTGATTTTCCTCCAGCCATCCTTCTCCACAATCCTCTTCAAGTCATTGACCCTAAAATTTAGATTGATAGAAACTGGCTCCCTCTCACATGAAATAAACAGCCCCACTAATGGTTTCCCAGCTCTTTGATGATTTCAGTGTTTTTCTACCTCCGAAATCTCTGGTTTGTACAGTAGGAAGAAAAAGCCTCAGTAGGGCACTCAGGCCTTCAAGCTACTGCAGGATTATCCTCTGTGGTATCTCCTGAACAATGCTGGCACCTTCAGACAACCAAAGGGTTTGTGGATGAATACTTAATATTCAGGCTGTGTCCCCAAACAGGACACCTTGTGCAAGGGCAGAGGAGTTCTCAGGGTGCTCACTGCAATTTGTGACAAGCTGTGGTCAGTGGGCAGCTGAATTCCAGCTGAAGGTTGTGGTGTTCCCACCCTGACCCTCAGGGAACACTGGCAGGGGAGCCTGGGCTGGGACAGTTCCAGCCCAGAGCAGATTTATCCAACCTGAGCATCTCTGACGGGCTCCCCCAGCACTGAGGGGTCAGGCAGAGGCAGAGCAGTGAGGAAACACCTGATGGGCAGGGCAGGAGCACCCTGAACCAAGGAGTGGCCAGCTTTTAATGAAATGGCTTCATTAGATAACCATTAGTGACTTCTGGAGCTGCACAGCAGTGTGATTGATCAAATCCCAGCAGTCCCAGACTGTTCACTGGGGCCCAGGGAGAAGGGCTCAGCTTCACACAGGGCAGCCCAAGTGGCCCAGGCCATAAAGGGGCTTTTGGTGTCCCCTGGGGCCCCAAGCACCGACCACACCAGGGCAAGGCTGAGCTCTGAGGGGCTGGGGCAGTTTCTGAGTGCCAAGGACAGATGGAGAAGGGATGAGCAGCCTCATGCCCAGGAGCAGCATCTGTACACACACAGCAGGCACAAGTGTCAGTGACAGCAGCATGAAAGGGAAAAATGCAAAGCCCCACAGAGAGCTTTAATTAGGAAGTGCATTTAGATGAAAGGAATAGTATTGGCAGTTAATTGCATTTTGGTCTGCCATTAGATAGCAAGTGACACAATTTCCTTCTGACCAAACCCATCAGCTTCTGTCTTTGGAGAGGGCAGCAGTCAGGAGCCCTCCAAACCCCAGCCTGATTTCAGCACCAGGCTCAGTTATTCCCAGATATCCAATCTCCTGACCCACAGGGGCAGGAGCCCAACAGGAACACTTGCTGGGAGTCTACAGGGGACTGAAAATTTCCTGTTGTGTGGCCAAACCAAGCCCTAATAACTCAGAGGTATGCAGGTTGGGGGCCAAATTAAAGAGATACTCTCGAGCTTCTCCCTGTCTCCAGTTACAGCTTTAATACCTGGCAAATGGGCAGCCAGAGCATCCATGGAATTGTCTGACATGAGTCAGTGGAACTGAGCAACAAAAAGAGAATTCCATAAATAAACAGTGAGGCCAAGTTGTGGTTGCATTGCTCATGTCAGGGCAGAGTTTGTCTGCAGACAATCTGTTTGTGTAGAGAATGGACAGATGCCAAATCTGAGGATGCAGAAGGAGGTTCCACTCATGTTTCTCTCTGGACAGTGAGGAAGAACTTAGTTGTGAAAGCAAAGGGTGCTACATTTTTTGTTGAAGTTCTCAGGGTTACTATTTATTTTAGAATTTCTGCTCTGCCACTCCACAGGTTTGGTTTCAATGCCTTGTGCAGGTCTGAAAGCACAGAATCAGCAGCTTTGTTCTATAATCTCTGCAGCAATCACAGAAGCCCAGCTCCCTGTAGACATGCAAGACGTGGTGGGCTGGCTCTCACAGCTCAGGCTGGCTTCTCAAAGCTGGAGATGCAAACCTGCTGTGCAAAGCCAGCCCAGCACACTAAAATCAGATCCGAAATTCATCAGCCCATGTCTCACTGCAGCTGATCAGAGCTGCAGCTCTGTGTGATGCCTGAATTTGGCTGCACAAGAGCTTCATGACTGCTGCACAGCACATTCCACACATTCCCCCACAGCAGAGAGCTGCAGGTAGACAATTCCCAGATGGAGCCACCAGGCTGTTCCTGTGGCTCTGCACAGAGCAGAAACCTGTGTTCTACTCCAGCCAGTGCTCTGAACACCTGGCATCTTTCCAGAACCAGCAAAAATTTAATTTTATTTTATTTTAACATAGTGACACTGGTTCTGTCAGCCAGTGACAATATCTGCAGCTTGTGGGAAACCTGAAGCTTTTGACAGGTTCCGGATTCAGAGGCAAGAGAACACAAGTTGTAAACCCAGCAGCAGAACCCAGCAGGGCAGATTTCCCCTTTCCTGAAAGGGAGCTGAAAGGAGCTGTGTGTGGCCATGCAACCTGCTCTGTCTGCTGTCCATCCCCAAAACATCACACACACACAGTTCCTGTCCTGCATCTGCTATTCTCCTATTCATGGCTCTTGCTGCCCTCCCTCCAGTTGCTGTGTCTGGCTCCTGGCTGTTGGTTTGCTCCCTGGAGCAGGAACTGGCTCTTTTCTTCCTGAAGCACCCCAGTGAGCAAATGAGCAGCTGCTGGGGACTGGAATCACTGCACAAGTGCCAATAAAATGAGTGTAATGAATTCTACAATTATTTGATGAACTCTTGACTATTCAGATTTGGTTTAGGGTCATTAAAATGTAACTTTATACTACTTTAAACACATATGAAGTACACACACAAAGTGCTTGGGCACTGCCTGAATTTTAATTCTCCCAGGCACATTCAGGTCATTCTGAGCTGAGACTTGAGTAGTGCTGTGAGGAGTCTGTGGCTGAGGTTCCTCCCCAGGAGCTGCAGTTAAAGGGTGCTGAGCAAAGTGCAGCAGCTCAAAGGCCACTCATGCTGGAATCCTTTTGAGAACCCCTCAATTAGCCAGGCCTCTTCCAATGAATTGCCCAGAAACCAAGGGTGACAGAACATTATTTTTAAGGCAGCCTATGACAGAAAGAACCTTTTGAGTTCTCCACAACCCTTGCTGTACCTCAAGATCACTTTGTGATACAAATCTTCTCAGGGTTCTCCTGCTTTTAACCCTGAGGCTGCTCCATGTGATGGAAGTTGCTCTGTCCCACCCTCCATCACCTGGAACAAGGGCAGACAGAGACAAAAGCAGCTGGAAGGCTGCAAAGCACTGCCCTTCAGCAGCCCTGGGTCAGGAATGATAAAGGGCTGGGGAATATAAAAGGGATTCTGCCCTGCACTGCCTGAGTGTGCTCAACACACTCTTGCTTTCAGTATCGGTTTAAATTAGAGTCTGTCAGAGATTATTCAATATTTCATCTCTTGTTATGCTTCAAGAAAAGTCATAGCCTTCAGTTCTGCTTTCAGAAAAGTCAAATTTTTACTGACCTGTGTCAGAACAATGAGGGAGGATATTACTGTGTGTACAGGACAGGTGCCTCTACAAGTAAGAGATCTGTAGTGCTCTGAAATGTGCTGAGCTGAAAGGACAGGGCAGCAGAGCAGGAATTACTCCTAAATCTACTTTTAAAACACAGAGTTATTTAAAATACCTATCTCAGTTCCCTCATCCAGCCAGCAAAATGTCACTCTTACAGGGTACCATAGAGGTAAATTGATATTTCTATATATTTACTTCTTAAAGCAATAATTTTGACCATTAATTTCGGAGCCAGGGTGGACACATCCCAATGTTTGTTCCCAACAGGAGGAGAGCTGTCAGCAGGAGCAAGGAATCCATCCTGTCTGACCACGAGACTGTCAAGTACCAGCCAGCAGTGCAGGTGGAGGAGGACCCCATGGACTTTCCCCTGGAAGACTCAGTCCTGCTCCCTCTGGATCCCACCCTGGAGTGCCACAGCCCTCCCCCGGATTACAACTCTGTCATCCACTACTCGGCCCCCCCAGTGTAAGCAGGGCCCCAGCACAGGCTGCACCTCAGCCCTGCCAGGCTCTGCTGTGCCCAGGGAGCCTGCCTGAACCACAGGGCAATGCTGCTGGGAGAATGCTTCTCGTGGTTCCTCTGGCACATCTCAGATGTGATTAGAAACTATTTAAGAGCATCTTCTCTCTTCTCTCTAAAGGCCTATTGCAAGATCTGCAGAGAATTAATAACGCTCTGTCTGCCAGGGTTGTAGTAGGAGCTGTAACCCTGAACTGCTGCCACTCCTTCCCCCTGGCTGGGGCTGTTCATTGGCACTGGCAGATCCACAGGTTCCTGCATTCCCATTTCACTCCATGAGGGTCATGCCAATGGGAACACAAGATTCAAGCTGCTGGCCCTGACACATCCTGCAGGGACTGGTTAGGATGGTGCTGGAAGGGATCTGCTGAAAACAGCAGCCATGAATGTTTTGGGCTTGGAGAAAAGCTGAAATTGAAACACCCTTCCTAACCTGGGATTTCACCTGCTGTAAATATTCCTGAAATATTTTGCAATCCAAGCTATTTTGGTTCCAGTTTGGATTTAATAATTTCCACTGCCCAGAGGATACACTCCTAGAGATGGCATGGCCCAGAGCAAGCTGAAGTGCTCGTGTGCCTGCTCTTTTGGGCCAGCAGGGCACACTGTGGTTAAATCTGACACCCTGGGCTTTCCCCTTGTTCAAACAGCAGTTTATTCTGCAGACATGCAATAGGGAACCTTGCTGGAGATGCATCTGTAGTGTTTGCAAGGCAAAATCACTGCCTTAAGAACCTTCTCAACTCAGACAGAATTTCCCAGCTCACACACATACATTTATGTGAATGTGCAGAAAATTCTCGTTACCAGCACGAGAGTTACACAACAACTCACACGCAGCCTTGAGGCAGCAGCAGGGCAGCAGCATTTTTGTTTCCTTTCTGCACACAGGCTATTTACTAAAACAACACACAAAACAAAAGAAGCATTTCCTCTGGACTCTGTGGCGGGTGCCCAGGGGTTTGACCCTGGGGATTCTCCGGCTGTTCAGCTGCAAACCCATGTGACACACACTTATCTCCGGCTGTCTGGCCAAGGTAAATGCTGGTATCATGTGCAAAGCTCTTCCTGGGTTCAGGGTAATTCAAAGCTTTTGTTGCAGCAGGACTGAAAGGATGGCAAATTCTGGCATGTGAAACATTCACAGAGGGTTTGCCCTGCCCTAGAGCTGTGTGTGGCAGGGATGTTCCAAGTGTGCCCTGTGTGCCCTGTGCATCATCACAGCAGCCTCAGTAATCAGCAAATAATCCTTAGCCTTTCACGTGCTCTGTAACAATCACAGTTGGCTTTAAAATTTAGGAAGGGAAAGATCTCCAGGTTGCAAGGAGAAAAAACCAGGATGAGCAAGATGTTCACTGCCAGTGAGCGCTGTAACCTCCTGAGTTACAAACTGATCCCTAAATGGCTCCTGTGCAGTTTCCTCCAAGCTCTGCACAACCCTTTCCTTTTCTCCCTTGATTTGACTTCTTCAGTGGAAAAAGAATTTTTCTTCCTGATTCAGACTAGAGGGGGATGAAATCCCAGCCTTGCAAAATGATGATGTTACCTTGGCAAAGACAGCTGCACACCCTCGCAGCAGCGAAGGAAGTTTTCTGGATGAGTGCTTGCAGTGGGCTGTGCTGAAGGAATCACAAACAAGCCTCAGGTATTATCAAAGGGGAAAACAAATCTCCAAACCCCACACCACGTTAACTGTGAACTCTCAAGCATCTGAAGGATGGGCTCTGGGGAGCTGCACTGCTTCTTCTCCTTGACTTCAGAGTTGCTTATTAATCACCTGCAGTCCCTCCAGAGCCCCCTGCTCGTAGTGCACCTGCTAGATAGGTGTGGGCTGTAGTTGCTTTATGGTTATTTTGCACTGCTTTGTATTTTAGTACCGATGTATTAAGTAGAGCTGGTCATAGAAGAGAAGAAACTACTGGGAAAGAATTCTGATGAGCCCCAGGAAGCTCACTGGATTGGTTTTTCATCAAACACTATTAGTTACCTATAGCTCTGATGAAGTAATCAATCAGTTCATCTGGATATCAATTACTGATGAGGCAAAGGAAAAGAGGGTGCAGAGTGTGTGTGGCTCTGCTGTTGATGGCCTCAGCTGGAGATGTTTGTTACTGCACCTTGGGCTGGAGGGTGAGAAAACAGCCTCGAAAACCCTTCACTTAGGAACTTGGAAATGTAGGAACAAAACCTGCACGTGTGCTCTGTGTTTTGAGGAAGAATGGGAAACTGCTGGGTGCAGGGAGCACGTGGCCTCCCCTTCCCTGGAGGATGAGCTGCAGGGCTTTCTCCAGGAGCAGAGGCACAGGATGCCTTTGGGGAGCGGGGCCCAGTGGACTGTGGGGAGCCAGGGCCCTGCTGGCTCTCAGAAACAAACATCAGTTTTGTGTTTTCTGTGCCACCTGAGGGGGTGAAACGGGGCACAGGCTCCCGTGCTCGAGGTGTTTGAAGCCCTGGTTGCACTGACAGCCCCAAACCTGAGGGCTCCTCTGCAGTGGCAGAATCCAGAACGTCCTGAGCAGATCCAGCAATGGAGGGCACTGACAGATGTTTGGGCAGCTGTTTCCAATGTTAATGAGTGGAAGATTTTTTTCCTCCTTATGGTAAATGTAACAAGCAAAGGTATTGCCTGAAAAGTATTATTGAACATATTCTATTTTATTTACTAATATTTTGTTTGTCCTTCTCTCACCTCCCTTAATTTAATTACTGTTCTCTACTTCCAACGATGTATATAGTGTACCCTGTAGCAACAGATATAGTAGTTCATTTATATGGTAAGATTTGTAACATTTTAGTCCAAAGAGAAAGAAATACCCAGATGTAACAGAGTTAAGTATTGTACTAAACATTTCACTAATGCTTGCAGGCCAGGCTCCAGTTTACAGTGCCCCACGAGTGCCATGGCACAGCAGCTCTCTTGGCTGGGAGTGTCTCTGCCTCTCACTTCTTCTCCACATTATTTAGTTTCAGTTAGGAAACAGGAATCTGGAGGAATTTGGCAGGTTTATCTCATTCCTGGAAGTGTCACCATGTGCAGCTTGTGTTAAAGGTGAGGGATTTCCACTGCTTGGATTTTACTTGGAGGCTGGTGGATTGGCTAGAGGATCAGAAGGGGTCATTTGTTTAAATGATGTGATGTTTATTATTTTTTCAGACTTCTCAGGGATTCTTACTCGACTCCTGTCTGCCAGCTGCTTTCTCTAACCTGAGCTCAGTGGGATCTGTATTAACACGTTTTTAACTTTGTTTCCTTTAATGGTGCTCACTCCTACTGGTTTTGTGCTCCTGATGCCCAGAGAATCAGGGAGAAGGAGCTCAGAGCTCTCCATGAATTGTGGTGTCTCTTCTCCAGCAATCACCTCCCACTGAGGTGTCCAAGTGCCTTCACCTGCATGTTCTTGTTCAGGCTGGTGGTTGTTACAATCTCCTGTCTTCTCTTTTCTCTACTTTTCATCTGTTTCTTGTTATTTGCCCTCCCAGTCCTTTGGATTGCTCTGCTCTGCCTTTTCCATAAGATCAGGTATAGGATATATAGGATCATTTCACTGCTGTTTATCCTGTGCTTGCAGAGGCTGAACTAGATAATCTAAAGTGACATTTTCACATTAAATCCTCAGTATATAGCCAAGGAAAACTAGTTTATATTAGTTTGTCTGGAAGTCTCTTTGTGTCCTTCCCTGAATGGGAGAAGCTTTTTTATCTACTGATTTTTCAATATTGGTGTCTGGAGCAAAATTAAGGCTGGTGGTTGTGTGAATCTGATCTTTCCCAGAGTCCTTTCCTCAAACAATGAGGTTTCTGTAAGGTTCTCCCAAGTTATCCCCACAAGAAGGGGATTCCCAGCAAGGTGTGTCTCAAATATCTGTTTGGGACATCAAGAAAGTCAGATGAAACTCAAAGTCTGAGTAACAGTGTCAAACAAAGCCCCTGACTGCTGCAGGTGAACACCCTTAGGGCTCCTGCAGAGCTCAACTGCTCTGCTTGGCATCCCACTGACACAACCCCCTCCACTGCCCTGCCTGGCAAATGCCAGGATAGCCCAGAGTAGCCAGGTGTTTCCATCCTTGGAGCTGCTCTCCTGGGCACTGCAGGAATGTCAGCTGCCATGTCAGCCTGGAACTGGCCAGCCTGCTTTAGGATTTATCCCCTCGCTGATCCTTCACGTCCTGCCTCACTTTGCAGGTTCCATCTGGCCTCTCCCAGCTCTGGGGATGTGAGCTGGGCTCCAGGATCCCTAAAGCCCACCAGCACCAGGGGGACACACCAGGAACTGTTTGCAAGCAAGCTACAGAGCTAGATAAGCATTATCAGGTTTCCCTGAACACAGGGATTGCTCAGGATCAGTATCATACTCACAGATCAGCCTGGAGGGTTTTTTCCTTATCATACAGCGAATGAAAAACACAAAAGGCAGCAATAATTATTTTTTTCATCTCTGAAAATGTAATGGCCAAATGCTGGGATCCGTTTTCCTGGGTTTTTACTACACCACAAAAGAGCAGAAAGAATTTTGCCAAAGTCATGGCAGCAGCACCATCTTAGACAAGTGAAATTCAGGGAGGAGTTTGGGATTTGGCCCTCTCAGGAGTCAGGCAGTGTACAGGGACTATGGAGGTGTTGAGCCCCAGCACTGGGTGCTTTGTTTGACATTGTTATTTCCATTTTTGTAAACACAACGTCAAAAATTTGCTGGCCTGGGTCAGTTGGGACCACGAGGGTTACAGGGAGAGCAATGTGGGATGCACTGAGCAGTGTCCTGTTCTCCTGGTAGCACTCAGCTCATTTTTCCTTAGACCTTGAGTTGTCAAAGCAGCCACTGAAAACTGGGAAAAAAACAGTGACTTGGGACCTACAGAAATAAACTAAGGAAAACTGGGAAAAGCCAGGAACTTGGGAATTACAGAAATAAACCAAGTGCCATGTTCAAACCACCAAGGAATGTTTGTCTGCCATGTTCCTGTCTGAAGAATGTATGCACTGAAAACAACGCTTTCTTATGTAGTCAAAAATTGTACTGTATCTATTAACCAAAAAAATAAAAAGATTCTATATTTATACAGCCCAGGGCTCCTTTGTGTCATCTCTTGGTTTGAAAAGTGTTGTCCTTGAAGCAGAATAAAAATAAATAATGCAACAGTTTTGAGAGATTTTTTGCAAGGCATAGATCTCATCCAAATTTCTACAGGGGGTTCCAAAGTTAGGACAGAGGCTCCACACTGCTCAGAGGGAACTGCCCACTGAGTTTGCTGAAAAGATTGACAGACCTCTGAAAAAAATGGGCAATCTGCTGGAGAAGTGCACCAAAGGAGCTGCTGCCAAGAACAGCCCATGGAACACAGACATTGTGTCCAGTTACTTCCAAAAGACCTCAGTGAATGGGGCTGGGAGATAAGAGAGAATCACAATTCTGCCTCCTGAGGACAGCCCATGGTGACCAAAGCTGTCAGTGCAGAAGTCTGAAGATAATCTGCAGGACATGAGGGCGTCTGGGGCTTGGTCAGCCTCAGAATTCCAGAGGTTGAAATTGTGTTGGATTTGGCTTGCCATCATTTTCTAGAAAGAACACCATTAAATAAATACTTCCCAATACATTACTGAATTCTTTTTTGAATAAACTCTGCACTGTTGAAATACAGAATATTCCATGCTCACCATTTGTAGTGAAGGTTTAACATTCGCAATGCTGAGGGAAAACATCTCCCAGCTCCATCCCAAAGCAACAGCCCTGCTGCCATTTTCCTCACCACCTGGAATTCCATTCCCTTTCCTCTTTCCCCTTTGGTGGCACAGCAAGTAACTACCAGCAGAAAAAAAAAAAAAAAAGAGATTTTTTTTTTTTTTACATAGTGACAAATACCAGTTTCTACTCATGGCTTAAAATAAATACTGGTGTTAGGAAACAAAAAAAAAACAAAAAAGAAGTGTGTTAGAGTTTCAGAGCCATTCTTCCATTAGCAGCCTTGAAAGTTATCAGGCCGTGTATTTTGCCAGTCACATTAAAAACTATGAAGCACTCAAGTCACTTCAAACATTTTAGTTTCTCTTCATTCCCTGTTCCAAACAGTCCTAGGAGTAAGTGTCTAAATTATACATGTCATTTGCAATGCAGCAATCTCCTTTCATCCCCATAATGAGCAGGAACGTTGTCCTCTGTAAACGAGAGGATGTTTTAGTTCCTTATGTAAGGCGTGAGTCAGCGCAGGAGCCGCCTTCCCGCGGAAACCGAGTAAAGAGGGGAAGCAAAAGATACAAAATTAACTCTGGTTTGCTTTTAGCGTAAATGTGAATTATTAATCACACCCAGCTCCAGTTACACTTGTGGGAGGGACCTCGGGGAAAAAGGACAACGGTGGGGATGCAGAAATGGGAGCTTTGCTCGTAGGTCTCGGCCAGGGGATGTAACTTCTCCATCCCTTACTTTTGCTGGATGGGATGGAAAAGATTTTAGTTTTTACAGCAGCAGCATGTAGAGAGGCCAGGTCAGAAAATCTCAGCCCAAAGTATCGAAGCTTGGTGGCTTTGGGTGATAAGAATCTCAGAAAAAAATAGGGACTGGCAAGAGAAAGATTTAGGATTAAGATACACGGATTTGGTGGTGGTGGCATTAGAAAGCTGAGAAGAGAATCCAGCTGATTTCCAGTCAGGTCCTTTTTCCTTCCTCCCATAATCAGGCTTAACTTGAGAGGGTTTATAAAGTGCAAAGGTTTAGAAAGAGAAGCAAATGCTGTTCATTTTCAGTGCTTTGGACACACTGAGGCTATGAGCAGTAGATGATAATGTTGTGTCAGAGCCTTCCAGAGGCTCCCAGCACACGTTCCATGGCCAGTTCGTGGTGGCACATGGCACAGGATGAGCTGCCTCTGTGTGGAGAGTGGCAGAAGCCCTGCCAGGACCATAAAATAACCATTCTTTTGTCAGCACAGTCAGTGATGAGTGGCAGATTTTCCTACAGCCTGATGAGATTCATTAAAACTCTGAGAGGAGAAACTGCTCTGTCTAAACTCCTCCAGGGGCTCAGGAACCAGAACTGAAGCCCAGGAAATCACAGCTGTGGCAGTTCACTTCACCTCCCTGCATGAGGCACAAAGTGAGGCCTGTCTGCTCCTCTCCTCTCTGCAGGCAGTGAGGACTTTACTCCATGTCTGCACCAGCCACAAGGCAGAGTAATGTGGCTTCTAAATAAATACTCCTGGTCCAGATTTCCTCAAGGAGCCTTGCAGAGAGGGCTGTGGCTCCCAGGAAGAAACAGGACTGAAGCTGTCATAATATCAAATGTCAGGATAACGAAATAAATTAGGAGAGCCTCCCATATTCTTCCTGTGAGTTTGTCCCTCGTGATGCTTACCCTGGGCATGTGATCCACACAGAATCCCTGGGGCTGACTCCAGCCTCTTCTTTACTGAGCAGAAATAACACCCAGTAAAGAAGAAATATTTCCTCTGAGCTTTAAGCTGCTCACCTTCTGGGGCCAGAGACTTTTTTCAGAGTGTGAGCTCAGCACAGAGGAGATGAGGAGATGGAGTTATTCTGTCAGACATTCCCAGGCCTGTGAGCACACGGAAGGAGCTTTGGTTGAAATGAGAACCTACAGCACTCTGTGGAAAATGAGCAATGCTTGTAAACCCAGTGTAGGGAAGGGTGGGAATAGATGTCCACAAGGTGCTCTTGTGTAAATCCATGGTAAGGATGCTACAGGATTAAGCCCATCTCTTGCAAACCTTGAGGGCAAACTGCAGCTCCACAGGTGGTTTAGTCAGTTTGGTGGTTTCACTGAGTGATCTGACCCATGAAACAAAGGCAAAAAATACTCCTTCAAATATTAAGAGTGACATCAGGAACCTCATGGCATTCACTGAGGACAAATCCTGCACTTGAGAAGGACTAAACCCTCTCTGTGACGCATTTTGGGGCTGACTGACCCTGCTCTGTGCAGGAGGGTCGTGTTTGGACCTCTTGAGGTCCCTTGCAGCCTGAATATTCCAACAGCCAAGCCTGAGTCACTGTTTCATGCTAGCAGGCAGTAAATCACCAGGATAACTCCCAAGGCACACAGGCCTGGCCTTTCCAAACACTGGAGATGGGGCTGGTGACTCACCTGGAGCCTCAGCAGAGCTCTGGGAGTCCTGGAAAGTGGAGTCTGCTAATAATTAATGACTTTTTTGTCTTCATCCAAACAAAAGATGTGGCAACACTGATCTCACACAGCAAAGTGAAAGCAAACAAATGACATTCTTCTTGTGTAAAGACAAGCCTAAGTTGGCTTTTCTAAGAAAACTCCCAGGGAATTTTATCTCACAGCTTCATGGATACTCTTGCGCCTTTTGCTTTTTCCTCCTGCTCCTCTGCTTCTCTTGCCAGTTAACAAACAGCACTCAGAGTTCTCCCGTGACAAACTGATGCATTTATCACCCCTAAACAGTGATATTAGACATTAGCTACTCGTGTCTACTCTGTTAATTGTGAACTGTCCACTTCCCCAAATTTCTTTCAGGGAAAAGATTCATAATGCCATGATCCTCTGGCAAGTCAAGTCTCCAAAATCAAATTCCTGAAGTCATTATAGAAAGTTTTTAATAACCTGAGTCTTCTTTGCAGATGAAGCAGGAATTTTTCTCCCTGATGCTGTGTGGGGGAAAGAGGCCCAAGCACTGTCAGTAATACACTGATCCTTGTCTGAGTCAGACATGATGAGTGTTTCTCCTTTTACCACGATTTTTTCTGCTCATACTTGTTACAGTGAAAACTTTGTAATTTCTGCCTTTTCCCTCTTGTCTTTCTTTCTTCCCCTGTAACATTGTTAAAGAAAAATTCAAGCCTGACAGCAGGCAGGATCAAAGAGACCAGCAGCATAATGAAGTCCTTGTTTACTCACTGAAGAGAACTCATCCCTGGAACTCCCCTTTGTAGGGCTGTGCCTTCTGCCCTTCCAGGAGGAGCAATATTAGCAGGACTTTTAAAGCTAGGACGACACACTCAGTGGATCCCCAGGGCCAACAGAACAAACCTGGCATCTCTGGACACTCATCTTGGAGCAGCAGTTGTTATTTTTAAACTGGACCATTGTCACAGTGAAGTCCTCAAAATCCCAAAGGTTAAGTTGTTTTTCATAACTATGCATTAAAAAAACCAAACCAAAACAACAGGAAAAAAAATCCACCAACCAACCAAGAACTTTATTTTCTGTGAGAGTTCTGACCTTTTATTCATGTATATTTTTCAAAGGCAGCCCTGCACTGTTTATGCCCCAAGCCAGAATGTCACAAGCCATCCTAGCAGGGAGCAGAAGCACAGAGACAAGCGGGGTAAGGCAAGGAGAGCAGGTGGGAAGGGCTGAGGAGCAGCAATGTAGGGGGTCAAGGTAATGGGGTCCTTAATCTTGTCTGCTGAAACATCTGGGATGGACAGCACTGCATTGCTCTCTTTCCTCTCTCTGAGACAAGCACCAAAGCCCCTCTTGACACAAGGTCAAGGTGAAAGTGCAACACGACTTTACAGCTCCATGAAGGACAGGAGGGTGGAGTGGAGCCAAACCCTCCTCTCCCCAAGCACTGAAAGGGCTGGATCCAAATCTGGCCATCACAAGGGACTCCTTGCCTGGGTGATGGATTGTTTCTGAATGCAGACTGCTCTGGAGGTTAGAGCAGCAATTCCTCCTGCTGTCAGGATGACTCACGGCCAGCTCAGACACTGAGACCTATTGACTCAGCATCCCCCCTCTGCTGAAGGAGATTTTCCTCTGTGCTGATGAAACACTCTTTGGCCTGGATGTTAATCTGTGAATCTGTGAGATCCCAGATGCCTTCAGGATGCTGTAATAAATGGGAGGTGCCAACAGATTGCAAAGCAAAGTGAGGTTGTCTTCTTCTTCTTCTTTGCATTTGGACCATTATTTCCTTCCAGGAAGGAAAAGGCAGGGAGTGAGATGAAAATGGGTGCTGTTCTTCAGGTGATGCTCTGGAGCTGGCCATGGTGTACTGCTTCTCTCTGCTCTGGCAGTCAAGACCTGCATCTTACTGGGGCCAGGTCCTGCATCAAACCTCCTCAAAGAGCACAGGGAGTACTGACCTGGCAGCTCTGTGTCTCTGGCAGCCAGCATTCATCCCAGCCATGGGAAGAAAGAAAATTCCCAGCTGGCAAAGAGAAAAGCAGACTCCAGATGTACTCAAGAACAAATTTTACCTGTTCAAAATACGGGCAGGAATTTTCTCCAGACTCCAGCAGATCCCAGCTTTCTAAAGAAAAAATGTAATGGAATGCCCTAAGTCATGCTCAGCAATTCCCTCCTCCTAACATGATCCCAAGGGTGGTACAGTTAACAATAATCTATTTATGAAGAGTTCATTTAGTACACAGGTGCCAGGGACTTTTTTACTTCAGCAGGACTGACTCCTGCCTGTTCTTCTGGTTTAACCCCAGTCAGTAAAGAGCAATATTTTAATGGGCTTAAACACCAACTACTCAGAGTAGTTTGGGAGTAAAGACCTGCCCTACTCCAGCCTGATGCAATGGGAGAAGACCTGAAAAGGGGAAGTTAGGACTCCTGGGAGCTGGAAAACCCATGCAGGGGCAGCAGGATCTTGGGGCTGTGGCTTTAATAAATTTTTCCACATCCAGGATTCAGTTGAGTCCCCCTGACCCCCAGCAGACAGAGCTGCACTGACACCTGGGTTAGTGACATCACAGTCACATCCCTTGGCTCCCTCAGGGCACAACTTGTCCTTCAGAAAATCCCCTCCTCTCCTGTTTCAATCCAAGTTCCCCAAGTGCTGCAGAAGAGGGGTCATCACCTGCAGGGAAATGCAGAAACAGCTCCCACAAAAGCAGCAAACCAAAGCAGGTCATCAGAACCTGGCCTGGCTTTCTAGTTTTTCATTGTTTTAGTCTCCCACTGTATTTAGGAGCTAGGAAATTTAGGAAATTCAAATCAAACAACAATATAGGGAAGCACATTCCATTTTCCTCAAAGGCAGACAAAGGCTGCAAAACATTCTGTGAGCACAGCACAAGTGACCTCACAAAACATGAAAATATGAAATTTCAAAAAATATTAAAAATGCCAATAAAGGACAGCATAAATCCCAAAATGGATTCATAACCCTTCTTTTGTTTTTTAAAGACTCTTTAATGGAAGCTTGAAAATTATCAAATGTGATTGTGAAGTCATATCAGGATGAAATTAGGAAAATGATCCTGCAAGGAGACAACTGGAATCAGGTTGGCAAAACCAACTCTTATCGATAGAAAGTAAAAGTTCTAAACTTGAATTTTTGCCAAAAAGGAAAATTTCTTTTTTCCAGCATGACTCTTCAGAGGAAATGAGCATAAGATATGTTCCAGATAAAGAAAAACTCTCATAAAAGGGAGAATTGTATTCTACTTTTATTTTAAAATCGATGTCCTCAAAAGTGACAGGAAGCATCATGTGAAACATTTCTAGTGTGATGTGCAAAGAAAACCACTTCCCAGGAGAAGTTTGTCACATATGCCTGCAAAGAATGCTTGTTAGGACTCCATTTTAATGAGGGATGAGAGGGATTGCAAAGAGAGTCAATGGAATTTTGACACAGCTTCAATATTTACATTTGCTGGTGAACATAATTTGCTCACAGAATGATTGGAAATGTTATAATGACACTTCATATTTCAATATTTTTGTGTGGCACACAGATAAGAATGTGTGTACATTTGCAAAACCATTTCAATGCATCATCACTGCTTCATGTGTCTTACAGGGCTGAGAAAATGTGTAGAAACTTAAAAAATCAGTAAAATATCAACTTTGATCAATTGAGAGTAGACACAACTTGTAAAGTGAGGCACTCATCTTCACAGGACAGAGAAATTACCATAGCTCTTTCCTGGAAAAGTGATGGATTATGGGTGTAGATTTATTAAATTGCTCAGACTTTTGTCGTTTTTTAGATGAAAGAGCCTGTGGAGGGGAAGGTTTGGGCTGTGTTAGATGATGTCTGCAGAGGAAAACGCCTTTAAGGAAGATTTGCAGAAGGCAAAAAAGAATGTGCTGGATTTTTCCAGAAGAAGACGTTCAAATCTTCAAGGTTTTAGGTTTTAAAATCCACCTAGAGAATTGGATAACTGGCTTCTTTCAGGGAAAAGTGCAAGGTTTCACCCCAGGCACCTCAATGCACATCTAAAGGCAGAGATTCCCTTTGGCACCCTGCAGCTGAACTCTGCCAGGACAGACTCAAACCCACACAACAGCTGGGTCCCCCTCATGAAAACAGCAGAGAAATGACAGTGCAGGAGCTGGGAGCCCTGGGAACTGAGGGGTGTGGAGCAGGAACTGAAAGTAAGGCTGTAGGAGAGTACAAGGCTGAACAAAACTGTAATTATATGACTCTAAAAGTGCCAAGTATCTTAAAAATATTAATTTTGGAAATTGGAGGAAGCCAAGTTTTGCATTATTTCATTAATTTTGTTAATTATGCAATCATTTCTGCTGAAATTTGCATTCCTCTGCCAGATGTGCCAGGATGCCACACACAGCACCCAAATATCAAACCAAAACCACTTTTCTGAGCAGTGTGGCTGAGTATTGTCTGCTAAACTTTGCCAAAAGCACCAGCCAGTGCCACGCTGAGCTACCCTGGGGAGAGGGAAGGCAAGGATCTCTGTGACCACCTTTGCACTGTCCATCAGTGCACACACAGCCCTGGCTTGTGCTCTGCTCCTGAGCCAGCACCTTTGGGCCGTTCCAGCTTCCCTCTGAAGACAGAAGCCAGCAACAGAAAATCCCCATGTTATGGATAAAAGCCAAACNAGGGAACAATCCTGGCCACCCTCAGGATCCCCAAAATGCCAGCTGTGTTGAGATGGCTCAGGGCATTCCTGGGTTTTATCACGGTTTTTGTGCACAGATAAAACACCTTTCATTCAGAAGCCTGGTGTCCACTGAGCAAGAGTGGAATGGGTGCAAGGGAATTGCAATCTTTTCCTTCACTCCCACTGCACTTGCAAGGCACAATGTCCTTGCTTGCAATCTTCTTGCTGGCAATGCTTTTGTGAGGGTGCCTGGAGGCTTTTGTGCAGGCAACAGCAGTTTGTTATTTCAGGATCCACTCCTGCCCTTGGAAATTATTAAAATCCAGGACATCTTTGGAATGGGAAATGAAATGTGCTCTCCAACAAACCCCTAAAACTGCTCATGTTGCTGGCAGCTATGTTAAAACAAGGGTGTTCAAATAAAATTCCTATTAAAAAAATTGAATTGAACTTTTCAATGGAATTAGATTTTCCTGGAATTTTATTAGCTGGCAGGTTCATAAACTACAACAGAAACAAAGCAGGAAAACCAAATCATTCTTTATGAGCTATAAAAAGGTAGCAAAGAGGAACAAAAAAAAAGGGAATCTTTTCAAATATTAAGTCTACAAATGGGAGTTTTGTCTTTCTGGCAGTAAATGGCTCCTACAGATTTGTTAAGGTTATAAACTCATAAAACCTTGGAGTAAAATGAGGTCTCAGCTAAATTCCAGCAGCACCCCCAGCTCCATTCCCATCCCAGGGCAGGAGGGGTTAACAAGCCCCCCAAGATATCCACACCATGGTGGCACTGGCTTTTCCCAGGGCAATGGCAGAGTGATCCCAGCAAGCTGCTCTGGAACAGCAGGAAAGCTGGGATCAGCTTTGCACAGCAAATCTTCCACTGGGGAATGCCAGGCAGCAGCTCTGCCATGGCTTTGCACATTCCCCACCCACACATCCCAACTCCTCTGGGCCTGGGTGTTCCCTGGGATGTTCCCAGGCTCGGCCAGGGAACCCCACCTGGCACATCCCTGCACATCCTGTCACACACCAAGGCACTTCCCAGGATCTAAAGGTCCCTCCTGGCCTTGCAGGTCACAAACAAGCAAAGTCTTGGCTGACTTTGAAGAATTTCCCTTTGCCCCTCGCAGGATTAAATCCTAAGGGATTATTTTGCCTTCCCTCCTCCTGCATTTCAAGTTAAAACCATTTTGTTCACCTGCTCTCCTTGAAGTGCCACTCAGTAATTCAAACCACACTGCTCTCCAGAACAGGCTGCATTCCAGAGCAGGGAAAAATACCCAGATTTCTGTAAGGTATTTTGTAGAGAAGAATGCTCCAGTCTGAAAAGCACTGGAAAAAGAGATTGTTTTCAAAGACTTAATTGCAACAGCTCTTGAAGGGCAATACCCACTTCACTGTCACCCCCAGTGCACACACTGCTCATCCCTCCAGGATCACAGGCTGGAAACTCCCCGTTGCTGCTCAGCAGGTGAATCCATTGCCCTGGGAGCTTACAGGAATGCACTGAATATATGCAGCTGCTTCTATTCATCAGCTTGGTTCCATGGCTCTGGACTTACTCAGCAAAATAATCCAGACAATGGCTTTGCCTTTGGGAATTGGTTGCCAAAAACAAAAGAAAGAGAAATGAAACAGTCTGAGGTCAGCCAGTCCTTTGACCAGGGCACAGGATTCAAACGTGTCTAAAGTAACTGCATGTCCCTAAATAACCAAGAGCATCTCTGAAGCAGTGTTTTAAGTGTTGGGAAATGAAGTCAGAGGCTTCTGGGGAATCTCTGGATTATGGAAGAGGATAAGTGGTCATTCAGCAAGGTTTACATCCTCTTATCTACAGCACTCTATGGTAGAGATAACATTATGAGCTTCTTGCTGTCCCCTCATTAATAATATCATTAATGCTAATACAGATGAATACTTTTACCAGAACGATCTTCCAGAACACTTTGATCACGTTTGAAGAGTAATTTCAAGCCAACCTCTCCTTTTCCCAGATCTCGTGAGAGGTTCTGACTCCACATCAGCTCCACCTGCAGCTTTCCAGGAGCAAATCTGGGAAGAGGAAAACTGGCAGGGCATAAGAGGTCCAGACACTTTGCTGGTTGCTGTTCCTGCCCATTTATAATTCCAGATAATGTCACAGTTGCATGGGGGCTGTGATGGGAAGGGGTGCTGTGAAACAACCTCTCCAAAGGGTGCAGGGAACGTTGTTGTGCTGCAGCTGAGGGTCAGGCTGCCCTAACTCCCAACATTTGTGCATATTCAGCAGTGACTCATGAAATTATGAGCCTGAGCTGGTGACCTGCAGAAATTCAGGAAGAGCCAAAAGAGAGCTGAGCATTTGTGTGGGTAATTAGAACATTCACATTTCGAAGGGGTCAAAGAAATACAAGATTAGAGGAGAAATAAAAACCCATTGGGATTCAAAGTTAGAAAACATGAGGAAAAAAAATCCCAGAAGTTGCTTATTATGTTTTTTATCCTATTGGCAACTTTTTGCACCTTTCCCTGAAACCTGTGGCCCTGGAAAATGCTGGGTATTAAATGTAGCAGCAGCTGGGAAAAGGAGTTCTTTTGGACAGGTCTGAATCCTGTGTTCTCACCTAACAAGGAACTTCAAAATATTCATTGTGAACTGAGAACTAAAAGTTCTCATCTACAGGTCCTGACAGTGAAGAAATCACTTTCTCAGAAGCATCTGGGAGTGCTTCACTCTGTCCAGTGGGAAGTGTCTGAACAACCTGGAATAATCCAGAGCCATCCCAGTGCCCTGGTCTGGAGCACTCAAGGAGCATTTGCAGAACTCCAGCACCATGCACTCCCTTTTCCCTGGATTCCCATGTGGATACACACAAGGTTTTCAGAAGCTGACTCCTTAAAACTGGAGGCCACCATTTGCTCATGGAAGAACACCTGGAAGAGCAGAGGCAGGAGCACTGGGAATGCAGCCTTGATGACATGAATCCCACCCCTAAGGCTCTTTCTCTGGTTCAATTCTTTCTTCCCTCGTGTTGAAGTCAAGCAGACAAATGGAAGGGCTGCACTGAGGAGAAAATCTCATCTGCACAGGGAATCATTCACAAAGCCATTTAAATATCACCTCTGGCATCCCTAGAGCTTGGTGCCAGCTCAGGGCTGTTTCTCTGGGGATTTGCTCAGATTTGCTTTCCAAATACAGGCAAGCAATCAGGGGATGGTTTGGGTCAGAGGGGCCCCTAAGATCATCTGGTTCCACGGGCAGGGCTGACACCCAAATCCAGACATAGTCCTGCTCTTCCAAGATTTCCTCGCCTCTCCCAGGACCCAGGGCTTCCTCCTGAGGGATTTGCTGGTTTCCACACCAAAAGCTGGTGGAGAAGGCAGTTCTGGAGACATTTGGTTACTGCAGCCCTTTTGTTAATTCTCCCAAGAAGCTGAGCATTAATCTGGCAGTTTCCTGCATTGATGCAGGAACCATCACAGCTGCAAGGTACTGTGCTCAGGAGCTGCTCTGAAAATCAGCTTCTTGATGGGTTTTGAGTTTTCATCTTTTCCAGGGGACAAGAATTCATCAAGGAAATTGCTGTGATGAATGTTTTATACACAGCATTTTGAGGAAGGTGTCAATACATGTCATCAACAAATCTCTATCCCATGGAATCACAGAATATCCTGAAAGGGAAGGGACCCACGGGGACCATCCAGTGCAAGCCCTGGCCCTGCACAGACACCCAACAACCCCACCCTGACTGACCAAAGGCTCCTGGAGCTCTGGCAGCCTCGGGGCCCTGCCCGTTCCCTGGGGAGCCTGGGCAGTGCCAGCACCCTTGGGTGAGGAACCTTTCCTGATCTCCACCCTAACCCTCCCTGGCACACCCTGGGTAAGGGAAAGGTGAACAGCACCCATGGGGGTCAGTGTCCTTTAAGGCAGCACACACAGTGTGGTAATTCAGTCTCCAAAACTGCTCATATTGCCTTCATTAAAGAGTGGTTCCTGAGGTTTTTTTCTGATTTAACATACATTTGAAAAGAACAAATTCACTGAGCTAAAATAGACTTAATGGACTGTGTTCAGTCTGTGAGCAGTGGAGACCTGATTTGCTCTTAGATCACTGTAAATCAGTGTGAGCCACCAGAGAGTTTGCTCACACAAGAAAAGGGAACCAGACCCTCATTTTAGGTTCTCCTGACCATTTGTGACCCCTGTTGGCAAGACCAACAACACATAGCCTGGTTTCAGGCATTCTAATCAACCACGCCTTTTATTTTTTATGTTAATTTATTCAGCACCCATAAAGTCTTCCTGTGGTTAATTAGAGAACTCACTGGAGCCTGTCTAAAGATTTTATAAATATGAACACATTATCTCTTATTGTATCTCCTTTCCCTGCCTATTAGTCTCACAACAATTAAAGTAAATGCTTCTTCAAGAAAAAATTTCTAGGAAATGCCATGCTAAAAGGCAACAATTCATTCTTGAGGGAAAGAATAACCCAAAATGCTACAAAACCAATGAAAAAGTGGTAGAGAGAGAACATGTTGGAGAACAAACTGCTCCCTTTACACCAGGGTGTGATGTTATAGCAGTATGAACATTAACTGTAACTGCAAGAGATTAAATCCCACCTTGGATAAATGCCTTGACCATCCCATGACACCAACCTCCTTTAACTTTGTTGTTTGAATACCCAAGGTCTAAGTAAGCAGAACAGATCCTGGAAAAACTGGAACCAAAATAATTCATGGCTTTTCCTGGAGATAAATTTGATTCTCCAGTAACTCAGCTCTAGTGGGAAAAAGTTCAAGTTCAAAGAGCTTCCACACCTGGAAACAGAATAAAAAAATCAAGGGAATTTTTGGGTAGGTTAAAATCTCTGTATATCCTGCACCAGCCCTGAGACCTTCAAAGGCACGTGGCTGAGGAAATGCTCTGCAGAACAAATCAATCCCTGCTGGACCAAATCAATCCTGGCTGAAGCTGCAGGGATGATCCCATGCTATGGCCCAGCACAAATGCTGCTGACAGGAACCGAAATATTTGTGAGACACTCCAAAAGTTTTTGGAGACCACACTCCAAAAATTGCCATGGGCATTCTGAGGAATGGTTCTTTACCAGCACATTCTGTTGCATGCTTGAAGAAGGTGTTTGAGACAGGAACGGGGGAGGGAATATGCAAAAGAGCCATTATCAACATTTACTTGCTCTTCCACAATTCAGTGGAGCAGCACAAAGTGAATTTAGCTCTGAGCAAAGGCTTCATGCAGAATCCTGCAGAACTCAGGTCCTCTCAACAATACTGAAGGTCAAACTCAGGAACCAAGAACTCTTGTCTTAGTGAAGATAAAGATCAGATATAACTAATATTCATTCTCTGGAACATAATCACAGACAGTGGTTGACTTCATTAAACAACTTTTCTGGTCAATTCTGATTTTGTGCATTTAAATAATTCCACAGACGAGTCAAATGGATTCAAGAGAAATGGCTCTGAAAATTGAAATTGCTCCTCGTGTAACTGAACATTGCTTTTGCAAACTCCCTTGTGGTTTTACACAGAGACAGAATCTTTCAGCACCTCCTCATCTCAACTGCTCAATGGTGGGATTTGTTCAAACACTGCTGTGCTCCACTTTATCAACACCATGAAAAGGTAGAATTCTTGCATAACTCTGTCTATCCATAGAAGACTTCACCTCACTGGGGAAGGAAGTTTATTCATCTAAAATCATCACATCTGCAACGAGGCTGCATGAAAACACATCCAAAAAGAGAACCCCACTTCTCTTCTTGATTTTTTGCAGTGTATTTCATTTACCTGATCAGTACAAAGCATGCAGTTGGCCAGCAGCCTGCTCGAGCTCGTTTTTCCCCAGTGCAGAATGAAGATTTCTACAACACAAACAGTCCTGTTAATTCTGGGAGCTGGGCTAGATTAGATTAGATTTAAAGTCTTGGAAAAGAAAATGAGTTTCAGCCACAAACTTGACAGCAAAATAACAGTGTCTAAGTTTATGTCGGCTGTTCAGAGCCCACAGAATAAACACTGGTTTAATAATCTCATTAGGAACTAATTCCATGAGCTGGCCATTCCGGGGATGACCTCACTGATAAACAATCCCAGGTATTTATTGCCTGCTTGGACTGTACACTGGAAATATCAGATGAGAAAGGAAAAGGATAGCTTTGAATTACAGTGCATAAGTAAGTTCTACCGCTGTAATCCTACTTCTCTGCTATTTTTATAATCACAGGAGTGTTCTATTTCATTTTCCCCAAGGTGAATGGCACAAAGGCATATGGAATAAAATGAATTTGCCTTCTTTAGGACTATTTTATCATCTTACTTTACCAGACGAATAATGCAAATTTCTTATCTCCTGCCCAGCAAATCTTTGTAGCCTTTATTCCACATTATTGCGGATGTAGCCATATACACAGTCTCATACATACAAATTTAAACAGTGAGAACAGTATTTGAAGAACCAAGGAGCAAAAAAAATGAGGTGGGTTATGTAAAAATAGTCCTGATTACAAAGGCAAACAGCAACATTATCATAAGGGCAACATTCACTCGGAATGTGCATTTATATTAACTCTTTTTAATAGATATTTCCTCCCATTTTCTTTCATTTCAGAAGCTGAATTTAAATTTGTTCTCTGTATTTGCTCACAGAATAAAAGTTTGACAGAATTGTCACTCACTCTGTTACCCCCCTAGAGAAAAACTGGAGCCATTACTGAACAAAGTGCTGACCTGGAACCAATAATTCTTTTTTTAAATTTATTTATCCCTACCTAGCTAATAAATAATTACAGAAACAAACCTAGATTCAGAATATCCATATAAACAATTAAAGAGATTTGTTTCAGGGAGAAGACAGTGAATGCAGTTCTGGGATGGGAAGCTGTATCCCCAAATCTGCCAGTGCAGCAGGAGCCTTGACAGGACTGCATGAGGGATTGGATACTTTGCACAAGGCACAGCCCCAGCAGGGAGAAGTGAGTGTTCCTGGGGTTCCATGGCCAAAGGGAATCTCTCTGCTCCCAAAACCCTTGGCATGTTCAGTCATGCAGTCAGTGGCAAACAGCAGGAATGAGCAGGGGCAGGAAGGGGCAGAAGCAGGAATGGGCAGGGGCAGGAAGGGGCAGGGGCAGGAATGGGCAGGGACGGGCAGGGGCAGGAATGGGCAGGGACGGGCAGGGGCAGGAATGGGCAGGGACGGGCAGGGGCAGGAATGGGCAGGGACGGGCAGGGGCAGGAATGGGCAGGGACGGGCAGGGGCAGGAATGGGCAGGGACGGGCAGGGGCAGGAATGGGCAGGGACGGGCAGGGGCAGGAATGGGCAGGGACGGGCAGGGGCAGGAATGGGCAGGGACGGGCAGGGGCAGGAATGGGCAGGGACGGGCAGGGGCAGGAATGGGCAGGGACGGGCAGGGGCAGGAATGGGCAGGGACGGGCAGGGGCAGGAATGGGCAGGGACGGGCAGGGGCAGGAATGGGCAGGGACGGGCAGGGGCAGGAATGGGCAGGGACGGGCAGGGGCAGGAATGGGCAGGGACGGGCAGGGGCAGGAATGGGCAGGGACGGGCAGGGGCAGGAATGGGCAGGGACGGGCAGGGGCAGGAATGGGCAGGGACGGGCAGGGGCAGGAATGGGCAGGGACGGGCAGGGGCAGGAATGGGCAGGGACGGGCAGGGGCAGGAATGGGCAGGGACGGGCAGGGGCAGGAATGGGCAGGGACGGGCAGGGGCAGGAATGGGCAGGGACGGGCAGGGGCAGGAATGGGCAGGGGCAGGAATGAGCAGAAGCAGGAATGGGCAGGGGAGGAATGGGCAGGGGAGGAATGAGCAGAAGCAGGAATGGGCAGGGGCAGGAATGGGCAGGGACAGGGATGAGCAGGGACAGGAATGAGCAGAAGCAGGAATGAGCAGAAGCAGGAATGAGCAGAAGCAGGAATGACCACAGCCTTTGTCTCCCGACCCCCCAGCGGTGTCCGCAGCAGCACGAAGCTCAGGAGCAGCCCTGCAATGGCTCCAGCTCCGGAGAACAAAGCAAATCTCTGCCAAATGTAATCCCCAGTCTTGGCCAGAACCTTTCTTTTCACCCCGATGAGCAAATTCTGCTGCTCCCTGTGCTCAGGGCAATCCCGGTGTGCAGCAAACTTCATCCAGGCAAACTCCAGCTCCTGCTCCAAAGGTGCCTGGGTACTATTTCCAAAATAATTACACTTAGCACTTGTTATTTTTAGGGCATCGAGGAAAAATTTGTGGTATAACTTTAAACAAAGCAACATTTATTAAATGCTGTACACCTGGGATAAAACGGGCATGCCTGGGGCAGGTTTGCTGCTCCCCAGGCGCAGAGCGGGGAAGGCATCCCACGCCCGTTGTCGTGGTGCCGTCCCGGAGCCCCGGGCTGCGGGAATGCCGCAGTGCCGGCCGCGGGAACGCCGGTCTCCCAGGGACATCCAGCGGTGGCACCGGGGAAGTCAGAGCGCTCCTGGATCGCTGACCCCGCCGGGCTCCGCCGGGATCCAGGGCTCACCTCGCTGTTCCGCTGCGACAGGCAGAGTTCTGCAAACTGCAGCGTGGCTTGGATCAAAGATAAAAAATAATTTAAAAAAAAATCGAAGTAGAAAGCCCAGGAGCAGCTTTGGGAAGCGGCTTCCAGGGGCTCTGAGCACCCAGGAACGTCCCGTACCCGGCACAGCGAGAGCCGCCCGAATTCCGGGCTAGGTTTGCACGTTTAATTCAATTTCTGCTGTGTGCATCCCCGCATGGAGGCTCCTGACAAGCCTTCGGGCACCCTTTGAAGCCGTGCTCCTCCTGCACCAGGTCAGGGCTCGGGCAGAGATGCAGAGGGGACAGTGTGGTCTCTCCCCGGGGTCAGGGGGATCCACACCCCAGTGTGGGGTCTGGCAGGGCAAAGGCAGGAGCTGACAGCCCCCTCTGATGCACAGAGAGTTTGAAATCAGCAAAAACCGTGGGAAATCGGGGAAAGATGAGAAACCTACAGATTATCCACCTCTCCTTCCCTGACAGTCCGGATCTGTTCAAGATACTATTTCTAAATGGAAAAGGCGAAAGTTAATTATTAATAATAATTTTTAAAAGGTAGAATTAACAATTTTAGCCTGATATGAAGAAGCCCAAGCTCGAGCCCTGTCCTTCCCGTTCCTCAGCCCTCATTCCCACAAACTCTGGTACCAGAATTCTGGTACCATGGGTTCCCAGCTGCAGCCTCAGCTCCCACAGCCTGGCAAACTGGGGCTGGACATTGCATCCCCAAAGCAGCTTCGGGCCTCTTTCTTTGAGAACTTTTGTGCAAGTAGGTGGGAATGAATTCAAAGGTTTATCAATACCCTACTTGCCATTTTTTGGCTGAACCATTTAGAAAGATCAGCTCCCTTCCTTCAGGCAAATCCGGTGCCCCCAGGCTTTGCTTTGCCTTTCTCCTACAGAGCCAGGGTGGGTGGAATGTTCTCAATGTTCCATTACCAGGTCAGCAGCTTTAATAATCCCTTTGTATCTATGATTAAATGTCCTTCCTCAAGATTGCAGGTGCTTATGTCACTGGGGACAGGATATTTTAAATTTTTCTTCCTCACCTCTCAGATTTTGTTAACTTTCAGGAGAAGTTATGGAGGGGGAGAGAGGCAGGAAAGGTTTGAGCTTGCAGGAAATAATTTTTCATTTAGCTCTTTATACTTAAGAGACTGGGAGGTTTTTTGTCATGAAGTGTTCTAAAATGCCAAACTCTCAAAACAGTGATTATATTTAATGAAAAGCAAGGTACTGTGATCTAGGACCTACCTCAATATCTAATAATTGAGTTAATTTTAAAACATTGGTTTGTATCTTCAAACAGAAATGAGAAGTTGATGAGAAGTCTCTTGGAGCAGCATCACCACTGTAAACAGTGAGGTCCAAAATGGGCTGAATGCAAAAATTCACATGGAATGGCACAAAATAATTCTTAGGCCCTGAATCCACAGGGGACTTTAATTTGTTGGGTTAAGGTTGGTGATTTTTTTCAAAATTGTCTTCTAAATTGCAGAAAACTCATGAGTAATATTTAATCTTCATGTTTGGGGATGGGATTTAGAAGTGCCCTCTGGACTGTAACTAATTCAGTGTAACAGAAGCACAGTCAAAGCAATGAAAATTCTGTCCTGACACTGCCAAACTGGCTGGGGGAGAGTTCAGGTGGAAACTGCATCTTCTGTGGCTTACAATGGGCTTCTTTATTTCAGTTTCTAAACTCTTCTGTCCAGGACTTTGAAGACAGAGGCTGTTAATTGAGTTCTAAGGGGTTTGAAAAAAAAAAAAAAAAACAACAAAAAATAGACTCCAAATTTATTTTATCAAAGTGTTGTGGAGTAAATTGAAATGTAATTAAAGTAAAATGGACTGAAGAACATTGCTAATAGTCAATGCCTTTCTTTGTATAACAGCTGGGGCTTTCTTTTAGCAATTATTCTAATATTTTCTGTACTCAGAATCATCTAGCTCAGATAAGTCCTCCACTGGTGGGACGTGTGATAACTCTTTGTGTTTTGGGTCCTTGTAATAAGTTAAAAGGTTTTAAAATCCAAAGGAATTCACTCATGCCACAGGTAGGGTTGTTCAAATGGGAGTTCTTTGTTTTTAATCTCTGTGAAACTCCAAATTTCCCCTCAAAGATGGACTGACTTCAGAAAGACCTTGAGCAAAGCAGACAAACTGAAGTTCCCTCAGCTAAACATGGCCCATCTGGAATGTGGAGCTATAATGGGCCTCAGAGGCTGGAAATGAAGTTCCTCCCCCTGGAGAGGACGGTGTGTGCTGGAGCCTCATGCAGTCCCAGCTGGAATGTTGAAGTGATCTGCTGGGGGCCTCCTGACTGATCCCAGGGACAAACCCAGCCCGGGCTGAGCTGTGTTAAATTCCCTCTGCAAACAGCACCTCTCCCCATCCCCTCCTGGAGCAGCTCTTCCCGTGCAGATCCCCTGGATCCATCAAAGCTGATCTTATCTGGTTTCCCCTGGGTTAGGTTTGATCCCCATGGGTTTGATCCTGTTCCTTTGCACACAGCTGCTGTGCACTGAGCCAGGATTTATTTTGGTGGAGGACTGAGCACTGCAGCTCCCACCCAAACCTTGTTCTGCCCAGGTGCTGCTCCAGCGTTGAGTGAACCTTTGCAGATCCCAGATTTGAAGCTCCTCAAATACAAGATTTCTATCAAGCACAAACCATTAGAAAAAGAGCCCTTAAAACTTTTGGAGAACCTGGAATTGTTAAAGGCACCTGTCTGAACTCACGGGGGGTGCACAGGGGCCAGCTCAGCCTTTGCCTCCACCTCTCTACAGTCAAAGAACTTTAATCTGGCCAGGTGGAAATATTCCTGACTCTGCCATTTAGCTTTGCTGGGGACAAACTAGAGAGTGCTTGTCAAGCTTAGCCCTAATCTGCTGAGAAAAGCTGCCATGATCACCTCAGAGGAACTTTCTATCAGTGTGATGTGGAGTTACATCTGAGCCAGTTTGTTCATTGTGCTACCCAAACTGTTAAATAAATCCTGGTCAGTCTTTCATCTCTAAATATGCAATTCTATTGCACATCATCTGTGCCTGAGGAGCAGCCAAAGGGTTTGGGTATGGCAAAGGCACAGAGCTTCTGTCCTGTGGGGCTGACACTGCTCTGACAGCTTTGGGTCAAGTGATCCCCCGTGGTGAAGGCACATGAACACACCTGACAGGTCAGATGCTAAACTCACAAATATTCTATTCCAGAATACCACAAATATTCTGTTCTGCACAGTTTAAGTGGGCACTGATTACTTTGTTGCCTCTCAGGACTTGTCTCTTTATTTTTTTTAAATAATGTTTTAAATCATTGGTTTTAATTTGCCTTACAGGGGAAATTTTGCTCTCCAGCCTTATTGCAACCCATTGTCTAATTGGGATGTCAGGGTTGTCATTGCTTCATGCTGCACCCTCACAGGTCTTGATAGAATCTCATTCCAAATAGTTCAGGGAATCAGTGTTTTCAGATTCTGTAAGTTCACAAAAATTCTTGTTTCTGAACTCTTCTGCTGAGGAGCAGAAGGGCATTTACAAATGCACACAAACCAGTCCACAAAACATTTTTTACTACCTGATAGTTCATGAAAAATTCTAACTTGGCTGTGACAATTCCAATTGTATCATTAGCTAGCAAAAAAACAAAAAATAAGATTATTCACAGCATCTTTCAGTATTGAGTAACTTTAAAAGTGTTTGGAAGGTGTTTTGTCTATAGTTTGTTGTGCTATTACAGTAATTACATTCTTCCAACAAAGCAGGCATGAAAATAAGAAATCCCTCCTTTCATCACAGTCCCTCAGACTCCAGCAATGCCTTTTGGTGACAGCAAAGGATGATTGCCTGTGCTTAAACCCTCACTGGCTCTGAACAAATTTCATGAATACTTGGAGCTGTTGAAGATTTTCTGTCTGAAATTGGCCTCCTGTCATTTCAAAAATAACAAAACTAAGGGTAGCTTAAAACCATGTTGAGTAGAAAGTCAAGGTGTCCTGTAGAGGAATTGAATTCTATTTGGAGGATCTGTGGATTAGAGGTGAAGATGCCCTGTCTCTTCCAGGTGGATATTCCAGATGTGGCAGCACAACTGGGTAGGCAGCACAATTTTCAGTGATTAATGTTTGTCCTTTGGCACCACCGCTGCACTTCAGCGTCTCTGACTTCCCCACTGCAATGCAAATGCCCTCGGTGAAAAGGCAGTTCCATGGCAGTGCCATAAGGTTAGCAGGAGTTCCCATTGTGATGCCTGTTAATCAGGGCAACTCCTCCACACAGGTGACTGACAAGGCAGCTCCTTCACCCCCTGCTGAAACCAAAATAGGTCACTCTGTAATTCCAGAATGTTTCCAGGCACCAAGTTCAACAAGGGGTTTGTGAATGAGATCATTCAGCCAGTCCTGCAGCTTCCCCAGTTCAAGATAAATGTGCTCCTTTATCTGCAGCTTTATTACTACTACTCTTCTTAATGATCTGAATTACTTCTCCAGTTTTAAAGATGTACATTTTAAGTGACCTGGCAGATTTCACATCCTCCCATTTCATCCTTTGGATCATTTTTGCCTCAGATTCAGCCAGGTGCAAAGCAGTGATTCTGTACTGGGCACAGGCTCTGCTCTTGGTTCTGTCCACAGAGAAAGAATGAGGAGATAGAAGGGAGCTGTTTCTGGATAACACATTTAAATTCCTTTTACATTAGCTCTTTGTGTGTTCATCAAGTATTAATTCAAAGTGATCAGGAGAAACTATTTCCTTATCCCTGGAAGCACCACAAGCAGAGTTAAATCTTTGAGGAACAACCTGTTGCTGCCACTGGATCACTCCCTAGCTGCTGGTATTCAAGCCCTCCCAGAGGCAAACTAAACCAATTCCCAGATGGCCCCAGATCTCAGCTTCTGAATGAACTTCATTCCAAGATGTAGTTTATTTTCCATGGTTAGGGTGAGGCTCTGATGTAGTAGAGATTTTAGCAATGCACTGAGTCATGCTGGGCTCCAAAACCTCTCTGGGGTGCTCTGCTGGTGACTAAACTGATAAACCAGGGTGACTTTATCCTCTCTGAATCCCACTGCAGGAGTTTGGGATTCAAGTCTCACAGAGACAGAAGGCAAGGAGAAAACCAATCTTCTCAAGTGCAGACACAGGAAGGTTGAAGGAAATCCTAAGGCAGAGGACACGGGGGTAATTTCATCCAAAAGAGAGATTTCAATCATTTCAATTTGGCCCCACTAATTACTCCAGTACAAGATTTATTTTGAAATGCAGGATGAAGGGATGCCCCATGAAAACAAGAGGCTTTGTAGATAACACTGACCAAAGAGATGTGACAGAGCTGCTTGAATATTAACATCATTCACAAATTACTTTTGAGGCTTGGATATAATATTTGTTTTCTTTTGGGGTGTAAGAAGCTCTGTGACTATAGCTGGGTTAACCTTCCTACTGCTCCAAATGCAGTCTCCTAAAGGGGACAATTCTCCCTCAAGTGAGGGGAAATGTGGATTTAAATATTTATCAATAGAATGAACTGCATCAGTTTAAGCTTAGAGGAGGTGGGCAAGGATGGACACTGCATGCCTGGAGGTGGAACAGGATGGGCACTGCAGAACTGGAGGTGGAACAGGATGGACACTGCAGAACTGGAGGTGGAACAGGATGGACACTGCAGAACTGGAGATGGGACAGGATGGGCACCACAGAACTGGAGGTGGGACAGGATGGACACTGCAGAACTGGAGATGGGGCAGGATGGACACTGCATCCCTGGAGGTGGGACAGGATGGGCACTGCAGAACTGGAGGTGGAACAGGATGGACACTGCAGAACTGGAGATGGGACAGGATGGACACTGCAGAACTGGAGGTGGAACAGGATGGACACTGCAGAACTGGAGATGGGAGAGGATGGACACTGCAGAACTGGATGTGGGAGAGGATGGGCACAGGCTCCTCTGGCTGACCATCCAAGAAGGGAACTGCTCCACCCACTACAGCACTGCTGCCTTTTGCTAACAACAACCTCCAGAGACCCAGGAGGCCACAATTAGGCAGAGCAGCTCAGCTGACCCTGGGAGATAGCATCAGTGTGCAGCAGGCAGCTCTATGTTTAGCTCCAGTTAACGTCACTTGTCACACATGGGGATGCACTTTACCTCCACGGTGTGTTTGAGAGGCAGATAAGCTTTGCCTCCACACCCCTCATTTTGTATTTGTGAATAGTTCTCTGGGCTCAGCTGCATTCCTCATTCAGCAGCAGAGGAATGGTCGAGGATTTCAAGCTGGAGAGTGAAACAGGCTTTACAAAAAGCCTGCAGCCCCTTCTTTCTTCCTCCCTCATCCAGGAGCCCCAACTCCCCTTGGCAGCTGGGTGGCCAGGGACCCACTTCCCTGCAGCAGGGCAGTTGCAGGCCAGTGTGACTAAGTCAAAAGCACAGACTGTGTTGAAGCCAGTGGTCTTGAGGTTAGGCCCTCACACCCCAGGAACACCTCTGCCAGATCCTCTGGCCCAGGAGAGGCTGGCTGTGAGTCCTTTAACCCCAGTGCTGCATTTCTTACTTCAACAGAAATGATAAACCAGTGATGCTCACTCCCAATAATTGCCTCTCCTAACCTGGCTTGTCAGGTCTGTGCTTGCTGCAGTGCCTGCTGTGGGGAATCACTTGGTTCAAATCCTTTGATTTAGAGTTTTCCTGGAGCTCCTTCAGTCAGAGCAGTCCTGCCTGACCAGTCCCTGTTCCCCCCTGAAACCAGCATCAAACTACCCAGGGCTGAGCACTGTGGCTCCGTAAAATGGATGGGTTTGTACCCAAGCAATATCCAGGCACCAGGCTGCCAATTGCTCAAAAGGAAAGGTTTCTTTTTTTAATATGGAAAAAAGATGTTGGCATTCTGCAGCAATTAAAGGGGAGGTGAGGGCACACAAGGGAGGGAGTCAGATCAGCAGGCACAAATTTGACCGTGGCAAGATTGTTAAATGAAAAGTGAGAATTGAGGATGGAAAAGAGGGAGGAACATCAGAATTTAACAGAATTTACTCAGACACGCTCAGGAAGCAGATAAAAAAGTCATGCAAATGCTCAATCCTCTCACCTATAAAGTGATCCAATGTACTGCCACTGTGGTGTTTATGTTTACTCTTCCACTGAGAGGACTAAGCAAACCTCTGGAGTATCTGTTCTTTTAAGGGGATTTACTGGTTGGGCCAATGGCTTAGGATTTAGTGCTTTGGGAATTCTGTTCTTTGTTATATTCCCGTTCTTGCTCTGTAGTTTCTAAATGAAGGTCACTAACACAGCTCTTACTCTGGAGAAGTACAAAACTTACTTTCTCTAGAAAGGACAGCAAACACTGCAAATAACTCCACCTACAACTTATCTGGCAGTTGCTATTGTCAGCCTCAACAAATGTTTCTCCAAAAGACATTATGTCAATTATCATTACGTATAGAGATGCATAACTTAGAGACCAAAATTAGCTCAAGTAGCTGATAGAGAAAAATATTTCTTGCAGGCAGGGTCAGCATTTGACTGGGCCAAGTTCCAACTAAGCTTAAGCAACTCATTTAATAGGGGTAAGTAAACACTGGAAAACAAACCAGCTGAGAGCTTTTGTTGTGTGGCACAGACACATGCAGCAGTATTTTTGTCCTGCATTTCCCACTGTGGATCTGCTGTTTCTCACACTGTGATTATGTCCCTCTGCCAGGTGCATTCAGCTCGGGGAAACAGGCACAGAGAAACTTGACTGAACTGTTGGGCCCTGCAAGAAAAACTTCTCCAGATCTCAGCTGTCTCAGATGTACTCAGTGTTCCAGGCATAAGTTTTGCAGTGCTGCTGGTTTTCAGCTAAAAACAAAGGTGAAATTTGGGGTGTGCTGTAACAATGGGTTGAAGGTACTGAAATAAAACACCTCTTTGGTGTCTCAAAGCTGTGGCTTTGAGAGTTGTGGCTCTCTGGGACCTCTTCAGAATTCAGTGTTTAAGTGTGGTTCAGGCTGTGGGTGAGTTCTGAACTCTGTAATGCTCCAACAATTTAATGACTGGAATTTCTACAGCCAGACTTTGAAGAGGAGACAGAAAAGTGTTTTGAATGCAGAGACTTGTCACTATCAGTCACTGGGGTCCCCCATGTACCAAAGCCAAACACTGAGCACAGGTGGGTGGCTGTTTTCTGTGCTGTGCATGAAGAGCAGCTCTGTCCTTTGCATGGTCAAGAAAAACCGTGAAAGGAGGAATATGAAAAAGGAGGAACACAGTGTCTCAAATCTAGGATGCTGCTCATCCCTGCAGCAGCACAGCTACAGATTGCAAAAAGCACAAGATGTTGGCCAAGATGGCTTAGAGCTGGCAAACTCCAGGGAAGCAGAAGTTCAGAAGGAATATGACTCAGGTTCTGCAGAGAAAAGCATGAAAGGAAGATTATGTGGAACAAAATGATGCTGGGAATGCAGAGTGATCAGGATGAAGGGGAGCACAAGAGTCATCTGAACAAGCACTCATTTAGGACAAACAATGAACCAAAAAAAAAGGTAAAAATATCAGAAGTCTCTCTCCACTACAATTGAATTTCTTCACTGTTTGGTGGTGGGGGTTCAAACCAAAACACGAGTGAGTGAATGCTGCTTGCTGTGTGCTTGTGTCAGGCTGCCCATGAGCTGCAGACACAATGTCTAAAATCTGTGATTTGAATGTGCTGTCTCCCTCCACCAACAGGGGCTGACAGAGTGAAGCAAGACAGAAGCTGAATAATGAAAAGTAATGTAATTTTCAAAATCTGTAACTTATTTTCTCCCTTTTCCTTAATATCGAGCTAAAATAGAGCCAATTTTCTCAAAATGTACTCTTACGTACTCTCATGTTCCCAGAAGTCAGTTGGCTTTGGAGTTTTACTTTTTTCTGGATGTTTTTTGTTTGGGTAGTTTGTGGGGTGGTATTTTGTTTTGTTTGAGGGGGTTTTTTGTTTGTTTGGGATTTTTGTGGTTGTTTGTTGGGGGCTTTTTTAACAATGAACTATAAAGAAGTTCATTCCACAGAGATATTGGAACTTCTTCCAAAGTCGTTCTCCTGTCACAGAATTCAACACTCACAACATTCCCAGTAACATCACACAGATCCACTGTGAACATGACTCCAAATAAATGCTTTATGAGGGCACCTCTATGTACCTCTGCTGAAAACAGATTTTGCTGGTCAGACTTCTCTGCTCAGCTGAGTTACTCAGCCATGTGTAAGTGGTAGCAGCAGAGGGTTACCTGATTTAAATCCAGGTATTCTGATTTGCTTCTCCTAATCTCGATCTCGAGAGTCAAGTGGCTTTGCACCACTTGTAGCATTTGCAGATTGCCTGGAAATTGTGAGGGAATGCAGCCATTCCTGGAGAGTTTGTGGAATCAGCAAGACTCAATCCCTGCTGGAGACTTTACTTTTGTTTCCTAAACACCTTCATCTCCTTTCAGAGGAGTCAAAATTAAATAATATCGCTGTCTGAACAAAGCTGTTCCACCGAGCAGCCTTCTGGGCAGAGCACTGAGGCTCATCCATCTGCATCCTGGAGGAACAACCACAGGAAAATGACACCTCCTGTGTGTCCCAGCTGCACCCAGGGGCTCTCCTGTGTCCCTAGCTGCAGTGATCCCAGGCACCTCTGCAGGACTGGGAACAATCCAGGTTTGAACATTCCTGCTCTGTTCCTCCATGGATGCCATGCCCTGGCCATGTCCCTGCACTCTGACGTGACAGTGTGGCACACACCCACTGCCATGTCCCTCCAGCCACAGAATTCCTTCTGGGAGCCTCTCAGCAGCTTGGCTGCCACATCAGGTCAGCTCCAGTGGCAGAAAGGAGCTGCAGCACAGCCAGAATGTCCCCACTGGCTCCTCTCAGAACACCTCCCCAGGATTGTAATGAAGAACTTTGTGTGTGTGGTGAGTGGCCGTGGGAGTCAGGTCCTCACTTCCAAAGCTACCCAGGGGAGAAAAAAGGCAACTCCCCTGGGAAAGCCCCCAGAAAGAGAGTCTGGGCCTTGTCAGAATGCATAAAGCACAAAGGGTGAGTTCCTCAGGCACAATGCTCCTGGCAATTCCCACTTCCTGTCTCCCAGAGCTTCCCTAAGTGCAGCTCTACTGCTGTGACATCTGACTTTGAAGCAGCAGAGTCATGAGTGACACAGGTCCTTACAGCCCCTGACATGGACATTGCCATTATGTAATCTGAGTGCCAGCCCAAGTTTATTTTTACAAGCATTTCTGTGCCCTCCATAAGCACTTGGCAATTACTGTGACACATGCTCCATGATTTGGGGACATGGGATTGAAAAGGACATCACTGGTTCGCAGAGTGCAGCCTCTTGCATATAATCCTGTTAACGAGTTAATCAAGCTTTAATTTGGGACTAGGGACAGAGTCTGTCTGCGCTGCTCCTGCTGGGATCCATCCTGGAGCCCATTCCTGAGTGAACAGGAGAGGTGTGGAGGTGAGGGGATGGACACTGAGGATGTTCTGCACAGGAAACAGGCAGGGAAATGCTGCTGCCCCCAAGAAAATTGCCTAAATGGGAAAAACCCTGCAGGTGTTGTTCCCTGATCCTCTGGGTGTGAGCAGACCTCCACCCTGAGGAGCCAAAGTGTGTCTGGAACTGAGGAGAAGACAGATTCCACAGAGCTGCCCTGCACAGCTCAGAGCTGCTGTCCCTGCAGAGCTGAGCAGGCTGTCCCAGAGAGGTGGGAGAGGAGAGGATTTTAGGGAACATCCAAGCTCGGGTGGGTCACGGTGCCAAAAGGTAACAAACACAAAGAGTGGACTTCACAGCTTTTCTTTGTTCTTCTCTTCAGACTCAGAACTGATCAGAACAATTTTGCATCAAAATTTGATTTTTATGGATTATATTTCACTTTATGTCGATTTAATTACATATTTAAAAATTTTAAAACATTCATTTTGAATCATTTCGAGTCTGAAAATTGAGGGGCTTTTTTACTCTTATGTTTATTTTATGTTATTTTTTCTATCAACAGGACTGGTGCTAAGAATAACAGATGCAAAGTGGGAAGGTGTTTCAGTATGCAAAAAGAAGGCATCCTGCTCTAGAGAAAAAAGAAAATATTCATCAAAATAAGCACCAGGCTTTGCTTAATCATTGTTTCTTTCTTAGAGGTCAGATCAATTTTAGTGTTATTGAAAAAGTAGATTTAAAAAATACCCAGCCAGGCCTTCAGCTTATACATCTCCAGGTGAACTTATTTTGTAGTTGAAATCAGTGTTCAGGGCTAGTCCTTTGTGCAGTTTGATTCCTCCTCACCTGACCCCCAGGACAGCCTGGTACATCAATCTAAGGCCTGTTTGCAGACAGTGACTCCTCCTGGTGACAGCATCTTGGGGTCAGTGTTTGCTCGTGTTCACCCCGACCAGGCCCCAGGAAGAAGCACACTCTGCTGATTACCAGGAATCTTCTGCTTTGCTTTGAGACCAGAATTTGTTTTTCTAGGAACCAAAAGTATTTCTTGACCACACGTAGAAAGATGATGCAGCTGTGCTCCCTTACTATAATAAAACTTACTGTTTCTCATGTAGATGAACATTCATCTCATCCCATTCAAATTTAGAAATTATTAGCTTTGGAAATGCAACCTTTGAATCCAAAGGAAGGTTAGGAATAAGCATTTCTAGGAGACAAACCAGTATTTCCCAAGCTTTGTGGCCCAGGTGTAAGGGAGCTCACAGCACTCAGTGACCATGTGGGAAAAACTTCCCTCTGGAGATGGAATTTGGGTGAATAAAAGCCTGGGCAGGACTTTCCATGACACAGAGGTAACCAGCTGTACTGACAGAATAGAATCCCTCAGTGTCCTCGCTGACCTCAGAGACCTCAGTGACCTCCATCCCATTCTGAAGGGAGGCTGCTGCTATTGGATTTTCCGTAGAAAAGACTGACCATCCTTAACCTTAAACAAATAATTGTTTTCTGTTGGATTTTCTTTGGCAATATAAGAGGATTTGATTTGAAAGCTTTGAAGGGCTGAGCTCTGCTCTGGGCTGGCACTTTCTGTGGACCCCTCAAGCTGGTGATGTCCTTCCCATCCAGCTCTTAGGTGATGCTTCCGTTCTAACTCCACTGCTGTCTGAGAAGTGATACTCATCAATTATGTTCTCTCCCTTTCTTCCCTCCCACTTTTTGGCTGACTATCTATTAGACTTTGAGCTCTTTGGCAGGAGGAATGAGAGTTACCATCTGCCTATGCAGTGAGGAGCACTCTTAGATGCAAAAAAAGATAAATGCTTATGATAGCTCATCAAAAGATCAATTAATGTTAAGGCAGAAAACACTGAAGTCAGGAATTCCCACTTTGTCCCAGCTTTGAATTCCAGTTTTATCAGACAAATACTATCAAAAACTCCTCTGAATTACTGGGGACCCTTCTTGAAGCTGCCAAATGTTTGAGCTGCAACTGCAACTCTGGTAAAGCTCTCTGTGGAAAGGCTGAGGGAGACACAACTGTACAATTGAGAAATCCTCTAAATCTTTGTAGCCAATGACCTCCGGAATTACCTGGTAAATGTTTAGCAGAACCTCTACCCCCTACAACAAAAGCTACAAAGGCTTCTCAGCACTCTACTGTAAGCTTAAGCCATAAAATTTGCAACTCCAAAGCCATGAATCACAGATGTAAAAGTTGCAGTTACACAAGAGCACTGGATAAAATATTAAAAACTATGATCTATAATACAAGCTGTGTCTCCTGCTGTCTGTCAGTGAGAGGGTGTCACCGAGCACTTCTGCACACCCTTGGTACAGAATGAGACATCTGACTCCCCTGCAAAGGCTGCAGACAATCAGTTTTCTTCATTCTTGCATGTCTCAAACTGCCAAGTCCTTGGAACAAAAGATGATGATAATAACAGATTAACTCTCCTTTTCTGAGCTCAGTCCAAGGAGCTGTCACAACATGGTTTGTGCAACATTCTTTAACAACCTGCAGTTAGACAATCAAAGATGTTTTTGAAATAATTACGGCATTTGCTCAAAGGTAAATCTCAGAGTTTTGATAAAATAGCAGTGCCCTTCAGCTAAATCCATATGGGTGAAAGGAGAAAGAGAAGGAACAGCAACATGTCCTTCCTTCCCTTTCACAGAGGCCTCAGCCAGCTTAGCACTGATCCCATGTAGCTGTGTACCCAGGCAATGAGATCCTGGGGACTCAGAACTGGAGTTCCTACATTCTGAAAGAGGCAATTAGCTTTTCTGTGCCTAAAATTCTACTCCTTGAAGAATGGGAATGAAACCAAATTGATGAGGGACATGTGGAGATGGGAAAAGCTGACTTGCTGTAAAGAGTGGAAAAAACCTACTCAGTACTTAAAAAATAGGCTGGATTTATGGATTTGCTCTCTAGGCAAGTGTCTGAAAACTGCTCCTGCAAGTCAAATATCACAACACAGGTTCTCCTTTAAAAGTGAGCACACTCCCTGTGCACATGGTTGTGGAGACAGTTGGTGAGCAAGGACCAAGCAGTTCCAAACCATGGGAACCTGCTGCATCCATTAACTCATCAGAATAGCTCCAGGTATCCCTATTTCCTAGCAGAGGAGGAT
Organism: Nicator chloris; assembly: GCA_013400495.1. NCBI lineage: Eukaryota > Metazoa > Chordata > Aves > Passeriformes > Pycnonotidae > Nicator > Nicator chloris. Next base: position 148,560 of record WAAE01020611.1, read on the forward strand.
CTAATAGGATGAGGATTACAGTGACATGGTATTGTCCAGCACAAACTTCCAGATGTGAGGAAAGTACTGCTGATACTTCTGTCTCTGTGATGATCTGCAGGATCCTTGCTGGCTTCTCTCAACCCTTAAGGAGAAGACTGAGAGACCATGGGGGAAGGAGGCCCAAAAACTTGCCCAGTTCTGGCAATTCCCCCTGGCAAGCAACAGAGGTGACACTGCAGAGGGATGTGACCTGATTGAGCAATGCCTGGGGGTCTCGAGCAATTTTATTTTCCATGAAATTGGCACTGCTGTGAGATGCTGCTGTGAAATGTTCCACTCTGGGGCTAAGGGCAGCCCCTGTCCAGCACTGCTGCTTGTTTTCCAGCATTCCTCAGCGGGGAATCATAGCAGCCACAGAGCCCAGGTGGGGAATCCACCCCTCAGAGACACCACTCGGGGACAGCAGGACAGGAGGCTCCAGCCCGTGCTCCCCTGTGCTGTGAGAAGGTGGCTGTGCAGGCAGGAGCACTCACAGCCTGCAGCAGGTGGCACAGTGCCTGGCTGATCCCAGCATCCCGGGAAAACGAGGGGGTGGATGGGGAGGTGACTCAGCTCAGAGGAGCAAGTAGCTCAGCTGGAGTTGAAATCCTACTGGAGCAGTCTCATTATGGCTTTTACAGGACCTTTTCCATGATGTGCAAATACAGCCTAAGAAACTGCTTTGGCCAGTGTTTGTTACAGGTAACACCAGCCCCCAGCCCCACTCCTTGGGCTTTGCTGGCTCCTCTTTTCACACCAGCTCTCCTGAGCACTGCTGTGATCTCCAGCCCTCATTATTCACTTGGAAGATGTCATGGCTCAAAGCCACACCAAGCCTTCCTCTCCCCTGGACAGGTACCAGTGTCCCTGTCACCTCCAGCAAGGAATGAGCCTGTTCCCTCCCCTCACACGGGTCTGGACCTGCTCCCAACAGCACCTCATGGGAGCTGCAATGACAACCTGAGGCTCAGAGACACTTCAAACTTCTCAGAACTACCTAACTGTGAGGAGAGTGACCCAAAAAACACCCCCCCACACAAACACAGCATGACAGGAAATGTAATAGCAAAGGATTTTTTTGCCAGTGCTGCAGAACTATTTTGAGCACTTGGTGTGGACTCCAGCAATCTTGACAAACCTTTTAAGGATTACCAAGCTCTGAAGTAGAAGTTTATTTTCTAAACACTGTGATGCAAAAAGGGACCTGCAAGAACCACTCTGCTCCTGCTACTTTCCTTACAGTATCACCAGAAGGGAGCAAAAACATCTCCCATCTCCTCTATGATACAGCAAATGTGCAAAGAAAGCAGTTCTGTTCTCTCTTCATCCTCCTGTTGGGCTCCTCTAATCAAACAGAATGGAACGGAAAAGGTTTTTCCTAAAGGCCATTAGAGTTTGCTAATTATTGTGAAATTAGGTTCAGTTCAAAATAATGTGCCCTTTTTAATTTGCTAATATTTATACCATCCCTGAGAGAAAAAAAGGACAGAGTGGAAGAATAAGAAAAAAGCAGCCTGCAAATGTTTCATTTTCTCTCTCCTATTCCTTAAAGCAGCATTGGTATCAGCTGACATTAGAAAGGAATATATTGAAATAATTCTTGCCCTGCCAATGTGTTTCTGAGCAGTTGCACAGGGCAGGTGAGTTTGAGTAGAGATACCCAGAGAGGACAACACTAACAACTTTTGAATGACCTCTCCTTGCCAGAGCCCTGCCAATCTTTTCTGCAGTTGCATTCTAATCTGCCTGCAAGCAGAGAAGCTCAGGGAAGCCATTTCCAGAGCTGTGCACTCCAGTTGTGTCTCAAAGCTATGCAATACCTTGATTTGACAAAGATACCAGCCAGTATCTGGTTGTGCAGAACACCTTTCTCCTCACACTTAGACACAACATTATTTTAGGATTTCAGCAGACAAAATCATGGCCAAAGAAGTGCATGAAGCAGCTCAGACAAAGATGTAACAGTTCTAAAATTCACTTTACAAGCTCAAACACCTTATTGCAAAACATTGTTTGCTTAAACCTTCAATTGATGGGCCTGGAAAGAGCAGGAAGAAATCCTCTGTTCTATTGACACTAACAAACCCACAGTTCATTCTTGACTTCCTCATTTAAACACTTAGCTTCACTGCTGGTTTTAGGATAACCTTCAGAGCATTTAGTGTTAACCACAGATTCACAGAGTACATGGGGTTCAAAGATCCTACACCTCTTGCACTATCCTCTGCTCTAGCACTTCTGGTCTAACACCTTCCTCTCCTTTACAGTCTCCTATTGACATTTCACAGAAGAATTTATAAAGAAATCCTCTCGCTCTGCTGTTTGACCAGATCTCCAAACAGACCTGCAGCTCTTTGTGCCTCAGTCTCTTCCCTGATCCATGAGGCCTGCAGGACACGTGAGGCTTCAGGGATCCTCCCCCATCGGGAATCTCATTTCAAAGCCAACTCTTCATTTGCCATTTTTCTTTGAAAATCTACATCACAAATGTGGTTCTTTCTATTTCTGGTAACATCCCAATAGAAGAAGTATTTTACTAAGATTCCAGCAGCTCCTGTAAATACTGAAATCACTGAGGCTGCATCATCTGGCAAGAACAACCTTCTGGATGGGGTTTGGATCAAAGCAGCCACTGCAGCCAGCCCAGAGCCCCTGTTGTCTCATAGCAACAGGATCATTTGCTGAGGAAGCAGCACTGATCACCAGCTGGAGCACTTTTTGTTGTGCCTTATTCATGAGGCAAAGTCAGATGCATCCGTGGCTCTGAAATATCACTGGGACATGCCTTGAAACCCAATTCCATCCCCTGTGCCTGACACTCACACCTCAGCAGCTACAGACAGGAGAAGGGTGCAGCTCTGTCAATAGCAACAATAATAGAGAAGGAAAAAGCAATATTAGAAATATTCCAGGAATATTCATTACACTGAGAATTACTTCATTACAAGGAGAAGCTGCAGCTCTTCACTGGTCTTTCTCAGGGCTACCTGAACCTATCAGAACTTCTTTACTGCTCCCTTTCCAACAGCTTCTGGAGTAAGGAAGATCTCACCACACTGCATTTGGGTTGTGCTCTGTCCAGCAAGCAAACCCAAGTTTTTCCTTTAACAACTACTTAGATCTTAAAGCCACAGAAATCCCCAAGGGAACAAAAAAGGGGGAATCACAAGCACAGTCAGGCTTACAGAAGTATTTCTATACCAGACTGTGTGTTTGGTTTTGTGGGGAATTTTTTTGTAGTATTTAAGCCCAGATTTTACTAAATGAAACTTTTTGAATGAGACAGGAGAAAATCTGAGTTGTAGCAACCTTTTGAAAAATTTCTACATGTGAGGTTTGTTCATGAGATGAAGTTTGCAATTACAAACCATAACCCAAAGAGAGGCAAGTGGCAATATTCTCACCATAAACTCCTGAGAAACATGGCAAAAAAACCCCCAAATGTGTGATTGAGTGAGATCCATGGAGCTGTCCTGAGATGTATTTATGTGCAGCCTGCAAGAGAAGGATGTTTTCATCTCAGGCTGCAGGTATCACATGAGCATAACTGTGCTAATGGAAAAGCAACTAATGTATCAAATGTGATGTTTTGCCTCAGATTTGATGAACCTGGAAATATTTGACAATGAAGGAATTTCAATGGTTTAATAAAAACCTGGACAATCTGTCCCTATAACACCACATCCAGTATCCTGTGACTCCAAACAACCAAACAAGAGCTAAACCTTGGCTGAGATTTCCAATTGCTTTAAATGTTAAAATGTTTGCTGCATTATAAGTGATAGCACTTTGATAAAAAAGATCCCACTTTGAACATATTTAAGGAATAGCTCTGCTAAGGAAGAGGCTGCTATTTCCCCCTGTTGATTTACAGAGTAAAACTGTCGTTCAGCAGATGGCTCATTACATTTTTGCACCGTGACTGTAGTAGGAGAAGGAAAAAAGGAACGAAAAAGAACAAAACCAAACCTCCTCACCACGACCACAGGAATAAGATGCACTGGTTGCTTGCTGTGTAATAAAACCTTTTTTTAGCTTTTATTCATGTACTGATCAGCAGACAATATCTAAACCTACTTTACAAGTGAATTCTCCTCATGTTTACAAGCCAGTCCCTATTTCAAGTGGCTTTGTTTCTGGATAAGACATCTCTTTAGAGGAAAGACTGAAAATTCCATCTAGCGTTTCCTGCTGTAATTTCCTTTCCTTAAAAGCCTTTAAAAGGGAAGATTCTTGTTCACGGTCTGTACACCTTCTGCTAAAATCTGAGTTCCAAGTTTGGACATCTCAGCAACAATCTTTATTGCCATCTATTCCATGGACTGCCCTTCCTGTTTTCCAAAAACAAAATCCTGTATTAATTTTGAAAATGGGATATCCTGTTGGAAGGCTTTGAGAAAAAAAAGAACATACTGAGCCTGAGATCTCAAGGATTCCTTCCGGTGCCTTAAGAGAAATAAAGAAATAGTTCTAGTCAAGACAAGGAAATATGGCAGGAAAAAACACTTGGGAGTTACAGTCAGAGCAATCCTAGAGAAATAAATAGTACAGAAATAATTAGAATTACATAAATGGTTCTTTTTCCATCTACACCCACAGACCCATTCAGGAACTGCAAGGAAAGAGGACATGACAGGACATTGGGAAGGGATGTCCACACAGCAAAGATCCACACAGAGAATTACTGCCATTGAAACAACCAACATTATTAGAGAATTCTATCAACTGGAGCTTCTAATAATATATTTAATTAAATGTAAGATCCTACGCTCAGCAAACATTCAAATAAACGTTGTTAACTATGACTCTTTCTTCTCAGAATGTCCAAACTCCATATAATTATGCCGAGTTCTAATTACTTCCTAGAAGTATCTATGCAGATAATCATCTACCCCCAGACTATCTCATGCTCAGTTGAGCAGCCATAAAAGTCCCAGTGTAACAGATTAGATTTGACCAGAAATATTTATTCCACTGCTAGAAGTACAAAGATAGAAATATCTGCTAAATACTTTGATCTTCTTGAATATCAGGCATAGTAAAAAGTATGAAATACCATTATACAGCTGTAAAAGTGGAAACAAGGGTTGTTATGCAAAACGAATGCAATGATGTGTCTATTCAAGCATACTGTCTTCCAAATAATCAGAATTTAAACTCAGATACTTTAGAGAAAACTTCAGTAAACCACACTCTGCACAATCCTGGAAAACTGCGCCGACAATGTAGTTTGAAGCTGAAGGACTGAGATTCTTTAAACGCCGTATTGCCTGTGACTCATGCAATTATCACATCTTTATCCAGCTCCTCCTGAGCTCTTTGTTCAGAATAATATCTTGCAGCAGTAAATTGCACATGCCGTTGGTTCTGGGCTAAAAACAAGTGCCCCTTCTACTCAGCACCTCGGCAAGAAGAGCAGGCAGGGGAGCATCTCTGCCTTTTCCCTTCTGGAAAACGTTTGCCCCCGGATGTGTTTGCTTTGAGTCCCTTCACTCAGATTCTGAAGGACAGATCGGCACAGGGAGCTCCCTCCCGTCGAAGGGGCACTTGCAGGTATTGTCACTTCCCAAGTAAGCAGAGTCAGTGGCCACACACTGCTCGTTTCAATTCCTCTCTTGCTGCAGCATTGCAGGTGCTGTGCACTTCCAGCTGTACAGCCACAAACCTCCCACAAAGAGACTTCAGAATTTCTCTCAGGATGGTGTTGGAAGTTTTGCTTTTAACACCAAACTCGAATGTTTCCAACTGATGAGTTTTTATACTGGGATTTTCAGAAATACATTCAGCTAACCGGTACAAGTGAACCTAAAGTATTTGATTTATTTTTAATAATCTCATCTGGTTCATAATGAATTTTTAACAATGGCAATCGCAAGCCTGCTACTTAGAGTACCTTCCCTGAAAAGGGCACAGCCAATATAAATGGCTGAAAGGCTCTTTTTGAGTTTACTGAGTAATTTTTGAACCCTAGAAACCACTCAGACAGTCATATGCAAGCTCAATGCTCACAAACTCATATCTCAGCTGCTGAGCACAAACCTGTGTCCTTAACAGGACGCTGGAAGAGACTCAGTCCAGTTCTCTCACTGACTTGAGTTCCTCTGTTCATAAACCATGGTGAAGAACAAGATTTTGCCATTGTACCCCTGAACAGCTTAAGGTTCCATTCCATTGCCATAAATTAAAGATTAAATAACGTGGCAGAGCAAAACAGAACTTGAGCTGTGCTAAACCCTGGCTCTAGGTTTCCTCAGCTGCTGTGCTCTATCTTTAGCATTTCTGCTCTCACCAAACAGCTGCACAATCAAAAGTTTGGGCTGAGAAGCATCATCAGTAGCAGAGAGCAGTGAATTGGTTATGAGGTGTTGTGTGATGCCCCCTGAGCCCGTGCCAGACAATACAGAACCAAATACTCCCAACGCACTTTTCCCTTTGCAACCCTCATTTTTCTCCACATCCTTTATTTCTTTGCCTGTTGCTCCTGCTGTCACTTCTGTCCTTGTTTATGGCCTATTTTATTCGTCCAAACTCCAAATTCCTGCTCTACTCTGAGGAGAGCCTTGAATATCAATGGGAACAGAGCTTGGGGAGTTGACACTTACCTGGACACTTCAAATAAAACCATAAAATTTGGGTTTCAAAACAACAGTACTAAGTTTAATTTCCAGGAACATAAACAATTAGTTAGTTGGTGGGTTGGTTAGTTGGTTGGTTGGGGGTTTTGTTTTTGTTTTGGGGTTTTTGAGGTTTTTTGTTTCTTTCTTTTGGGTTTTAGGTTTTAGTTTGTTTGGGGTTTTTGGAAGGTTTGGGGATGGTTTTTTTGGAGGTGGGAAATTTGTGGGGCAGTGTAGTAAACTGGATGCAGGGATTTGGAGAGGGGATAATGTCTGTGCTAATTTCTCTTTCACTCGGAGTTGGGGGTGGGGATTTAATCAATGTTGGTATTAAACGGAGCTGTGAAACTTGCTGCAGGCAGCACTACATTGATCATTTTTTAGCTTGGTCAATCACTAAGTACAAATCCGAGTGGCAGCTCACAGGTACTCCATCAACCGGGGTTTTGCCCGTGCGATGGATTCAAAGTGCCACCTAGTGGGAATTGTCACTTTGGAGAGGCCACTGCGGTGACTTTCGTCCAGGAGTGACTACACAGAAAAGGTACCTGTGCATCCCTCACCTCTGCTGAGACACTCTCGTATCCAGGGATATTTTCCACACTAAAGGAGGGCGGGGGGGGGAAAACACACTTCCGGAAAAAAAAAAACTTATGTTAGTTAAGAACTCGATGAAAAGAATCTACATACAGACTGTGCTCAGCAGCCAAGTGCCCAAATACACCTGGAGCCAGCTGTTCACAGAACTTTCAAAACCATCACCTAAGGTAAAGAATTTCCCCAGACGGGATTTAGCAGCCCTAGTATCAAAATACAACACAGGTTCCTTATAAATGTCAAGGAGCTGCAGCCAGGGGGTTTCCAGCAGCAGAGAAGCATTAACCACACACAGACAAACACAGAATCCCACAGATGGCAATGCTGCATCCCATTTTGCTGAACTCGCTGAGCTGGCAGCAGGAGCTCCCCTCAGCCTGGGGCTGTGGGCAGGGATGGAACCTTGTGCTGTGCACCAGGTGTGAGGTGACCAAAGGCAGCTCTTTGCCCATCACTTTCTGCCCTGTTCCTGTGGGCAGCACAGGGCAGGGGAGGCAGCAGGCACTGAACAGAGGCTGTTTGCACTTCAGGAAGGTTATGGAGCAGTGAATTATCGGGTTAAGGCTGCCACAATGTCACCACTTCCAATCCCATTGCAGCAGGGCCGTGACTCACACTGCCCAAGGAGATCCAGCACATCGCAAGGTGTTAAAATTCAACGCACAGACAACAGCAGTGAGGAAAGGAGATTCTTTTTTTCAGAACTAGGAGTATTCTCAGAGTTCTTGTGAGACAGCTGTTTACTGTAGCCATCCCAAAGGCTACACTCATGTCAGCATATGTTACCTGGAAGTTGGGACCATTATTTTAAGAGCATATACATGGATTAACAAAGAAAATACATTTGAAGCACAGTTACTCTTTAGAGAATACAAGATTAAAATATCACGGTCCTGCTCTTGGCTCCTCACTGTCATCACCTCCTGAGACCATTCCAGCCCTGTGAACAGTGGATGTGACATTCCAGCCCTGTGGCTGGATGCCACGTTGGATGGCAGGAGTGTCCCAGCCCTGCCTGCTCACACTGCAGCTCTGTGACCACTCAGCAATCCCACTCGGTATTGCAGCACCTTTCAGACCATTTCAGCCCAGAAAATTCCTTGTAAAAGTTAATTTTTAAAAGCCTGGCACACTCCATAGTAGTCCACTTCAGGTTTCAAAGGGGAGATGTTACTATTAATCAAACAGCAGAGCAAAAATCCCTGCAACATATCCAGAATTCCAAGCCAGGATTCTTCAGGAGCTTTGTTGCTTCCTGCAGCTGCACATGTGACAGACACGAGTCCTGTTCCTAACAGACCTGAGCAGGCTGAGAACTTCGGAATCTGAATAAGGTCACGGTCCCTGCAAGCCCGGAAAGGTCTCCTTGCCATGCAGGCAGCTGACCACCAGCTGTCCCCATTGCTTCACCGGAGTCAGGGAGCAGCCTTGGAACGGGAACACGCTCCCAAAATTGGGTGCTGCTACTCTTGGAGACAAAAAAAAAACCAAAAAGCCAAAATAGAAGAAAGAAAAGCTCAGAAAAATAAAACAGAGCTAGTGGAGCTCTGTCAGTCCCTAGATAAGAAGGTGGGAGGTGCGGGAGAAGGTCTGCACCCCAGGACAGGGATGTGGTTAAAACGTGAGACACATCAGCTCGGAAACACAAAGATGGGACCTTCGCAGATCCAGGGCTCTGTGACATGGCAAAGGAAAGCCCTGGAGACTCATTCATGTAGCAGAAGAGGAATAATCAAAGTGGACTGGAGGATCCCAGTGTTGCTGCTTGGTCTCTGCCCACATCAGCATCACCTAATAAAACCTCCTTCAGAGATGTTTTCCCATCCAGGATCTCTGGTGGACACCGCTTCCCAGCTTCAGAGGATGAAAACTATTCAAATTTAGAACTAGAAAAATGCATCTTAGAGAGGCCCGAGGGTGAAGGTCTGAAGGATCATCTCAATAAAGTTCTTCTCCCTCTTAAGAACTCAGGGCAATTTCTCATTTCCATTCACTTTGTGTTTGAGAACTTTGGAAAATATTTCATTTTAAATTAACTATATTAATATGTGATTATTCACATAGCTCCAGCAATTACAGTCGAATGACTGTGATTTAATTAATAGGTAAGATTGAAATGATATAAATTATAAAAGCTTGGACTAACCAAAGCTAAAGTACAGCTTGCTGGAGCCAGACTAACTCAGGGTACTCAGGAATCCAAAGGAAGGAGTTTTCTGCTTCGTGGGCACAGCGTGTGGGCAGAGGAGCAAAGCATTGTCAGTTCAACCATCCCAGATTGTAAAGCCCTTTCTTTAGGCACTATGGAAGAGGAAAAATCTCCTTCCATGTCATTATATCCACGTAGTATTGAAAGCATCAAAAGGTACTTTATGTGATTTTTCTAATACACAGGAATAATCACCATTTTACTGCTTTCAGTAGCTCCATGAGACAAATTAAACCATTGTGAAATACAGACCAAAATGTTCCTCATGGAACAATGCTGCACTGGGAGAGAATGAATCCATGACTGGGGCCTGGTGTATGCAACATTCCTGAACACTGAACAAGGGCAGATGCAACTCAGCCCTTCGAAAGAGCTCTGTGTTGGGTATATCAGGTAGATAAAGCAGGAGAAGTTTCGTTGAATTAACATAATTAGAACATTTTGCAGACAGCTGGAGGGCTCCAGTAAAGGAGAAAATATTGCTTCTTCCTCTGGCTGATTTATTGCTACACCTGCACTCAGGAGAGGCACTGAAATCCCTACAAGGATGAGGCTTCAACAGTTTTGAAGAGAAAGAAAGGAAATGAAGCCAACTTACAACAAAAAGAAGCTTTCTTTGTAACTATTTCAACACTCAAGAGCTACTGAGAAACCACAGTGCTCTAAATTTGAGAAGAGAGAAAAACGCTGGAGTTAAAAAATAGGAAGATCCCACTATATTAAAATCACAGTTTAACTGTAGTCAGGCTGGCCAGAGACATCTAATTCTAAATTAGACAACTCTGATTTATTTTGCTGCTGCAGCAGAATTAAGCAGTTCAGATCCATGACCCACTGATCACTGACTTCCCTGGATTTGAGAAGTCCTTCCCAGCAGCTCTGCCGGGTAATTTTGAGTGGCCAGCTGTCACAGATGTGCAAATTGCAAGAGAGAAAGCTCACATATGCAAGCAGCAGAAACAGCTTCTGGCAACTTCCCGCCACCTAATGATTTTTAAAATACCTTTCAGCAATTACACTGGCAAAACATCAGAAAACATCAGCCCCTCAAGAGAAGCAAACAAGCAAAAGAGCACAGATTTCACCCAAGTGCACAGCAAGACAATCTGAAATACTCTGAGCAGAGAGCTGTGCTTCTGAAATTATCGATCACAAAGCTTTTTCCACAACTGCAGCCCCAAGGCACACTGTGAACACAGCCTAAGGACACCGTTCTCTCACTAAAGGAAACAACGGTGCTGTCAGGTGTGCAAAGTGATCCCTTCCTCCCGAGAACCTGGAAGTTTGGATGGTGTTAAAGCGCAAAACACCCCGAGAAAAAATACACCTCTGAACAAAGAAAAAACTCATTATACTTTGCACCTGTTTAAGGAAAAACTCTTTTTAACAAGTCGGATGATTAATAAAGGTGTAATTAAGTATCACATCGTTAAAGGAACAGGAATGAAAACAGGGGGAACTGCCATTAGGAGACAATACTAAGGTATCTATCTCGTTTAAAAATAGAAATCCACACTTTCTCTCCCTGCTCCCGGTTACAGATGATCTCGTAGAGATTTGTTACTCACAAATATAAGATTGTTCCTGAAAGTTAGGAAACTGCTTTCCTGAGCTAAAAAGCTATAATTTGTTCCCATAATTCAAAAAAAAAAGGTGTTACTTATCGTGAAGAAGCACAGCAACGAGAACAAAAACACCTTCAGGGAGAACTATCACTCATTTCAATATCACAACCAACACATAAGCACAGGGAAAGTGACAAATTCTGCATTCTCTCAATAACAGATTCCCTTTCTGTGAACACTGGAGGTTAGAACAGAGAACTTCAATCACCGTGGCAAGCAGCCAGCTCATGAATAGCTTGCTAACATCAACAAGACTATTCGTATGAACAAATGCTCAAAATGACTATGAGACTTCTTGTATATCCTTTGTAATGGTAAAATCACCGGGATTACTGTGGTTTCTAAGTGCTCTCCCACACAGATGAAGAGCTGAAGTCAAGAAGAGTGCTCATGTGAGGAGCTCTGTAAGAGCTGCAGCTAAACACTGAACTGCTCCTTTGGTTTTAGTTTAAAAAAAAAAAATAGAGCACATTGGAGCAGAACTACTACTGGACCAGCAGACACCAGGCTTTGAGTAACTCTAACCGAGTGCCTGAAGTGAGATCCTGACATGCACTGCTCAAGAGAAATACAACTTCTACTGCCTGAACAGTTATGGTTAACTACATACTCAGCTCTGCTCGAAGACCACGAGATTTCAAACCACATTCTCAAAGTAAAGAATGGGGCTGGCAACACATAAAGATCTGTGAGAAAGGAAGCACTGGAACTAGCAGCAAGGTGGAGTTGCCTGCATGGGCAGCCCTTCATTTGAATGCAAATGTAATTTTGGGGCAGGCAGTTATCTGTGACATCAGGCAGGACCTTAGTAAACTGTTACCACCAGCACCTGGTAAAACCATTGTTAATCATGTGTAGTAAAGGGACATCAGGGCTAGCAGGAGTCATTTATAGAGCCAGGCTGGGCTAGAAAAGAGAGAAAGAAAGAGGAGGGGAAGGGAGATCAAACAAACCCTGTGAGGAGCAGGATGTCCCAGCAAGACAAAGGCAGGCTGTGAGCATCATGTACGTGAGCTATCTGTTGGATAAAGACACCAGCATGTATCCGGGATCCGCAAGGTGCACCAGCAACAACCTGCCCGTGCAAAACTTCGTGTCTGCTCCAGCCTACTCCGACTACATGGGATACCACCCTGTGCCAGCCCTGGACACCCACGGGCAGCCGGCGCCGGCCTGGGGCTCCCACTACGGCCCCCAGCGCGAGGACTGGAGCGCCTACGGCCCAGGCCCTTCCAGCGCCGTGCCCGCTGCCCACATCAATGGCTCGTCCCCTGGCCAGGGCTCCTACAGCTCTGCCGATTACAGCTCCCTGCACCCCGCTGCTGCTGCGCCCTTACCTCCTGTAGATACAATTCATGCCCAGCAAATCTCTCCCAACAGCCAAAGGCACAGCTCTTATGAGTGGATGAGGAAAACGGTGCAATCCACTTCCACAGGTAGGAGGGCACGGAGGTTTGGGGCTGAGAAGAGGTTTTTACTTCTTGTTGTGTCATTGTGGGGGTTTTGCCAGGTTCCCTGTTCAGAGGGAAGGATTCAGATTCATAAAGAAAGATCCTGATTGCTCTGAAGGATTCTCTTGCTAGCAGTTAAATATCAGTTCAATTACTGGATGCTGGGTTTGATCAGTTGATTATTTCTTGTGTTTCTTGCTTGACCTTTAATCCTGTGGGAAATGAAAAGCAATGTCCTTTCATTTCTCACTTCAGATATGTTTTTAAAGTTTGTGATATCCAATAGTTGCTTTTAATAGGAGTCCTATAGATTGGGATGAAACAGAAAGTATTATATTTACCACCACCTATTCTTTGCTTACGTTCCTCAAGTTTTAGAGCACCTAGGAAAAGTTTAAGTAAAATATGTACGGCAGGGGGTTGGCAGTAAGGCTTGCTACCAGAAACAACCCCTCCAAACCTCAGAACACTGAAAAGACATCTGCAAGATCAAACAATGAGTCAATGCTTTAAAAACAGGGATGATAAGGAAGGACTTGCTTCACTTTGTAGTAGCAGCTCTCAGAACATGCAGGAATACAAAGATCCATGGTAACACAGCCTGGTAATACAGCCACAGATCATGCTCTGCTGCATGACAGTCAAGGAGTACAAAACGATTCTTCAATTGTATTTAAGCAGTAAAAATAAGCCATTAAGCTTGATGGAAAGGTTCTGTTTGATTGGGAGGGGGAACAAGAGAAAAAATATAAATACTGAGCATCCCTAAAGCAAAAATCTGCACCCTGTTTATGAAAAAAATATTAAACAAGAAGGGGGAGAAGAAAAAGAGGGAAAACTGCCTGAAAAGAACAGAGACATAATCTGCTGTATGAAAGTATTTGATCCTCTGAGATGCTGAGCAGCTCTGAAATCAGTGGATCACCGAGATCAGTAGAAATTAGGGATGTTCAATTCCTCCCCTGAAGAGATGGTCCCAGTATTTCAGTGTTGCATCCCAGGAAGGTTCCTTCCCTTTCCCTCCCTCCCTCCACATGTGCCTGTAAATAAAAGTCTTCAAAGCAGGGACTGAATCAATCTCTGGTGGAAAAACAATTACTTAAAAGATACATTTGAGAATTGAAAGCAACTGCATAGAAAAATTGTCTGTATTAAAATAATACATCTAATTTGTATGGGCAGAGTCCTCCTCATTCCTGCTGAACATAACTTTAGTTCAGGGAGAGTCCACAGAATTCAACAGAACAATCAGAACAGGCTGTTGCTCTGTGTGAATAAGAATTTGGAGGGATAAAAAAGCTTGTATTTTTAAAATCATATTTGTTCTTCACTGAATATTATCCAAGAAAAAACAAAAGAGGGCCTGTTTTGAAAAAACTTGCAGCTTACTTTTGAGGAGTACTTACAAAGGCAACAAAATTGCACTCTAATTGTGAGATTTACAGATGGCAGAACCCTTGCTCAAAAAAACCACTGCTCCTGATCCCTTTCTTACCTGCTTTGTGCTCCTGTGGACTCCAATCACACCAAGGGAGCAGGCCTGGTTTGTTCTGTGCTGTCCCTTTGACAGTGGGACACTGGGATACATTGATACAGCACACACACATAGATATAGATATATGTACACATGATATAAAATATCACATTCTAATTGCTGCTCAAGAAGCACTTAGAGATTCCTAACTTTCCAAATGTCAAGCCTGCAAAGGTCAGAGCATTCACAGGAGAGCTGGGAGTGTCTCTTTTCTGGAGTGGTCTAACAAGATATTGAGCATATCTGTGGCTAGAACTGGAGAAATGAGCATTCCATAGGAACAGACCCTCCCAAATACCTGTGGGCCAGGGGAAGGCTACATTTAAAAGCTACTGGGTGCTGCTTTAGGAAAAATCCAGAGAAGGAATTCTCCTGCTGCTTCCTTCCCTCATATAAATTAGTTCTTCTGCTAGGCCAGGCAGGCTCAGTGCCGGCAGACCTGCTTCACTGGAGTTGGTTCCCTTCTCTTCCTTCACTCCTTATCCTCTGTCTTTTTCTGTTTAAAAGCAAGGGCACAATTGTCCTTCATGGAATAATTTTAAAATATTTTCCCTTGCAGCAGTGTCAGCTCTAGGAAAGGACCTGAGTGAGTTTGGCTCTGTACATGCAGGTGTTGCAGTGATTTCAGATGTGTGACCAGGCTCACTGCAAATGTTGTTTGGTGGACCATGATCAAACCCCTCATCATTTTCTTAGATGGAATCCAATTCTTTTTACATCCTTAAAGCTGTCTCTGTTCACTGAGCATTATCTTTCTGTCTCTTTACAAAACCTTTGAGAATTTCACTAAAGGTTTGGTGTTGCAAGAATGAAGGAGTCACACATTATTCATCAGCTTTCCTTATTCCCTGTGAATAGATAAAACTACTGTTCTTCATGATGAAAAAAATGAGGCTCAGACTTACCTGAGGTGATCGCAGCAGACATCATTTAGACAAGTTAATTTTGTTATTTATTCATTACATGCTGCAAAGCACAAATTAGCAATACTAATTCTACCAATAATATTTCACTGTGAAAACAATCATTATTAAAGCGAGTAATTTTTGCAAGATATTCTCAGAAGTGTGGAAGAAAAGTTCCTGTAATCTGATCTCTTTAAGACTGGGAGAGATTCTTGCCAAAGATTCACTCTCTTTGAGTAGTCTGGCTCGGAGCAGCCACAGAAACAAGGCCCCGAATCCATGGCATTCCCATCTCCAGAGATTTCATGGTTATCTTCTCTTACTGCTGCTTTGTGGCCTCATGTCCTGACAGATGACAAACAAAACACTTTATTGCTGTTTCTACCACTACCTCATGCCCTCCTGGTCTTTTCATACTGTTATCTACACAACTAACCTCAAACAAAGGAAGAAATTACTTCAAGTTTTACTCTGTAACTTTAAAAACAACATCAATGTAGAACCGTGTGTTCAAATGTTGTAGAGTGAAATTTGTGAGGTTACCTGAAACCTCTGGAAGATCTCATTATTTAATGTGAGATTATCATCCTGATTTAATACTACTAGAATGCATTTCCTGCAGAAAAGTCCTGCTGAGGCTTTCATGCATCCTTCTTTCTCTGACTGAAGGATGGCTGAGTGTCTGTCCCTGCCTGGGCACTGCAGGGATTGGGGTTTGACCCTCAGTGCAGACCAGGTAGAATGCAGTGCCCTGTCTCTGAACTCCTCAGGGTGTTGAGGATTCAGGAAAAACTCAATGTGTTTTGACTCAGAACACTTGAAGGAGGAAGCACTGAGTACTCAGGATTCTCAGCCACAAACACTGAGAGAAAAGACTCTACTCACTCACACTGCTCCTGTCTTCTCAACATGCCCTTGGAGAGGGTGAGCACAGCCAGGACAAGCTGCAATTGTAGCACAGAAGAGAACAAAGCCACAGCTAGAAATGTGAGGTGGTAATTCCACACACACGCACGAGACATAATTACAGGCAAATTCTTTGATGGAAAGTAGAATAAAACCACCTTAGAAGAAGTTAGAAATCTCATCCTGTTGATTTCAGGGTTTTTATGGGGCTGTGGCATCACTCACACAGGAGTAGACTTGACTTTATGAGTGTATGAGAAAACAACACACACCTGTGGTAAAAGTGTGCCCAAAACACTGAGTTTGAGCAGTGAACTCCCAGGAGAATTTGCTCACAAAGCTGAAAGTGCACCTTAAGATCTGCACTTATGTTACCATAAAACAGGGTGGGGACACGTTTTGAAACCAGTGAACTGATTCAGAGGAGAGATTTTTCCTGTAGACGACAACTCTCCTATCCTTCTTCTTCAATAAAAATTTACTCTGCAGACAAAAAGAGTTTTCTGCTGCTGATGACAGGAGAACTGAGAGCATCATGACTAAAGCACTGTAAATGTAACACAGTCAGTCTTTGAAGGAAGAAGTTATGTTCCCTGAAATCTAAGGAAGAGGAACAAGCCTCTTTAGAGGTCACTCCTGTGAAATGCTGAATGCTAAAGAACATACAACACTTGGGAAAAATCTCAGTCAACCACTTTGCTTTTAGTTGTCATTGGCAGTGGGATTTCCCCTGGTTTGCCACTCAGAAATCCACCTACATTTTCTGCAGGTTGGGTGTTTCTGCCTCTCCAGTCATTGCTTAAGGAAATAAAAATGACTCTGCTTTGGATGCAATTCCTTCTGTACAATGAAGATGAATTGAAAAGTTTACACTAACAAAGGGAAGAGCAGAATTTGGCCAATGAGCTTTATTCCAGAATAGCAAAACATATTCAAAATTGAAAACAGAAAGGAAAATTCGAGTCTGTTGAAAGGTTTCAATTCTATGATTCTATTCTGGTTTTTTCAGCATGAACAACCTGAGCATGTATAAAAGAGCAGATGAGCAAGATGCAGCAGAAAATACAGACACAGAATTTCAGTGAGTTTCACAAACCTTTAGCACCTAACTTTGCAGTAATGCACAGGACCAGGACACCTACTTACCACACCAAGGTTTCTGGCAGGAATATTATACATATATATGGATCTATGTCACATTTTCTAATACACCAGTGCCTGGTGGGGTTTTTTTTAATTTAGCTTTACAAAACATCATAAAACTTCATGTGCAGCACAATGGTTGTCTTCAAAACTTATTTAAAATTAGTTTTGCTTCACAACTTCAATTAAGTCAGTGAAATTACTGACTTAAGTCAGGGAGAATTTGCCCCTTACTTTTCTTACACTTTTGAAGTATATAAGTAGTTAGAGTCCTAAACAAAACTCTGAGGCCTGCTCTCTGTCAGTCTATATCTTTATAAACTCAAAAATTAACATCAGTTTTTAATACTAAAGTAACAGAGAGATGCAGGTGGGAACTGAGCATATCCTCCGGCCAGAAGCTGTTTCACATTTCTGGGATGACCTAAGGTATCATCCAGCCACCAAGGACAGACATAACTTCCTCTGAAACACTGCTGAACCCTGGGATCCAGGTTGCAATGCTTTGTCAGCAATCCCACACTATCCTATCCTAGGACATCCTCAGGCAGCTTCTGGATTTTATGGAAGATGCTGGTTTTAGTGCTTGCAGAATATTCCTGAAAAGTTAAGAGAGGAGGCTCTGAAAGAGGGCCCAGGGCTGGTTCTAATGCTAATTTATTTTGCTTTGTAAACTAGTTGTGAGGTCCGATGGTGTTTCCTTTTTTTTTTTTTTTTTTCTTTCCTGGCCTACATTGTCTGAGGTTTTGAGGCCTATCTGTCATATTGAGGCAACAGACCCTTTTAACACTTCACTTTGCTTTGATATGCAGTCTTGTCTCTTCCTTCTCCCTCTTTTCTTCAGGAGTTATATTGCCGGAAAGGGTGATGATTTTCACAGCAAATAAAGAGGCCTTCTCCCAGCTTTATTGTCTTCAGAAGAAATACTCTGTGAATTTTACGACCAATGGGAAAGCTGTTCCCTTCCCCCAACTCAAAACTCGGCCAGTCACAAAAAATTGCCAGAGTGAGTGTGATGGAACAGCATTGTTAAACTACAGCCCACAAAAAGATTTCCAACTCTGAAATGTCTGATTTCTTGCTGGTCCAAAGGCACTCCTCAGTAGTCACTAGCGCAAAAGAGGGTTTTGACAAAACTCTCTCTTCTTATATAGCTCATTAAACCCAGGAAATCCACTCCCCCAGCACAAAGGCAGGCAGGCTGCAAAGGTAACTGCTTCAAAGCCCTTTTGTTTCATTTCTCTTCCACCCGAGCACCAATAACCTCTCCAACCACAATTCCATGGTATAACTGTCCATGCCACAACATACTCCCTATATTGCTGATTATAATTTTAACCTATCACTGAAAAAGATTAATTAAGATGGTACAAAGTGAAATGTTGGCTATTTCACTCACCTAAGTGAGGAAAATATGCAGGATTTCACTCTAGAATTGGATTTATACAAGGACTTTTACCATTGCATCATTGAATTCTGCCATTATGTCCTGAGAGGTGAAGAACATCCTCCCACTGTCTATGGGGGGAACCCATTAGTGCCACCTCCAATTTTTCCCAGGTAATATTTCTCCTGGAAATAAAATGCAGTTAAAATTAAAACCAGTAGGTCTGCAGAACACAGTGGAGTAGATCTGCTCTGTGTAACAGACAGAATTTAGAAGCTGAAGTCCCAAACTGTTTAGGGATGGGTTCTGTTGCTGCTGTTTGTTAACTCTGGCAAATAAAAGCGTGCTTTGCCTTTGAAAGGAAATGCAGACTAATTCCAGCCCAGCATCCAACAAAGGCAGGAGGAAGACTCTCACTGACATCAAGGAGAGTAAAGGCCCAACTAAAACATGGCTCTGCCAGAGCTAAAAGTATCTCTTGGAAGAGACTGGCAAATCTCAGCTCCCACTGTCTCTTGTCTCTCACAGACAGTGTTACACTACACAGAAAAAAAAATGAAATTGTTAAAGACAAGATTTATGTGACACATCAGAGAATTTTTCTCAGAGCATTTCTCAGAATTTCCTTACTTTTGCTTTTTCTTTTTTTAATTATTTTCTTAACTTTAAGAAAGAAATTAGATGTCAAAGCTCCCAATCTTCCTTCAAAATAAATCCAGTTATTATTAATTCCACTAAAAAACCTGAGAGTTACTCGTACAGAAATAAAGGATCTTATGGGAGAAAGTTCTGTTTTCCATGTACATTTAATTCCTTCTTCAGCTTAAAAAGAAAAAAAAAACCAAAACACAACCCTCTCCTATTCAGGTAATAAGGGTTTAAGCACTTAAAACCAGAAACAGGAAGATTTTTCTTGAAGTTTACCACCTTGTTTTGGCAATAGAGGAACATTCGATATTTGTCTGTGCCTTCTGAATGAGAATAGAGGTCAAGATAAGATCGCCTTGTTGCTCTTTTGTGTACTCCATCTTAACAACACAAAGGACACTAAGGAAACATGTTAAACATTTTGTGCCTTAGAATGACCCCAAATTCTCATTTGAAGAGGAAAAAAACCCTTAACCAAGCCACCAGTTAGAGAGATCAAAAGTTAAAAAATATCAAGTGAGGCATTAAAGCACCACAGGTGACCATATGTTAAACAAACAATTTACACTTCTAGTGAAGGAAAACAAATGTCCTGGTATTTATGTGGACTGAACTGAATCGCTGCTGTTCCTTAGAGACTCTACAATTCTTACCTTAATGTTGTAAAATTAGCAGCACTTTTCACTTGATTATCAGTGTAAACGTCACTGGGCTATTTCTGCTTCCACTTCGGTTTCACAAATTCACTGGTGGAAATGCCAGTGAATGAGAACGTGCTGTCCACCTTCCCCAGCCAGGCAGCACCTTCATAGGCACGGAACAGATTGGAGGGGTTTGGCTGCATGGATTGAGCAGAACCCACAGCCTAAGGAGCAATCCCAGACCCATTTTCCCTATTGCAATATTCCAAGTAATCAGGCTGATGGCTTTAAGAAGAGTTGGATGATGCCCAGAGCATAGTAAAGGCACTATTGATGCTCCCTCAGGGCTGGAACATGGAAACTGAAGACCAAATTCTGATGAAGACTTGGTTCTACAAGCCTTGGGGGAGTCCTAGAGAACCCCTGTCTTGTAGGGTGAACCAGAACCATCCCCATCCAGGTTAAAAAAGGATTTAGTTACAGCATTGCACTGCCCAGGACATCCAGTGCTCACCAACTCTGACTCTGGGATCTGTACAAATAGTACAAAGAGGAGCAGAGCCTGAAGAAACTTCTCATGCAAGCAATAGGTTGGTGAGCCAATAATTCTTAGAAATAGCAAAGTCCTGACTGTCAAATACTGGAAGAGGCAAAAGTGACCCCTATATGGTGTGCATGGCAAGTGGAACGCTATGCTAACTTTAAATATGTTCCATAAAAAACTAAGAGGCATCACATCTCCCTGGACAGGTGGGGGAACAATATTAACCCAAGATTCCACGGTAGTCCTGTACTCTGAATTCTGATCTTTGGGTGCTATGAAACTTTGAAAGGAAGGGGAGTGGGAAGGAGGGGCTGGGTAGGAATCAGGCCTCTGGCAGCACTGAGAGGTGACCCCTCCAGCTCCTCTCTCCAGCCAGGGAAAGCTGGGGCTTTCCTGGGGCTTTGTGCCATCAGGATCTACTCAGACACTAAAATTTTACCAACTCCATGCCTGAGAATCTATTTCAAGCCATTCAAAATTAACTGCTCTAATAAGAGTGTAATTTGTTGGTCTTTGAGTTTGTGGCACCTGTTTTTTGAGGAGTTAGGCATCTCTATAACCTTGTCAGAAAATGCTCTGTAAGCAAACAGGAGCTGCTGTGCAAAGCCACACCACACTTGCAGCAATAGCAGATGGGTACAGGTACAAACACCTCGAGTTCTGTTCATCACCTGAGAGAACCTGAACCTGAGGGGTCTCTTCTGCTGCAGTGACCACTGAGGACACAGATTCACAACCTCTAGCCCCACAATGGAATACAGAGCAAAAAATGACTGAAAATATATTCCCTGTCACAGACAATTCACTGGCTAAATATGCACATCTGAAGGAATGTCCATATAAAGACAGGTAAACAAGGAAGCATCAAAAAATTGTAAGATTGTGGTCAGCAAAGATGGTAATACTGGTCTTAACACAACAATGATCCAGTCTGTTAAAAATGTGGGAAGACCTCAGGCTTTGGCTTGAAGCAGGTGCTGATCTCCAATATATTGATTGCTCAATATGAGCATAAACCACAGAGGAAGGGAATCAGCAGCAGCCTTTCCCATTCTCAGCTTTCTTTCAGAGCAGCCACACATTCTGTCCTCAGAAATGACCCCATATGGAATCCATAAAATTTCAGCTCCTTGAATCTGTGTTCCCTGGCTCCTGTCATCTGCCATTGTCTTTTAATGCCCTGGATGCTGCTGAGCCGTGTCTGCTCCACTCAGCTGCTCCCACAGCTGCAGGGAGGCAGCAATGCTGCTCCCAAAACAGCAGATGCTGCAGTTCCCTGCCCATTGTGAAGTATTATTGCTTGCCTTTTCTCTTTTTTATGAACTGTCATCTGAAAATCTATGTTACTGTTCCCTGTGCTGTTACCAGGCCGTGGGCAGATTGTGCCAGACTTGATGGGAAAACACAACCTTCAAATTGCAGTAACAATCACAACGTTGTAGGAATTTTTCTAGCAACAAGAAGTGAGGAACTTTGGAAGCTCTCATTATTTTCTGTGCAGTAAAATGTCCTTTACAATTTTCTCTGAGGCAGGTAAGAGTGTCAGCTCTAGGGACAAAGATAAGAGCAATTCAACACCAGGCAGGAAGCTTGCAGCAGGGCTGGGAAGAGAACCCAGGTTTCCTGGCTCCTTATTCTTACCAGGAATGCCTTCCCTTTCCCAAACAGTAACACAGGGTGAGGAAGAACACAAGAAGCAGTTTAGTATCTACTTACCAAGGAGCAAACCTCATATCTGATGGTATGAACCTCTTTGTTGTAAATCAAAACCAAGTCAAGGGAGTTACTCTGGGTAAGTGCACAGAGAATCAGGCCTAAAATCCCCCCAGATATTTTCAAATGTAAAGCCAGATATTTTGTGTTACTGAAGTGAAAAAATTCTAGCTTGAAGCAATGTGTTCTTCTTTCAAAACAGGTAAAACAAGAACAAGAGAGAAGTACCGAGTGGTTTACACAGATCATCAGAGATTAGAATTAGAGAAGGAGTTTCATTACAACAGATACATTACAATCAGAAGGAAGTCTGAACTTGCTGCAAACCTAAGGCTTTCCGAGAGACAGGTAGAGTATGGATCACCCATCCAGGCTTTGCTTTGAGTTTATGATTGCTGCTGAGGAGATAACTGTATGGTAAAGAATACAGAAAAGTTAATGCCTCGAGTAACCAAACACTGGGTTCCCTTTGCAGTAGAACCCAAACTAGAGCTGTGCAATAACCCAGGAAATGCAAACACCAACTTATTCCCGTTCTGAGAAACACGAGTTAAAGCATATCACCAAAAGCCTGCCTGGATTTCTCTCTGGGCTGTGGTTGCAGGGAGAATTTCATGCTGAACTTGCCAAAGCACAAGTCCTGGTTCTGCTGAAGTCAGTGGGAATTCCATAACCAAATCCAACAAGGGCAGTCTTAGCGGAGATGGAAGTGATGAGCTCAAGTATGTTCAGGACACTTGAAGGGTTTTGTTTCCTTGGCTGCCTTGTACCTTTTGTTAAAGATTTCCTACATACGTGCTACTCCTTTCTCCTGCCCCATTTGCTCCCCTCCAAATTCCACTTCTGTTCCCAGAAGATAAATCAAAACACAATGCCGTGATTAGGCCTGATTCACTATTGTTTTATGGGCTGTCTGAGCAGGAATAGCCCAGAACCCACCCGGCTGTAGCACTGTCCATCCAACGTGAACCTGGCTCACACAGCACACGCTGAGCTGACAGAAACGGAGAAGCAAACACCCATTTTGCAAATATTCCTCAATCTGCTGCTGAATGCCAGGATTTCATTGTTGAAAATTAAAATTGTTTCAGCCAAATATAAAAAATACACTATGTGTCTTTTTGTTGGCTTTTAAAACATTCATATTTTGACTTAATTACGCTGAATTCAAATATTATGGCCCTGCTTCTGTAGACAACCAGTGATATTCACTTGAAACTTCCTAGCCCAGTGATAATTCCTGACGAATAGTTTTATTAGCGTATTTGAAGAGGTGAAACAAAAATATATGATCTGTTTCTTTGTATATATTGGAGAAACTTGGCAACAGCTTTTGCAATATTTGTTCTTCACCATCATCATCAATATATCAAGAACAAAATTAATTCCAGTTCGTCTCTGAAGTGTATTTTTAAAATGGAAAATTAAGTAAAAAATACCTGATAGACTCCCACTACCACCCTTTCAGACAAATTAAACAACTCCATCATACAAGCACAGCTGAACACACACTGTTCTATCCCAAATTCCTCTGCACACCACCTAAAACCTGAATTGGTTTTCTGGAAAAGCTTTTTTCCTGCCTCTGCCAAAATCCGAAATTCCCTGGAAGGAATATCTCAAAAGGACAAAGAACAATTGTTTAAACAAGGAAGGAAAGATGCAATATCTAATTAAGGAAAGAAAGGCAAAGTGAAGCACTGTTAACATAGGAAAGATACAGAAATAAAGGAGATTACAAGGATGAGAAAGAAGAGAGAAAATCAAACTTCAGGGGAAGAAATATTTGCATGGAAAAAAGAATATGGAAAGGAAGGAGAGCAACAGGTAAAGAATAAGTCAGACAGATGCAACTGGCCCTGTCAGCCTTTTATCTGACATTACAGACCTGTTCTTACTTGGACTTATTTCATAATTGGCACACGACCCTGAAGTGCCTAATTTCTCTCTGCAGATCTGATTTCCTAGTTTAAAAACAAACCAGAATAAAAGCCTCAATTCACAGGCAGGCAAGAACACTGAAGCCAGAGGGTAATTCTGAAATGTTGGTTTAGTTTTCAGACTGTTTCATCTTCTCATACATTTTGGCAAATGTATGAGAAAAACTGGATTATCTCTGCACAGTCAGAACACAAGAGATCTGAGAGGGCTTGAGGCTGGTTTAATGGAACATAATTTGGTACTGAAATGGTATTCCAGAACTAAGGCAGCAAAAGGAATTGCCAAACATCTCAGATGGCAGCCTAGGACTTAAGAGACCTGGTTTAAATTTACAGAGGCTTTGCATGTATTTGAATCCTTCAACTATAAAATGGAATAATAATGCTTCAAGGAGAAGCACCCTGAGACTGTCCCAGAGAGTCCTTAAAGAGGTTTTGTTGGGCTTCACCAGTGATTTTCTTTTAAAACACAACCTGTTAGTCCCAGGTGTTATCACCTCTCCCTGTTTTACCTCCTTTGCAATCATTATTCTCTTTCCCTTTCTAGTTTCTAGGAAAAAATAACTGAACAGACCAATATTTCTCAGCAAAACATTGATTTTTTTCCCTTTGGGTTATAGAAAATGGTGACAGAAGTGTTTCCTTTGCTGTCTGAACAAGAAAACACAACAAACCTGAATGAGGTAGCTCGACTTTTTACACTGACTAGATGTGATCCAGAGCCACTTCCAAGGATAAACAGCTGGAGTGCACAGCTCTAAATCCAACCCTGGGGATTCACATCCAAAGCCAGTCCAGTTACCACAGAACATTTCACACCCCAAGTTCTGCACTATTTTCAGCTGACCATTACTCGCCTTCAGCTCATGTCCTCACTTGTCCCACCCCAATCAAGAGCCACCTTCAGCAGGTCCTTCGTCCTTCCCCAAGGTGGCTGTGTGCTTGTGACAGGGCAGGGACACTGGGGGCACTGGATTGTGTGGGAAGCAGCAGCAGATTCTGGCTCCATCTACAAATGAAGTAGAAGGAACTCAGCTACTCAGGCACTGCTAAGACAATATTTTGGATTAATGTTGTGTGTTGCTGATGAAATTCTGCTCAGAAGTGAATTTCCACTGGCTTTCACACTGGAACTCACTAATTAACATGCACCATCCAATCAGGAAAGCTTTTGTGCCTCAGTTTATAGGCCAGTAGCAGATCTTGGCTTGCCCTGAGTAGGGCATACAGTTTTCAATGCAACAATACTCATGCCTAATTTTGGCAATCACTAGGACACATGAGATTCTGTTGTGTTTGATTTTGTTTCCAAAAATTAAATAAATCAAAGCTCATTCCATAAAGAAATAACTGAACTAACCACAAAATTCACTTTTTATCAAGTTATTAATAAGTATTTTACTACAAGATAGGACAGATTACCTGTATGAAAAACAAGCAAACAGCTCTGTTGTCTCAGTTTGTCATTGCCTTTCTCAGTGGTCCTCATGCCACTGATTTTCCTTCTGATTCTGTGACTAAATACACAAAGGACCACATTCAGTCTGGTAGCAACTGAAAAGGTTTTTCCTCTGCTCCTCTGCAGGTGAAAATCTGGTTCCAGAACCGCAGAGCCAAAGAGAGAAAATTAATGAAGAAGAAAATGACTCACTTTGATGGCAGCAGCCTCGGCTCTCTGCAGAGTGACTCTGGCTCGGTGAGCCCCATGCCCGTTGCTGACGCACAGACTCACTCGGAAATGCCCGGTTCCCTATTCCCGGCGCCGCCCGCCCCGGCTGCTCTGCCCATGAGCGGATTGCAGCACGGAGGGAGCCTGCAGCAGGTGGTGGCCTCGCAGTGAGGCTGCGGGGCAGCCGCGGTGGCACCGAGCCCACGCACCGGTACCGGAGCGCTGCAGGACCCGGGGGGTCCCCAGCGTCACACAGCCTGGGGCACGCAAGCTTCAAGGACAGCAAACCAAGAGCCACCTGGCAGGTGTGCGGCACAGCACGAGCTGCCAGGGGCCGTGGAACTGCAGCAGTCCCTCGGGTGAGGATGCCCGTGCCACAGGGCAAGGAGCCCTCCGGCCTGGCAGCGGCTGCGAGGCACGGGGAGGGAGAGCCCAGGAGCAGCCACAGCCACTTGTTCCACTGCAGACACAAAAAAAAGCACAAAAACTTGCCCCAGGCAATCAATCCCACACTGCTGAGGCAGCTGGCCCCGGTGTCTGTCCCTCGCCCCCAGGGAAAGAGAATATTCCTGCTCCTTTGATCTCCACACAGGTTCCATGTACTGAGCCCACTTGTGGACTTTACACATGCATCTTGACAAATGCAAACCTGGCTGATGTGTTTTGATCCACTCGATGGAAAGCCTGGAGCCGGGTGGTTGCACTCACCACATGCTAAGGGCAAAGGTCAGGGATGAGCTTTTTGGAATTTTGGGGGTTTTACAGGTATGATTTCCAATGCTCCATACACTGGTATAAACAGGCACTCTTCAATCTTCCTTTAAATGTTTTCAAAGCATTCTGGAATTGTGAATCTTGGCCCAAGTTCATTTTTGGACAAAGCAAATTCACGTCAGATTCATTTTGGATCCTAAAACAAGGAGCAAAGTGGGGCAGAAATCCTTTTAAAAAGCATAAGTGCTTCAAAAAGTGTCTGTATTTCATGAGACAGCAGAGCCCACGGAAAAGATACAATAATTGCATTCAACCAATTTTAAGTCTGGTCCAGATTTATGAGTTATTGTGGCACTGATAAAATTTGAAAAGCCAAATTAATAGAAGAAAAAGCAAACAAAATACTTCACTTAAAATAAAGCTCTCAGCATTTTTCATGTGGGTCTCAATTCCTGAAGGCCTGATCCCTTCTATTCTAAGCAGAATTTGGTAGGTCATGAGTACTTAAGAATAATCTGGATACTTATTTCCCCAATATGATTCCCAATTGCATGTGCAAAATTTTGTCTGCAAAGGGAAAATTTTTAGAGCACGTGTGTGATTTGGGAATTTATACCCTCATTGTCCAAAGCAGTTTAGAAATTTAGGATGTCTATCCTCAGTAATTTCTGCCAGGGTATCCCTTGAAATCCTCTGTCACTGTTGCAAAAAAAGACTTAGGAGCATTAAGTCATTTAGGCACTACATTCTTGGGTTTGTTCTTTAATTATAACAAATAATACTATTAGAGTATCAAAATGTTGGTGATGTGAAATTACTTTGTATATAAAGAACATTAAAATAAATGCCTTCTTTTATAACCATTTTGCAATGTGTATGCAGCAAGTGAACCTGCAGATTTTCATGATCAGTCTTTTCTTGAATTGCAATATCAAATTTAAAAGGACTGATGGTAAATGAGTTTAGAGAAATTAGAGGAGCATGGGAAGAGCAGGATGATCAGGGAGCTGGCAGCTTTCACTACTCTGTAATTCCATTTATCATTTTGTTTGCAAGAAGGACAGTGCTAAGCAAAGGCAGAGTTCAATGAAATGGAGAAGGTGCATTGTAAAATTCCCACTCATTCCTGTCGCAGTGGGGCTCCATTTGCTGCCAACAGCACAGGTAACAGCAGAAAGGAAGAAGCTGCAACTCAAAGTTCAGCAACAGAAAGTCTCCAACTGATTTCCACATGGTAGGAAAAGAGGAACACAACAAAGAGCACATGGGAACAAAAGGGATTTCCCATCCTCATCAATGAGCATTGCAAGCCAACTGCTCTCCCAAAAAAGAGCCATTGGATTACCCAAAAGAGGAACCCACTGGAAATACACAGCACAGCCATTGTGCTGGCAGAGGGAAATGTTAGAGATTTTATTCACATATACACCAATATTTAACTTAACAGAGACTGAAAAGCTTCAACAGGAAAAACATCCTCACATTGGCCATTTAAATGGGATTGTGCTTGCAGACTAGAGAAAAGAAATTTAAAAATCCAGATTTAGACTTTCAAAGGTAAGAATACGGAGGGAAACTTTGTCTTTTGCACTGATATACAATAAATTAAGACCTAGTTCTAGCTAAGTGATCAGAAGTCTGACCCCAGGGTTCTGCAGAATCAAGGACACAGCTACCTATTTTAATCACATTTTCATGACACAGCTTAATTTCACATTAACATTTCTAAAAGGATAAAAGTACTGCAAGGAAGAACTTTAAGAAATGTGTCTGAACACAACTTCTTTCTCTTTAAAATTATTTAAACATCATTCAAAGAGAGTGGGATCTGGCAGAACAACCTGGTTTATCTTGTTTACATGTAGAAGAGTTATTGAGGAAGATAAGTGACCACTTTGAAGATCTGCTTCATTTCTGCTCCAGTTTGCTGAAAGCATGCTTGCTATAGGTTGCTATGTGTTTCCAATCAGAAGTTGTTAAGTACACAAAATAAGGCTGGATTTTATTTGCAGAAGCACATGTTCAAAGGTTAAAATTTATTGCTCCAAAAGCAGTATCTATAAACCAGGGCAATACCTTAGAGATTATTAACCTTCTAGTTATGCCAGTGGCTGTTTTAAGTAGTTTGATTTTTTTGTAAGAATTCCCAGCAATCTCTCCAGTTAAGTATTTCCAATGGGCTCTAATCCTTTAAACTGTTGCCCACCAAACCCCAAAGGAAGCGATTTTTCTCTAAGAAGCTTGTGCAGTGCTGTTAACTTGCTATACTCTATCCAAATAAAAATGAGAGACAGAAAATGGCAGACAAATCAGCTGAAATTATTTGGGTGCAGCACTGTGGGTTATGAAATACTGGTGCCATCCTCAGGCTAATAGTCACTTTCTTCCTGACTTTGAGTATATCAAATAACTCATCACTTTTATCACATCTGAAAACTCAGGACACTAAAGCAGAGTACTGTGAAGATTGATTGGTTGTTAGGGAAGTGCCTTGAAGAAGAAAAGCATACCTTAGGCTACATCACAGGAATATCTAAGCCCTTAATCCTAATTGTGATGAAAAGAACTATCAAGGAATATCCAATTTTCAGAGGAATTCACTAAACTTTAAACCCTGATTCCCAGCTAGAATTGTGATCTAGATGGTACAAAAAAAATCAAGCAAACAGTACCTTCTACCAAATCTTCTTGCAACTAAGCAAAATATACAATTCAAAATGATATTTCTAAAATAAAATCTTCAATTCATGCTTAGGGGTTATGCAATCATTAAGGGACATAGGAGAGAACATCAAATATGTGTCACCTTCTATCCAAGGAGGAGACTCAGAAATATATTAATTGTGGATGTTACCATAAGAATTAAAAAGCAGATTTCTGCTTTAGCTGCCTTGTTTGGTTTGCTGGTACAGTCCAGGGGCAGTGAAATGACACATCCCTGAAAATGACTCAGATGGCACTGGATGTTAGTTGGACACAATATTGTGCAAAACTCATCAGGTAAAGAAATAGGCACAGGTTTTCTGATGACAATGTTTGCCAGCTGTTTTCATACCCAAAGAGCACAAATTCTTTCAATTTCCTAAAAAAAAATCTGTTTGTAAATGTCTCACAATAAATGGAAAGGATTAATTAAGATACACCTGGATGCTCTTGGTCATCTAAGCCACAACAAACGGAGTCCCTCCAAGGCAGGAGAGACTTGACACGGGCAATAATCCCAGAGTTAAATGTGTGGGGCAGAAATGCCAAGCTGCCAGCACCAGAAAGCTGCGGGTGGCAGGCAAAGAGGGAAAGCAATCGATTCCTTTGTTACCTCCTGCAAGAAAGCCCACAGCAAATAACGCCTGCAGGATTCACAGGGAGCACCCAACAGTCCCACCCCGCCACACCTGGGCAGGAGGGATCAGCTCAGTGCCCGGGAGCCCTGCACTGCACAGGAAGGAACCAAATCAATGAAAATCGAGGATTTGCTGTCCATTTTCATGGTTCTGCTAGTGAATTGATTTACCCTGGGGTTCACACACGGGCTCTGTAACTCCTGCTGAATTCAAACTGCTTGTGGAGCAGTAAGGAATGCTCTTATTTCTGTCAGTATTGATTTTGAAGCAGAAGTTAAATCATTTCGATTTCAGAATAGCAAGACCCTCCTTTAGCTTCAGACCATTCCTTCCTGGCAAAACTGATGCAGTTTATCCATGAAATATATTAATAAAACACATTTTAACATTTAGAAATTAAGGGTAAGTCATTAGCAGCAGTTAGAAAAACAGAAGTGGAGTAGACAGAAGGGAAAATACAATCAGCTCTCTACCAGGCACTTTTCATCATTTTTCAAAAGGATTTGTTAACAACCAAAACTTCAGAGCATGAAATTAAACTCAATACCACTGAGGAAGGCTTCACAGACAGCTGGCATCTTTATTTCTTCTGTTGTGCTCTTATGAAAAGCAAGTCCCCAGTAGGGATCAGAGACACAGGCAGAACTGAAATTGTGAAATATCTCTTCCTCCTTTTCCCCAGAAGATTCAGTTCAGCAAGTGAGAACAGCTCAGTCAGAACAGCTCATTACACCTGGCACATTCAGCTCTCTGGGCTGTGCCATATCTGCCATGTGCACATGTTTGCATTTCAAGCCCTGAAAATGAGACCTAAGTAGGGTTCTGTATATTAAAAAAGCCCAATTAAAAAGGGCAAATAAAATTTTCAGAAGCTTTGTGTTTGCTGAAGCTTCAGTAAAAGCAAAAGCCACCTCGTTAGCTGTGTTTTAAGATTTTAAACTCACCTGCCTTCCTTCATCACTAGTTGGGTTTTCCCAACAGAACTGCCCTCAGCTGAGAGCAAACCATGTCCTGACTGGCCTTTCCTCAAGATTCCTACAGCTGCCTAAGAATTTTAGGAGGAATGAATGCACGTGCAAACCCAGCTTGAATATAGGGTCAGTAACACCTCCAAAAAACTGCATTAGAACAATCAGCAATACAGCTCCCTAACAAAATCCTGAGCATGAAATTTCAAGCAAGCAGCTCTAAAAGTGTGGGCAAGCAGCATTCCTAAGCCTGCAGTGTTACTGGAGTGGTCATCTGGAGGCAAGAAAAAATACTTCTATTCCTATCACCTGAGCCACAAAGGGGCACATTCAGCTCACCTGCTTTTTGATTCTCCAGAACAAGAGAGATTTCACATCATTTTCATGCTTCAAAGACAAACAGATTATTGTCTTCTTATCTCCATATAAAAGGAAGAATAATTTTATGAGTTAGGGTTCCTAATAAAAACTATCAGAGTTGTAAACACCTTTAATACAAGTTATCATTCTACAGGCAAGTTTTAAAGTACCAGTAGCCCTGAAATTGCAGTTTTAATAGCTGTCATTAAAACACTTAATTGCACGTTTGTGATTATGTTATTATTACTGGGGTGGAATTGCTCTCTAGAACAGCTCATATACAATAGTGCACCATCTCCACTGCCTGTGCAAACAAACCCTTTAGAGTTCCAATGGTGAGCACCACACTTGTTATTATTGATAGTTTTTCATCAACCGCTTGTTAGAAAACTAGAAAATTTTCTTCCCCAAAGATCTCAAAGTACATTTGATTTAACACACAGAAAACTTCCCTTTAACAGCCACTGAGACAATTCCCATGGCCAGTGGTTTAGTAGATAAAATTACACCTGGCATTTGAACACATGAAGAAAAAAACAACCTTGGAGTTCAGATTTCCTGGCAATCCATCTCTCTGAATTCTACCAAGGAGCACAGCACTGCTGCTGGTGCCACACAGGTCTGTCTGGTTCTGCCTTTATCACCCACTGCAGAAAATGGTGCAAATACGAGACTCCACATGGCTGAGATTGCTGGATGTCCAGCCCACTGCCTCAGAACTGATTTCACTTCCCCACCACCCCAGAGGGTCCAGAGAGGGCCCATGTTCCACCAGCACCTTACACGGGCAGACACCAAACCCTTACTCCACCCACTGCCATCCCCCACACAGTCCAAGGCAACGGCAGTTCACTTTTTCTTCCTTTTGTATTCCCTGAAAGCCATGGCCACCAGAAACGTCCATGGAACTGCAGCCTAAGTTACTGCACTGAAGGTTCAGTGGTTCTCTGGTTCTGAAGCTGCTGACATGCTGGGCCTGAGCAGGATGGAGCTGAGCATGGCCAAGAAATGATCCTTGGGAAGGTAGACTCGGATTAACAGTCAATTAGCTCTCAGAAAACAGAGACCTACCCCAAAATTTTGGTAGCCTCAAACTAGAAGACAACATGCAAAGGTATGGCTCCTTTCTAATATCTCCACCCTGTTCTGTTACACAAAACAGGAGATATCAGACCCAGGGCGCAGATCATTTGAACATTGCCATTTTAGTTATCTTATTCTCACTTTGGTGTTAAAAATCTGCAGTCCTCCCCAGCAATCTTATCCTGCTATGTAAATCTTTTTAAACAAAATGCCTTATTCAAAGCTTACTATTGTTAGCTGATATCAAATCAGTGTAGCAAATTGCCGTCGGAGTATCTTGATCTAATTATGTTCTGGAAAGAATCGAAATAGATCTGAAGAAAATTCAGATAATGGAACAGGCAAAACAAGAAAGGGAAAGGAGGAGCATAAACAAAAGATAAAAGAAGAACAGAGAGTAAAGGATAACGCTCTGAGATACAAAAAATAGGATTAAGTGATACTGAAATTGTGGGGGGTATGTGCAGAGACATCCTATAAAGCACAGGAACCCCAGGGATTAAAAATGTTCCCATCATCTACTGCAGAGTATGAAATTACATCATTCACAGGGATGTGAAAATGGGGGTTTTGCGGGAAGTCAAGCACCGAGGCTGAGCTGAAATCTCTGAGCAGCCAATGCTCATGGATACCCCATCAGGGGATGCAGATGCAGTCAGTGGAGCCAAAACCTTCCCCTCCTATGGATCTGCCTGTGACTGACAGCCCTGCACAACACTCAGCAATACAGAGGAAGTTAACTGGGCAAGAATGCTCACAAACAGGATAAATTCCAAGGATATAGGAAACACATCTTCTTTAATTCCAATGACATTCAGTAGTAAAAAGTCTGTGGGCTCTCAAAAATTGTGTTACAATTCCCTGTCTTTCAAGATAAAGGGAATAAGAGTCTCTTTCCATTTATTTTTAATGTCTATTTTTATAAGGGCACACCAGTTACAGAAGATCTTATTTTTTCCATGCCCTATCCCACACAACTTGCCTCAACATTCTGAGAATCCCAATGCTTAATGTAGAATTCTGTAAATATACCAAAATTAATTACAAAGATTTTGCTACACTTCTCAGTACAAATTCTTTCCGCAAAAAGCCCAGTCCTAAAGAGAAGAGGAATATCTTTCCTGTCTGTAAGTACACACTTAGAATCCTTTAGTGCTGGAATTAGAAGGGATGTGTGAATACGAGCAGTGTCAAAATACAAAGGATACTGAATGAAAACCCACACCTCTGTAAAGGGAAACAACTCATTGTAATTTGCACCTCTTTTGCAAGCATAGCCCTTACAAATAGCTCATTGCAAAGAAACCCATCCAAAATAAAAATACAGCGAATTCACTCCACAAATTGCAGCTACACAACCCAGAGAGGCAATTCTAAAGTCCTAGGGTGTGGTTTAGTTCTCCTGTTAATAACAAGCTGTTAGCAACGGGATATAAAGCCACTTTCAGAATCATTTTTTCTCAGAGGAACACGAACATTGACCCAGGGAGCACCAGTGTGTCTCAGAGCAGCATCAGGGCACTTCTGATCCACAAACTTAACAACCCAGATGTCTCTCCCTGCTGATTTCCCTGGCCCAAGCTGCCAAGGAAAGCAGACTATAGCCAGCAGCCTCAGAGGAAGGAACCAGCCTCCTTTCAGGCAGATAAAGGTTGGCTTGAAACAGAAGCCAACAATATTCCTGGGCCTAATCAAAGACTTTTTTCACTACTTTTTACAGTCATTTTCTTTGTACTTCTGGCACCATCTTTGTTAGGAAGATTTATTGTCTGCTTTTTAAAATTTATCAGTTTGCAACAGCCACCAGATGAAGGGATCTCTTAAATCACTCTGTATGGGGAGAGTGTGAACATGTGTCTCATAGTCAGAGCTATAGACTCTGTAGATTCTGGAACACCTTGTACAAACGACAGCAATGAGAGGAACATTTTTGGGACGGTTATACTCAAGATGTGCTGTTTACAAGGTGCTCTATATTTTGAAGTTATTGAATTACAATTATTCAAATGACTGTATCCATTAAAGACTAAAAAGGAGATTTTTTTAAAAATTATATGAGAAATTAAGAGAGTAACAGATTTATTTGTTGATTGATAATGCCTGACAAAATATAGGTTTCAGACAAGAAGAATGTTAAACATTGCTATTATAGTTACCACTCCAATTTCTTTTAAAAAGGTCTATTTACTTAACTATTTAAGTTACAAATCCAAGCAACATTTGGATTGTTGCATCATCTTACAGAACTGGGATCGCTGTTGAATATCAGGGCATGATAATAGGATAGATAAAAGTTCTCTGAAAGAGAAAGCACCAGAACCAGCAGCAAGGTGGGGTTGGTCAGCCCTTCATTTGAATGTAAATGTAATTATGAGGCAGGCAGTTGGGCTGACGTCAGAAAAGATCTTGGTAAACCATTACCACCAGCACCTGGTAACACAGTTGATAATAAAAGAGGATGAAGTAGAAGATTCCAAGCAGAGTGGCATTATTAGAGAAAACCAAACAAATATTTTTGAGCAGTAAAAGAAGACACTGAGGAACAAGATGTTGTGACGCCGTGTTTACAGTCTGGGACAGCCATGTACGTGAGCTCCCTCTTGGAGAAAGAGCCCATCATGTACCCAGGATCTGCCAGGGCCAACAACAACCTGCCCGTGCAAAACTTCGTGTCTGCTCCAGCCTACTCCGACTACATGGGATACCACCCTGTGCCAGCCCTGGACACCCACGGGCAGCCGGCGCCGGCCTGGGGCTCCCACTACGGCCCCCAGCGCGAGGACTGGAGCGCCTACGGCCCAGGCCCTTCCAGCGCCGTGCCCGCTGCCCACATCAATGGCTCGTCCCCTGGCCAGGGCTCCTACAGCTCTGCCGATTACAGCTCCCTGCACCCCGCTGCTGCTGCGCCCTTACCTCCTGTAGATACAATTCATGCCCAGCAAATCTCTCCCAACAGCCAAAGGCACAGCTCTTATGAGTGGATGAGGAAAACGGTGCAAACTAACACTGCTGGTGAGTGCAAATTCAACTTCCAACCTCAGAAAGCATCTTTTGCTATCACTGAGCTTAGAAATAATTAACTTTACTTGAAACACATAGATTGGTGGGTCATTTATGACATTTATTTAACCTACTGCTGTTTAATGCAGTTTCAACTAAATTTGTGGTAGTTTCACTTTCTCCCATAAAGGCTTTATGTGGTTGCTGTAGTAGAATGGCTGATGCGGTCAGACATGGCTGGAGCTCAGCTCCAGGATCCCTGTTGGAGCATTCTGTAAAGCATTTTGTGTGATAAACATGATAATCATGAAAGTGTCACAGCGCAATGCAGCAATGTTTAACAGTTACAGACAGAAATACTACATAGTTATTTTGTGCTGCAGGGGAGATATCAATATAGAACCAGGCTGATCTTTTTAAACCTTACAGACTTCTCAATAATTATAAAGAAAACTATGTGCTCTGATCTAACTGCAGTGATTATGCAATTTTCTGCAATTTTCCTGTGTCTCGTATTTTTCTGCCCAGATTTATTAGGTGAGCACAAATATTCCTAGAGAAGCAATCTGACTCCAACAATCAGCATAGACTATTTTGTTCGCAGATCACATAATTCCTTGGTTAAGCTTCCTTTTCATTTAATTTCACATCAGTTTTACTTTCCTTACGTGCCAGAATTTTTCGCTTCCACAATTACACAATTAAAAATCTCTTTCCTGCAAGTGCCACTCACTGATGTGCCTGTTCTTGCCACAAGCTGCCTGCCAGATGAACCTTTCCATGTATATTCCCGAGGTGGAAACTGGGTGTAGCAAGGTTTGCTAAATCTGTTGTTAAGGTTAAAAGTAGTAAGTGTGTTTTAGGGAGCATCAAAGAAATGCTCAAAGGAAAGCAGAGCGAGTACAATTGAAGCAATCTTAGAAGACAGAAAATCTGCACTGCTGCTTCAGACAGAATCCTCCTTCAGATGGTTATTACTCAGGAGCAAAATTAGCCTGGTAATTGTTTCTTAATTGTAAAGCAGGCACACATTGTTTTGCCTCTCTTACTAAATATAAAACGCCTGGTGAACATTAGGATATCGCAATGCTCTCTGGCCACTTGCAGCCTCTACAAAGGCCTTCAAAGCCAGGCAGATTCAGTCTGCTTTCCCCCCTTCTGTATACTCATGTAAATCCCAGTAACTTCATTAACATCATTGGAGGTTGCCAGGTGTAGAAGTGATGCAAGACTTGAGTGTAGATCAAATTCAGCTGAGACTACTGAACGTCAATGAGGCAGCCCTGGCTGTGTCATGTTGGCATTGACTTTTCAATGCGTGGCATTCTTGAACAATAACATTCTTAAAGTTCAACACACTTGAAAATCTAACGCCTTGCTTTACACTTACTGAGCAGTCTTGGAAGACCCTGAAAGGTTTCTCATGCACTTGTCCAACTTCATAAAATATATTTTCAATTCAGAGACACAGTTTTGAGCCTAAATTAATCTCTAGTCTAAAAAGTGCTTACACAGGATTTAGACACATTCTGAAATACTTTATGAACCATTTGGGACAGGTGGAACAGAGCCCATCAATAGCTGCATGACCTGAGGCTGTGCATTCCTAGAACCCAATCCTTTGAAGTGTTAAAAACAGCCAAGGATTTCACAGAAGTGAGCTCAAGGCATCAACCCACCTTAAAAAAAGAGATCATGAGAGTAAAGCACAAATGTGGAAATTATGCAAAACAAGAAAAGTACCAAAGAGATTTGGCTTTTCATTGGTGTTTTTTAAAAAAACCAGAAAATTGTTATCCTGACACAGAAAAAATTGTGATAAATGGAAGAAAATTCAAATAAATTACAAGGCTAAAATTATGCATGTAACTGCTCTGTACAACCTTATCAATGTTTTCTCTAGAAGAAAACTGACTTGATGCCATTATAAACCCTCTTTGAAACACACTTGTTTTTTTCCCTTATTGCCATATATTATTTGGGTTATCAATGTAGCTACTAGTTCCTCTGCTTCAATGTTATCACTGCTTAATAAAGTTTGTTGCCTTAAAATCCCATAACTGTATATTCAGAACCAACCCTTGTTTTACTTCAAACACACAAAACACACAAACACTGCAAGTATATAAGGCAATAAGAAATTTTAAAAAGCCAAACATAGAAAGTGGGCTTGGTAAAGAGATCTTCCCAGTCAGGCCCTCCAAAAGAACATGTAAAGAATTCCTGACAGTCGGATCCTGGTTTTACTGAAAATCTGTGATAAAATCTGCCATAGACTTCAGTTGTTCTGGAGCAGAACTTGCAATTATTTTCTAAACCCTGCGTAATCAACAGGGTAAGATGTGTATTTTCTGAGAGTAAGAGAACCTTCAAAGTGTAAAACTTACCAGAAAGGTATCTAAAGGGCCTAGAAAAAGGTTTTAAAACTTCACATGAAACTTCATCTGGGCTTGACCCTTCTCGGAAAGAGAAGGGACTTTAACAGGACTAAACAAAAGATCATTATTTTCATATGTTACAAGCTCAGCCACAGGGGTTTTTTTAAACTATAGCCAACACATTTTATGTCTTTGTTTAAACAAGCAATGATGTACAACTAATTCAGATTACAGAACAGCAGAAACACGGCCAGAAAGCAAAACAGAAAAGCAGGAAAAAAGGCCAGGCCCCTGCTTTAATGCTAATTTATTTTTCTTTGTAAATTAGTTGTGACATCTATTTTCCACTGGCCTACATTGTCTGAGGTTTTGAGGCCTATCTGTCATATTGAGGCAACAGACCCTTTTAACACTTCACTTTGCTTTGATATGCAGTCTTGTCTCTTCCTTCTCCCTCTTTTCTTCAGGAGTTATATTGCCGGAAAGGGTGATGATTTTCACAGCAAATAAAGAGGCCTTCTCCCAGCTTTATTGTCTTCAGAAGAAATACTCTGTGAATTTTATGACCAAGGGGAATGGGGAAAACTACTCCTTTTCTCCACCCCCTCAAATCATGGTTATATTTGCTGATTATAGTGAGGCCAGAATAACCTTGTTGAATTTTAACTTGTTTTCAAAGATTCCCTCTAAGCCCTCAGTTTACAAGGAACCTGAATATCTATACTATTGTTAACATTAGAACTATCACTGAGGGCAAATATTTCAAAGCCAACGATTTGTGCCATGAAAAAAGTAAACTTAGTTGGAGGATTTAGTCCTGCAAATATAGGCAGGAAAATCTATGCTGGAAGAAGTGGCATAGGATTTGGGAAAAAATCCCTAATTATGCATATTTCAGCTATGTCTACCTTCAGTTAAAAATATCCCAGTCTGTCCTCGGTGTCGGTCCAAAATTAAAGAGAACTGAGGAAAAAATATTCCTTCATCTATTTCTGTACCTTTTTCCTCTGCTAAGATGAAAGCGTCTGACATTTGTTTAGGGCTTGTAAATTCCAAACCAATTGGCTTGTGTTTCTGAATGTGAAAGGGGTTCTTGATAAGATCTCCTTGTCGCTCCTTTGTGTGGCGTGTGCTTCATCTTAACACCTCAATGGATTTTAGGGAACCACTTTAAAGGAGTCTTTGTCCTACAGTTTGTCCCAGAAAACTCACATCAAAAAAAAACTGGGAAGATCAGAAGAAAAAAGGAAAACTATCTAGTTGGCTGTTGAAAGTGCAAAGGAGAATACATAAATTGCACACTGATCTCTCTGGATTATTATTACATGAAGAATCGCTTAAAAATTATATGAATTGAGAGATACATTCTAAACATTTAGTAATGCTCCTCTTAACAGTATTTATCCAATATATCTAAGAATGTCTAAGAATATTTCTTTTATACATTAGAAGGAGGCTGATCCTGAAATCCTTTTACAAGATTTTATTGCTTCATCTTACAAATTGTCAAGCACCTCCAACTCTAAAGGGAAGCCCAGCACAGAGAACCCTCAGGAATATCCTACAGGCACTCAGCACCTTGCAAGACAGGACCTTTCTGAAAAAGTAAATGAAATTATTATTGAACTTCTAAGTTTTTCCTACGGCCACACAAGAAAGGAAAGGCATTTCCAGTAGGACATATCTTTGTGCTAGAGAGACAATCTTTAGGAACTCAGATAAAGAATTAGGCCACGGTACAACTGCACAAATTGTGACTGAAGCTCAGACTTGAAATCCTGGGTATTTATGCTCTCATAGACACAGAAGTCACTTCAGTGAGCACTGAAATGAAACTCCTTTGAGATTAATATAGCCAGGACCAATTATATACTGCTATGAATTATTTAAGATGCTTCAGGGTGTTTATCACTTAAGAGCTTCACTTTTAAATGTATGTTTACAGAGAGAGGGAAATAAAGAGGGAAAGACAGTTATGGTAACCAATACTCTTACTTCATCCTACACCTCTATTCCTCCTCTGTACCACAGCAAACAATCATACAAGTATTCTGGAGTTTAATTAATGCCTGTGAAAATGCCTGAGATGTTTGCAAGCTGCTAGGGAAAATCCATCTCAATATATGAATATTCTTTCTTTCCTAACCAGGTAAAACAAGAACAAAAGAAAAGTACCGGGTTGTTTACACCGATCACCAGAGACTGGAATTAGAGAAGGAATTTCACTGCAACAGATACATTACAATCAGGAGGAAGTCAGAACTCGCAGCAAACCTGGGACTCTCCGAAAGACAGGTACAGAGAGCACCCTCAAGTGTGCCCACAGTG
Source organism: Nicator chloris (assembly GCA_013400495.1). NCBI lineage: Eukaryota > Metazoa > Chordata > Aves > Passeriformes > Pycnonotidae > Nicator > Nicator chloris. The sequence goes on from WAAE01020611.1 coordinate 188,279, forward strand.
CCCAGGCAATGCCACTGCCAGGGGACACAGCAGCAGCCACCTCCTGCCTCTGCATGTGACACACAGAGGAGCCACTACACAACCCCACAGTTATTAATAGGCTCATTTGACAGAACCCTCCAGTTACGTGGAACTCAACATTAGGAATTGACCTATACTTTAAAAAGTAGTTATTCTTACTTTCTAGCTTGCTAGCCAGCTGGAATTTAAACACTTCAGCTTAACAGAATCTTAGCTATGGTGCTAACAGTTACAACATTCATAATTTTATTCCTTCTTGAAATCACACCAAATAATGGCCAGCAAAAAATCCAAAGCATTTGACATATTTCAGCTGGAAGACAGAAAAGTTAAAACTCAATCCAGCAAGATCTCTATGGGTTTTTTTGTTACAAATATATTGCCACAATTTTCACAGGCCACATTCTTCCTCTGTCAGATTTCAGCATATTTGGAGGGGGTTTACAGCCTTGGATTTTCAGGTCAGGATCTCTTTTTGCCACACATATGTGTAGCCAAGACTATCCATCCAGGGAATGTTCAAGTGCATACTTGGATTGTTGCTCCCTTGGAGAGCAGCTCTGCCTTTACTCATATCTAGTACGTATTTAATCTGTGTCCTGGATAAAGCCAGGCTCCTGAGAAGGGCACAGCCACATTAGCTGTGTTCATACCGACATTAGAGGAACACAGGATGAATTCCCTAAAAATCCCTGTGTTGGGGAGCACCTTCCCAAGCACGGCTCAGCAGTGTGTGGATATAATAACTGCTGGATCCAAGCCTCCAGAATTGCAATGGTTCTGCTATAGCTGGAGGAGAAGGGCAGATTTGGTGATATTAAATTAGTCATCTCATTTAAAAACCAGATTATTGCCCCCGAGGTAAATATAAACTAGAGATCTTTCTTTTTAGAATTTTACAAGCTTTTGTTCTTTCTAAACAGACACATTCAGGTCTCTCGAAATGTTCCTCTTTCAGTGGCCTCCTCTGATTCTGCACTCAGTCTGTGGAAGAGCATGGAATAGAGAGGGACCAATGGAGGCTGGAAGCATAGGAATGCAGAGACAATCAATGGTATTTTAGGATAAAGCACTGGAATTTAATAAACATGTTTTAGTGCAGTGATGTTCAGTCCCAGACCCAAATAAGTACAGAGAGTGCATTGCACAGACTGTGAGTGCTCCCAGGCAGGAACAACAAAAGCCAAGTTTATCACGGATAGACTAAAGTTTGTCACACAGAGGACAAACAGGACAGAGCTGCACTGGAAAATTTTCAGAGAACTGAAAATATGAGAGATTTGCAACCTCTGCCTTAATGTTATGCAAGCTGGCTGCTTTAGAACACAGACATGCCTGGAGTCACCAGTGATCCTGCAGAAAATCAGCAGTTTCCTTTTACAGAGCTGCTGCTCCTAATGCCACCCCATTTTTAAGTGGTAAAGTTCCTTCAAGTGTAATGTAGACAAAATACATAATTGATCTGCATTTCCACAGGACAGACAAAGCTAAATGCTTCTTCATGCCAATACCAGCAAGGTAATAAAAATAAATACAAAACACTGAGATTTTTAATACAAAGCAAGGGTACAACTTTCTATATTGTATTGTATTCAACACGCCTTAAAGGCTGTAACAAATACTATGAAATAAGTACACAGTTAGCAAGAAGGAAAACACAATCAGAAGTTCCTCCTCATTCACACTTTCACATAAGGAAAGAAAACAGAGATACTTAAAGTAGATTTTAAACAGATAAGTCTTTCACCTGCACAGTAAGCCTGGGAAATTGGTTGTAAGTAATGCTGATATATCTATTTACACATATAACAGTACACATGTATCTGTAAAATACATGTTTAAATATATATTCCAGTAATGAAAACAATTAAAACTTTTAAATACACAAGAATATATGCACACACAAAAATCACAACATAAATGAAGAAAAAGAATTCTCACTACTTGGCTTTGAATTAATCTGTAGCAGATAATAAAGAAATCTTCACAATTAATCCATAATTGCATCTTCCTAAATAATGACACTGGCAAATCTGAAATTATGAACTCTGTGGTCTCTGAGTCCCAATGAGTTCATTGATTTCTGTGTTCCTAAGTATAACAGAGCGTGTGCACTTTACACCAGGCCCAAGAAAAAAAGAAATCAAGAAAGAAAGAATCAATTTTCCATTGATTATTATGCCCAAAATTAATACTGAATAATGCAAAAACTTTTCACAGCACAAAATCAGTATTTTGGTTTGTGGAGGGTTTTTTTGTTTGGTTTTAGCTTTGCGGCTTTTTTCCCTCATGGCTTTTTGTTTGTTTGCTTTAGGGTTTGGGTTTTTTAAATAGTGGTTTTGAACTTACCTACATTTCCATTGCTATAATTACTGTAAAAGGTTGAGCAGCACTTTGAATTAATCAGGTATCATTTATAATGCCCCAGGTGAAAATCTGGTTCCAGAATCGCCGAGCGAAAGAGAGAAAAATGATCAAGAAGAAAATCTCGCAGTTTGATGGCAGCGGGGGCTCAGCTCAGAGTGACTCTGGTTCACTCAGTCCAAATGAACTGTCAAATTCTCTCTTCCCACCACCACATGGATTAAATGGATTACAGCCCAATGACATTCATCGAGTCATAGTTTCAGAATGAACAGAGGGAAAAAAACAAAACAGGAAAAAAGAACAAGGATGGATTTCTCCACCACTGCCACCCCCCACCTTGGAAACTCAACTTTACAAGGGGCCATTTTCATTTATCTGCCTTCAGAGCGCTGATTTCTAAGCAGGATATCTGAGCCTATAACCAAAATATTTTAATTATTGCAAAAATCTCAGGGACTTTGTGCTGCCAAGATTCATCTCTCGGTATCTTTCCTAGCAGGTAATTTGCTTGAGACGCTGACACAAAGAATGATACAGCTGAAGATTCAGTAGTTTTAGTCTGATCATACATATACACAGCAAACTAAGAGAACTGATTATAAAAGAGAGTCCTATTGCAGAAAATATAAGAATCTGGGTGTGTTTGGTTTGTTCCATTTAAATAATTAGAGGAAACCGTAGATGTTAATAAATATTTACACTTATATGGACTGAAAAGAATGCTACTTTTTGAAAACAGCAAAATCATTTAAAACACTTTTAAATGCTCAAGGAAGATAATAATGTTGCTATACCAGCATACTGCATTTAATAAATAACACAGATCATCTCTGCCCTATGGAATTGCATTAAAGCAATAGTTACAGATACAGAATATAGCAAACCTGCCAAGGTTTGTGCAACTGTAAGAAGTGCAGCAATTTCTCACGTACATTAGGAAATGCCAGATAATTTGGAAGATAAGTATTACCTCAATCTTCTAGGACTGCACATATTATTGCTCAAAAATCTGAGCACAAATGGAATGGAAATGGAACTGTTACTACAAGCAAACCACCAAAAAGCAAATAAAGAATTTGCTTGATGTCTTTAAACATTGGAAGTGGAACAGGAGTAGTCTCAGGCCATTGATTTTATCCCTGACACTTCTTTGGGGCTGAAGGCAACAACTCTCCCAAAGAAGCTGAGAGAGTGTTTTGACGCTGTCATATCACCTGTAGCTGAGCAATCACAAAAGAAATGTTCACTTCATGAGCACTCCTGAAAGAGGACAAATTAAGGACATGATCACAGTGGGGTTTGCTTTAATTACTGCTCCATGTTGGCAGGTGAGAAGGTAGCAATGGTATCTGAAAGACAAGTGATGAGTCTGGAGAAAGTAGAAAGAAAACCCAAAGCACTAAAAAAAAAATCCCCAAGCCCTTCAGTAGTACTATTCTTTGGAATTTCTTAATATGACCTTTTTGCTAGTATACAAGTGAACAGCTCTATTGGGAAAATTTGATATTCCTGAAAATGTCAAGGGAAGCAAAGGTTATAAAAAGGGAAAAAAGCAGAACACAAACAGAAAAGAGCATTATGAAAATCACGCATTACTTATTTCAGCAACATCAAACTCTCCTTCTCAGAAAAAGCAGAATAAATTCTGCTTTTCTCCGTGTCAATGAGCATTGATAATGCACTGAACACCATGGACAGAACTTGTCAAAGCTCTCATCATCTGGATTCAAAACACTAATAAATTTGAGGATATGCCTCACTATTCCCCATTTATTTTAAAATAACTCTTTTAGAGTAACTCCATGAAAGCAATTCTGTTGGAAGTTACAAGAATAACACTCATCAGAACTAAATTCTGAATTGTATCTTTGTAGACATAAATGTCTCAAACTACACTAGGAAGAAATCCTGTAACACAGATTAAGACCTTACTCACTGTAAACATTTTGTGGGTGGTTCCCCAATATATTTTCTAGTCATCTCCTATCATATGGTTCAAAGAAATGGGTGTATTCTAATGCAAACAAACTGTAAAGAGAAAATCGTGTGTATATAAAATTATAAAATTCAGCCCGATGAGAAATTGAGACTACATCTGCGTGATTTTAACTCAGGATCTCCTAAATCTGCTTGTTGTTCCAGTGGGATCACATGGACATTTTAGGAGCCAGAGCACGTTGTGGAACATGCACACATGAGCTGGTTATATTCAGATTCACAGAAATGCACATGACACACACACAGAGGCCTTTTTTCTCACTTTTTAGTCAAATAAATCCAGATTTTTTCCTTGGTAGAGGAAGTTTCCCCAGTTGCACCAGCCCCTCTACCTGGGTTGTCCTTCTATACATGAAGGATATAGAAGATCAAATAATCTCTCAGGAAACTCAGACTTTAGATATACATGAAAAAAGGGAAGTGAACCTTTACCTCAAATCAGCAGAAGGGCCATTTCTATGGAAACCAGGAGAGGGCTTTTGTGAGGCTTAGCAGTGGCACAGAAATGGAGAGAGAGAAAACATCTAGTTTTCAGATTTTTTTTTCCTCTGATCAGTTTTCATATCAACAAGGAGGAACGGCAAGTACAGCCATAACACACAACACACTATTCATTATATTTGTGTATTAGAAATGCATTGCTTCAGATTTCCCTTCTAATTTATGACAAAATTGAAATGAAACAGTTATTTACCAGGTTCCCATTCAACACATTCAAATCATCATTTTGCAGATTCTAACCAAGCTCCAGGCAGTCAGGAAATACCACCCTGCCCTGCCAAACTGCTCAGAGGAGCCAATGAAGCCACTGACTGCACTCAAAACAATCACAGTTGATAAAGGAATCACTATAAATGAGCCCATTTTAGATGTTTTTAGAGTTGAAATGGGATACAAAGCATCTCCTCTGGCATGTTTAACATCAGTCTTGTCAATAAAAATGGTATTTCTTTTTCATGATCTTTATCCTGAATTTTATCCATCGGATGTGTTTTAAATGAATCCCAAGCATATGTTAATATTTAGAGGAGAGTCTCTAGTCTCTTTCATCCACTAGATAATCATCTCTAGCCCACAGAGTGGATCAGATAATCTTCTCTAACTACAGTTAAGCCAAGTAAGAAGTTATTCCCCTTATCTGTTGCTGTGCATAACTACCCCCAATATGGATCCTAACATCCCTTTCAACCTAAGTGGCACAGCTGTTTCTCAAAATAATCTAAGGAAAAAATTATTGAACTCTTTTAGACTAATCAGGATATTTTTTAGTAAACTCCATCAGAGAGTGATTAACTGCAGTCAGAGTATCAGCTCAGGAGGCTGCAAAGCCAGAGAGAGGGGAAAATAGCAAGCAGCTCTAAGAAATTCCATACCCTGCCTCTCACAAGCCTTAGACAGTTTATCAGACTGCAGCTATACCATGAGCCAGAAAACATCATCCCAAACCAACGTCAAATGGAGCACTTCATGCTGGCACATTTCAAAGGCCCGTTAAGGACTGCAGGCCAGCCTGACAGGAGCCCACCCAGGAGTCCTGCCCTGCCAGCATGGGAACACGAGATCAGGACGTGAACTTGGCTGGAGGCACCACAGTCAAAGTCTTTGCATTCCACTATTTTCTGGGCAGCTGTGTTTGACTCTTCAGCATTGCTTCTGTGAAGGAGAAACTTCAGCAGATGTGACCAGCCCCTGTATTTAAATTTGTATTTACATGGATGAAACACTAAAGGGTATAAATAACATTTTTTAATATTTATATTTCTTCCTTTGAGGACTTCTCCAGGGACTTCAGTTATACTCTCCCTTAGCACAGTTAAGCAATTAAAATAATAAATCAAATGCCATCCTTTGCACCCAGTGGGTCTCTTCCCCAAGCTCGCCGAGTTTCCTGTTTTTCACTGTATGTAAACAGAAAACCATTACATTGTTTGAATTCAGCTGATTAACTGGTGGTTCCAGTTTGCAAGGCAGGGAGCCCCTTTAACATCATGCTGATATCAAAAGAAAACTGCATCACACAACTGTCTAATTCTAGCAGCCAGCAAATCCCTTCTGACATTTATCTGAATCATCTCGATTCTTATGAGAATCCTGAGAGGTGTCAAAGCTTTGGCAGAACTGCCCTCCTCAGTCCCACTGTCCAGAAATACTTCATCAAGAAGGGCCTCTGGCACAAACTGCTCCTGCTGACACTCAGTGTAGCATCACAGTGAATTTGCTTTATTAATTAACTTCTAAATATTGATCAGTGGGAGAAAATAAAAATACAGATGTACCCTTAGTTACAGATAGCTTAGACTAGAAATGGGAAAGTACCTCATTATAAGGTATTTACAATATCCGTTTACGAAGACAGCATAATTTAAACCCCTAACTGGCTGTTTGTAGCAGTCATCCTGGTCAAAAAAAACCCTGGACCAGAAACCTGACAATCTCTTGAAACTTACAGTATTCTTGAAAATTGATCTACATCAGGCATTTTCAGTATAGGCAGCACAGAGCTGCAGACCCCTGCACAAAGCCAAAACCCTTCTAGAAATTACAAAATATTTGTATCACAAAATCAGTTTCATTGAACCTCACATGCAAATCTTGACTTGCTCTTCAACAAATGAACATATCCACATTTGCCTAACAAGTTCCACATTTCTACTTCTGAACAAAATAATGGGAACTTGCAGTGAGATGTAAATCACCTTGGGAAAAGAGTTTGCATTAGTTGATCAAGAAGCATGAGGGTTTTTACACCAGACTTATTCTCCATTCTCCAAACTCCAAGAGTATATTCCCATTCTCCAACAACCTCTTCCTGTGTGAAATGAGGGAATTCTGAGAGCCAACCTGACATCACTTGTTGCATATTCTTCGTCCTGAAGAATGTCTGTGTGGTGGTGATTTGTGTGGAATAAACGGGGGAAAGGACTTTGGAGGAAGACTCAGAATATCTCAGGCCCACAATAACATTCCCTTTCCATGTTCTCCCAAGAGTGCCTTTATTTAATACTGTGCTTTGGTTTAACTCCTGGCTTTTCTGCTCTTTTTGTTTCATGCTCTGTATAAGAACATTTCTGATTCCAACAAAGGAAATGATTTCTAGGGATAAACATTGCCAGAGACCATCATCTTTCCACAAATCGTTCAGTTTTTATGGCTTAATAGTTTCATTAAATAAACAGCATCCTAAAGAAGTACTGAAAATGAAGCTTCTTTTTCTTCCTGTGAAGCCATAAAGTTTGATAAGTCATGCTGAAAAAATTCCCTCTAGTATTTACTTCTCAAAGCCGATACTAAATGCACATTCTTTAAATACAGACATGGGACACAAAAGGTGTTTTTTCTAAAATAGTCCATCTTTACCCACATGGTCATTGTTCCTATGGGAGAGAACACATACACATCAAAAAAAAGTCTACTGAAACTTCAGCTGAACTTTGATCAATTATTTAATATATTTAATCTTCAATCTATTATTTAAAAGCACAAGATGTTAAATATGAAGTTGCTATAGCAAAGTACCTTTTCCAATTAAAAACACTTCTTTTCCTGGTTTGTTAACACCTCAGACCCTCATTATAAAGAGGTCCCACATTAAGTTATGCTTCATTTTACACTCAATTCAGCATTTTACACTCAATTGCACCACCTGCTTTGGAGCTCATGCCTTAATGCCATCACATTTGTCCTTCTGGTACAACGCCCATTTAACATTGGCTTGTTTATTAAATCAAAACCCAGGTTGCATTAAATGGAGTTTTTTCAACTAAACACGAGACTGTGCCGAATGTATTCCTGTTTGCCACACCTTGCCCTGACACCTGAGTGTCACCATTGTTGAATTGAATGTGACAGTTGTACATCCTTGCAGACAAGTCCATGGGATTTATTTCACTTTCCAGCACACATTCTGCTTGTCCCTTGTTCTTTCATCCTTGTGAAATTTTCAAGACATTTTTATTGGAAAAACACTGAACACATGCACGCTCTGGAAGTGTCCAAGGCAAGGCTGGACGGGGCTTGGAGCACTCTGGGATAGTGGAAGGTGTCCCTGCCTATGGCTTTAAGTTTTCTTTAACCATTAACCATTCTGTGGTTGTATGACCTTTCCTATGGACAGTTCACCAAAGCTGCCATGAACCAAGACAATCTCAACTGAATATTAAAGCCCATAACATAAATGCACAGCATAAGAACTATCATTTCTTCCAGTGCTCTCAGTTACAACACTCACCTTTTTGGTTTTCACACCAGTTAAAGCAAACATCCAGAATTTAACTGGGAGTAAAATAAAGGCCAGTACCTTATTAATACTCCTATATATAACTTTATTTCAGTTGTTTCAACACTTTCTTTCCATTGCTTATGAATCTATATAAAGATGAAGATGAGTAGAAAAAATATCAGATCCTTAAGCACAGAATAATTTTCTCTCTTTTATCATGTTTCTAAACAGGCTGCATTTTCAGTATTTGGTCAATTACTTACCTTCTCCGCAATTTACTGCAACATTCAATGCTAAATAAAAGTATTTTGACAAAAAAAGGAGAACAGGATTTCATTTTAAAAAAATTTGCCTCTTAATTTTTTTCTCTAGCTTGGAGTGTGATTTACCTGCAGCTCCACATAAGATGGATAATGTGCTGAAGTAAGAGCACGCAACGCTGACAAAGCTGTAGCTCATAAAGTGTTACTTTCGGAGGCAACAAAAATTTCCGCTGTCAAGTCATCTGCATTTTGCTGCAGTCTAGAAATTCCTGAAAAACAATAAAGATGATTTATGAGGAAATTATTTTCCTGGGAACAACAGACAGGGATGGAGTTTTTACGTCATGCAGGAGGAGGTGAGCTCATTCCTTAGAGTACCTGCAGGTCAGGAATTGTGATTTGGACACAAACCGGAGCCAACACTTTATAGGAGCTACACTAATACTAAAAAGGACCAACGCCCCCTCATAATTTCGTTTTTCATTCTATTACAATTACAAACACCAATAGTTTTTGGATTATTTTCCATTTGCAGTAGGTGAGTAATTAAGTGCTTGTTACCTCAATAATAGCTTACACCTGTGTGCTGATGGGGGCATTCCCCTGAAGTATTCAGAGAGGATTTCTTTTCCTCACTTTTGCTATTTCTATGTGGATTTTCTTCTCTCTCACCACGCCATCATGCTGCACATAACTCACTTTCCAAACCCACCAACAAACCCCAAAGCTCCGGGAAAGCTCCACAACCCCCGCCCTCCCTTATCTTCACCTCAGGTGCCCCGGGGAGCGACACAGCGGGCAAAAACAAGAGGGGAAGGGCGGAAAGCGCTACCTGGCTGTTTTTATTAAAACCGTCACAGAAACACACCTGGCAAAGAGGTTGAAAGGAGGGAGGATCAGCACCTGCCCCTCCTTCCCTCAGGAGCCGCTCGCGCCGGCTCATGACCCTCGCGCCCCTGAGGGAGGCGCGAGGCGGAGTTATAAATGCGGTAACAATAGTACAGGTATTCAGGTCTCTTGTACGCCGAAGGGTTGAGGTGGTTTTTGTTTGGTTGGGGTTTTTTTTAGCAAACTAAAACCCATTGAGGTTTTTTCCCGGCTTCCCTGTAACCAGCAAATTAAAAATTAAAACTCCCCTCGGGGGCCGCTCGCGCCGGCTCGTGACCCTCGCGCACCTGAGGCGAGGGCGGAGGGAAGAGGTCGGGGGAGTTAGAAACGCTAACGGTAGTAGAGACATTCCGCTTCCTTGTACACGGAAGGCTTAGAGCGAGTCTCTGGGAACAGGAGTTCAACCAGGTTATTCTGGCTTCGCTCTAACTACCAACGCTAACTTCTCTCAGCAGCTCCCCGTGCCGGCTCGTTACTCGCCGCCCTGGAGTGGCGAGGTGCGGGCGCGCGGGCACCTGAGCGGCCGCCTCCGATCACCATCACCGGCTGCAACCCGCTCCCCACCACCTCGGCGGGGGCATCGCCTCGGGGCAGCCCGCGCAGACGGTGACGCGAGCGGCCCGGCGCCGTCCGCCGCACGGTGCGGCTCGGTACACGGCCGCACTACCCTCAGCGCTCCCACAGCCCCGCCGGGCCGCACTGCGCCTGCGCGCCGCTCTCCCGCGGCAGAGGCGCGGCCCCGCCCCCGGCGCGCGCTGCGCAGGCGCGGCGGGAGGGCCGGCGATGAGCGTCCTGCTGCCCAATATGGCGGACTTCGACACGATCTACGAGCTGGAGGAGGAGGATGAGGAGGAGCAGGATGAGCCCGAGCCCGTGGTGCGGAGCCAGGAGCTGCCCCGGCCCCGCGACGCGCCCGATCCCGTAGCAGTACGGGGCGCCGGGCACATCACCGTGTAAGGAAGGAGCGGGGGCAGCGTGAGGGGCCGGTGTGGCGGGGCGGTGGAGCCGGGCGGGAGCGCCGGGAGGGGTGAGGGCAGCGGGAGCACCGTGCCCCGGCCCTGTCGGCCCCAGCCTCCCGCCCCGCGGGGCCCAGAGCCGCAGCCCTGCGCCCCCCTCCCCTGCTCCGTGAGGGAGCTGTGCTTTGAACGTGGGTATTTTCCGGTAGCTCGAGGAAACCCCCAGGCGGGGATGAACAGCCGGAGTTGGCTGTTGGGTGCAGAGGCTGCAGCGCAGCCCTGGCAGCCCTCCCTGATTTCTGCTCTTTAGCCAAACAGTTTGTTAGATAAAAAGCAAAGTCCACGCGATGCGAGGACGAACAGCATGTTCAAACCATCTCGCTGTGACCCTTGTGTGCCACAGCTGAGCCAGGGAGCCCCCACACTGCACTGCAGAGGAGGCTCCTGCCTGTGCTGTACTTTATCTGCCCCAAACTTAGTTATGAGTTTGGTTTAGATTGAGTGTTTTTATCACTGGAACACAGCGTGAGCCAGAATGTTTGCTGCTCATTTAAACCGTTGAACAGAAGACGAGCAAGCTGTGTTTCCTTATATGTAATGTTTACTCATAGGGATTTTCTTAGTATTTCTGCTCCAGCAGGCTGAAGAATTAATAGAACCAAGTGCATCCTTAACAAATTGTCACGTTAATTTTCTTGGCAGGGAGGGAGGTATTGAAATTTATGTATTGCAGAGACCCACCAAGGTTGTGTTGCTTTGGCTCTGTCTTTGGATTGCATAGAATTCACATTTCTCTCTGTAAATAGGTGCAAAGTGATCTAACTCCCTGCAGCAAAAGCACTGGGTGGGGAAGGCTGTCCCATCCCATGGGAAGTGGTGTTGGATCTGATACTGTGTCCTCATGGAAGGCTGGATCAGGGTTGCATTGAGCTGGTGCCAGTGGGGAGTTGCTCTGCTGCACCGCAGTGCATTTGCTCGTGCAGATGGAATTTCTTTGTGTCCTCACCCCAAATAGCTGCTGGCCTGACTAAAGGAGAGGTGGAACACAAGCAAGATGCTCAGAATATCAAGTACCCATCTTAAGAGTTACATGATTTGAAGTACTGAACTAGAAAAAAACATTACACACTCATCTGCTTTGCTTTCTGCGATGCTTTTTGTGTGTTAGTGATGTTACTTAGGGTTCCTTCTTGGCTCCAGCATCTTTTTGGGATGGGCAGGAGCGTCTCCAAGAACTAGTGATGTCTACATCAAAAAAAGCACTCTTGTCAGTGAAGTGGAAATCTTTAGCTAGCTGTGTGCCCTTGTAACCACCTGAGCTGAATTCCCATCCAACTTATTTTCCCTTTCTCCCACCCCTCTCAGCTTTCTTCCTGTAACAGGACCTACCTGCATGGTAGGAGGGAGCTTTTATGAGCTCATGCTGTATTTTTAAATCTCCTTATACTGATAAAAACAGTTATTGGATGTTACCAATAAAATGCAAGTAAACCCTGGACACTGGATAATCCTAACTTCCTATTGAATAGGAACTGGTTTGCTTCCCAAAGAGTTTGTGTGTTGGAACTCTGTCACTTTTTGATCACACAGATGCTGCTGCTTTTGAAATCAGTTGGCTGCAGAAGCAGCCTGCTCCAGTTACTGAAGGGAGAGACATCATCCAGGAAAACCTGGGCTTGTTTTCTGAACCTGTCTGGAGTACTGCTAATGAAAATGTCTGTCCTGACAAGTCAGACATTATTAAAGAAAGAAAACCAGTTATCTTTAAAAAGCCATTGTTTTTCTTGGATTTTTGTTTCACAAGTCTCCTGTTCCTCAGCTGACACTGGCCTTCTTGAATACCTTTGGTGTATAGAGAAGGGATAATTCTCAAATTCCAGAGTCATCTGCTTCAGCTTTTCATGTCCAGTTCTCTTATGAAACTCCCAAGTTGGTAGATTCAAACACTGTTAATTTCTTGCAAGAGACTTTTATGACCTTGTCAGTAAGCTGCTCACTCTAACAGAGTAACTGTTTTGCAGTATCCAACAGTACTAAATATAAATTCCAAGAGTTTTCTGAGGGTATTTAGCAGGATCTTGCTTTTCCCACTTTACTTTTCCTAGCCCTTTTACCCCTTTGTGTGGTAAGAATGACCACGTAAGTTATATTTGTTTTATTTTAGTCAGAGAGGATGTGTGTAAAAATGGTTGGCAAAATCTATGTTCATCTTGTCTGGGATTCTTTGAAAAAAATCTGTCGTATTTATTGTTTTTGAAAGCTTTTGAATTTTAGTACAGATAAATTACTAGGTCCTAGTAAATGCCTTTTCTTCTGCAATTCCATTTTGATGAGTTATAAACACCTTGTTTGCTGTTTCTCCCATAGTCAATGTGACTCTGCTTGGTGTATCCAACTATCTCCACGCAGACATTTGTAGTGAAGACTGAGTCATGCCAAGCAAAGCAAAGGCAATAAGTTCCAAAAACAGAGCAGTAACCAAACTGTAACCTGGTTATAGGGTTGTATTTATCTGCTACAATTTTTCTGTATCATTAAGTCCATGTGGATGGATGGTAATGAGGAAATGAAATAGCCATTAAACATATTTTTGCCATTAGCATCCAGCTTCCTGCTGAAGTCTGCAAACCTCCTGATTTTGGCTAGAAGTTAACTTTTGGTATTCTATCCTGTTTTCTGTAGGAGTGCCCCAGGGACCTGCAGTCCAGGTGCTGATGAAAAGTTTCTTTTCATTTGCTGGGGAAGGGAGGCAAGAGCCAGTTGAGAGAACATTTGGTTATTATCTGGTATTGTTCCACCTTCCACGTGTTTAAAATAGCAAATGACCTCAGCCTTCCACTCGTTACCAAAAACTTTATTTTCCAAAACATCATCCATGGGTAAGGATTCTTGGATAGTTCCGTTGGCTTCACAGGAAAATGTTCTGAACTGGGAAATGTTAAATCTTCAAGGAGATTTCAGCTCAGGGCTCTTGAGGAATGTCATCTTTACCCTGTAATGCTGGCCAAAGCTCAGCTGATACCTCATAAAGAGCAGTGTGGGATCTGAGCTGCACTCTTGCAGAGAGGTTAAACATAACCTGGATTAGGTGTGGGGAAAGGAGCTGTGCTCGAAGGGGGTTGGAGAACTTCACTGAACAGGTTTAACTTGTGCACTCTAGTAAGGCTCATTGCTATCTATAAATACAGGAGTGGGAGAAATGAGAATGAAGTGAGGTTTCAGCCAAAGAAAATAAAAAGGCTAAGCACCTGTAAATATTTCTCTTCTAGATGTAAGAAAGTGTTTCCAAAATCTTCCTGTTTTAGTTCTGGGGACAGAAAACCTGAGCTCCTGCTTTGTACACTAATAAATGTTATCTTGTGGTACCTGTTGCAGGTGAGGTTTGCAACTGGTGGTTCAAGATGTTCATTCCAGCCTTTAACTGAGGGATTTATGCATTTCTCTTATTATAGCTCCCTAGGACAAGTTGTGTTCTCGCCACTCTGCAGATGGGGGAAAATGAGGTGATGGGATTTGCCTGATGCCATCCATGAAAACAGGGAAGGAGGGCCAGAACTGACAAGTGAGGTCATCCTAGTTCTATTGCAGCCTCCAGGAGACAGTGCCTGGCTTTTAGAGGTACTTGTCATGCAGTGAGGAAAGTGCGACCAAAGGACGTGGGTGACTGATCTGAATTTCTAAATGTTACACTTTGGGCAGCTTGCACTGAGGAGACACAGAACTGGCCCAGAAATAAATCATCACCAACTGCTGTTTTAAATGACTTAAAGGACAGCTACTGGAATTGGTGTTAGAGTGATTTTTAAATATACTGAATGTTAGAAGATTTCATAGGCCTGCTCATGCTAGATCACTGGTCTGTTGTAGGAAGTCTAATTCGGTTAATTACCTCTTCATCAAGACTTTGGATTTTAACTTCTTTACATGAAAAATTCTAATAACACTTCACTATTTTGCAAAGTTGCCTGTAAAACTGTACAACTGTATACCATCCTGCTTCAATCTCTTTATTTTATTTGGTTGTTGAGTCACCCCTCTGCTCCATCTAACAGGAGTTTAATGTTTCTAAACCCTGTAGTAAATAAACACAGAATAGTCTGTAGAACTTCTAGAGATATTGTAGTAAAATTGTGCTAAAGGCCATCAGTGATTCTGACTAAATATAGTATTTAAAGTATAGTTAAAACATGAAGTTACATTCTTTATCCACTCACAGGTGTCAGTGTGAGATGCCTTTCTGTAACTCAGGTTTCCTGGACATGCTGCAAGGGAAGGGAGTGTTTTGGCAACTAATAAAAATTTGGGGGTTTTAATATGTTTCATGACAACAGCTTTGAAATTTAACCCGAAACATATTGTGATCTTGCATTCCTAATCAGATTTATTAATCTGAAAGCACTAATTTATCTCGTTCTTTATGGAAACTGGGGTGCAATGGGAATTTTAATGAGTATATGTGATCAGTGAGATAAAAGACACTACCTGTGGTGTAGGAGGTGTTTGAATTCTGAATTGGTGAAGGTCAGAGGAGGGTTCTGAGGAGCAGCTGGTACACATTTGCTGGTTTTTTTTCATTTCTTTTGCTGTTTCCCAAGCTTCTGCTCCTGGCCACTGTAAAAATCAGTGTTGTGGACAAGATGGACCTTTGGCATGATTTAGTGGAATTGGTCTGTTATATGGGTAGAGTAAATAATTCTTGAATTTTCCAGTAGTTCTTTTATTGTGTTGTCTGACTGCTCCTAATTTGGGATCATTTCAGATTGTTCCATTGCTGATGCACAGAAGAGGTTGTGTTCCTCAAAGCAAGCTTGTGAATGTGCTTTATAATTTTAGTCTTTTTTTTTTTAAGACTGAAAAGACTACTTCATTGCTCTCCAAGCTTCCTTAAAACTAAATATATAACATTACAAAACCTGGAAGATTACAGCTTAAAAAGAAAAGGTACAAAATGTGGAGGCTGACTTGCCAAATTACAAAGAGAATGGAAATGTGTTCTATTAGTAACCTTTGTGCTTGCCTAAAATCTTATTGTTTTTACTGTTTGGGGATTTTTGTAATGTTTTACACAACTACTGCTCTTTACAAGAGGCTCTAACTTCTTCATTGGAGGACTGGATTGAACTTCAGCAGTGCTGTTGCCAAACATTTCAGTTACTGGATTTCTAGAGACAGCACAAGTTCTTCTGTTCTGCCTCTCTCTTCTTTAAGGTTGATTTGACTTTTTGTTACTTCTGAACAACTTCCATTGTCAGTTTTGGGTATTTGGGTTATTACACAGTGCACAGGAGTGTGTTTGTGTGATAGAATGATGGACAGATGTCCAGGGGAAGGTGTTGGAACCTTTAAGGGCCCTTCCAACCCAAACCATTCCACAGTTCTGTGATATTTCAGCAATACTGGAATTGGTACAAGGTACCAGTTTGGAGTATGGCAGGTGCCAGTTTAACACAGAGCAAAGTTTGTTTCTTCAATAACTCCTACAATACCAAATGTGTTTGTGCTCTTCTCTTTGGCAGTGATTCTTTCAGGTAGTTTGATTTTTTTGAACACAGATACCCAGGAGATAGTTTAGCAGAGCTGACTTGATGTACAATATATTTAACAGATTGTAGCTGAGGGCCAGCTGCTGCTGTATTGTGTTAAATTATGGAATTTTAAAGGTTCAGAAGTTTTGGAATAAGTGGTAACAGGTTTACAAGCCAAATCCAGCTCCCTGGTGCTTTCACTGGTTATAATGAAAACCTTTTGCTCAAACCCCAGAACACTTCCATGAAGAGTAGTCACAGTGGTACCCAAACCTTAGTTTTCTTGAAGTTCATAGTTGTTGTAAAACTATCCTTTGTGTAGGCTCTGACATGTTTTGCATGAGGTACCTTAACTCAGCCCAAAGGAAGTTTTTAAAACCACATGGTTATAAATTTCTAAGATGATGGTGAATGGGTTCCTTAAAACAAACTTCATCTGTTGCATGTGGAACAATTGCATGTGTAAGAAAGTAAAAGGATTGTTGAACCTGGGTTTTCATAGCTGGAGGTTTTTTTGTACAGAAATCAAAGATTGAAACTTGCTGCCATCCAATTGGAAAAGAATTTTTGCACTTCTGGAGGTACTGAAGTAAGGCACCAAGCTGTGTTTCTGGCTGGAAATGACTGAATGGTACATGAGACCTTTTATTAACTTAGATCAAAAGCTCGTGAAATAATGCAAATGTAAGGGCAAAAGAAATTAATAGTGGTTTCTTTTTAAAGTAAAAACTCTTATTACAGTCTTTTATTAAGGGAAACAAAATAAGTTAGGTGGAATATATTTTGTTTGTCTCTTTTGTTTTCAAGGTTTGGCTTGAGCAACAAGTTTGATACAGAATTTCCTTCTGTTCTGACAGGGAAGGTAAGTGTGAGATTAAACTGTTCTTTTCAATGGGAAGAGCCAGTGCATCCAGTGGTTTCTGTGTTGGATACCTGAGCATGAACCCACTAAAAACTGTTACCTGTGGCCTGTGTGACCCAGCTGCTTGCTGCCCAGTCCCTCAGTGGAGCTGGAAACAAGAAGGAAGGATTTGCAGTGATTGTTATCATTATTGACATTCCAAACACAGCAAAGCTCACCATGGATCCGACTGTTTCCATGCAGACATGAAAGCAACACTCACTTAACCTTGCTTTTAAATACCTGGAGTTTGTGCTCCCTCCTGGGTGAATTAAATCAGTACAAATACTAGACCTCTCTTTTGAGTATGCCTGACAAGCCTTGAGTTTGTTTAGACAAATCTCTGGAAGTGAATCTGTTTTATCTGTAGCTTTACAGAACAAAACATAGTGTTAAATCTACAAATTGAGTAGGTTTTTAGTACATTTTCACAATATTGTTTAGTTCTGAAAATTAGTGGTGACAAGTCTCTTGCTTGCTCTGGAGTCCTGTCATCTTACTTAATGCAAGTGTAAGAAATTGTAAATTATAGCTATTAATTCAGTCTTCACTAAATTCTTAGTTTTAAATTATTTTTGTAATTGTATTTTTTTTAATCTTTTAATTGTTTAATTCTTTTTCTCTTGAATTCTTCCTGCTGTTTCACTCTCTAGTGCTTTGTTTTTGCTTCAATTTATATCCCTCTCATGTCTATTTTCCAGAATTTGGGAAGAAAAAAGTTTATTTGGCTATTTCTACTTTGTCTCATGTCATCCCATAGAGCTCCTCTCCCTCTGCAGCCCCTTGCAGAGGTTGAGTCATACCACCAGTGCACTAAACACATTGTTTTAAACACATTGTTTTAAACACATTTTTGAGCTGGATGGTTGCTCCTGCTTCTGCCAGATCCATCTGGGTTTTTCCTGCATTTTCACAGCAGAGTACAATGAATAAAATCCTTGTGTTGAGGTTGTCCAGCTGTTCTGACAGCAGTTCCCCTGAAAAGCAAGTTCTGCTTGGAGTTTTTGGATGCTGAAAATCAGCCTGGGAATTCTGCCCTTGTTTTAGGATCTCACTGAGCTCAGCAAGACAAATCCTACTGATTCCAATTGAGGGCTGCTGACAACACTTTGCATTTCACCCCCTTGTCTGAGTCTTATTCTTTTCTGGGAAGCTCTTTCTGATCCCTGAACAGCCACAATACATTTTGGAAAAAAATATTTTATGTTCTTTTACTCAAGTTTTAGTTTATTATAAATAAGCCTGTAGAAAATCCCAGGCAAGAAATGTTAAAACTAAATTTAATTGTATAATGTCATCTCTTTCTGTCTCTCTAAAATATATTCAGGTTATTAAAAGAACAAACCTACGACCAGGTTTACACTGTTTAATACCAGCATCAATGGCTGTCACATTTTCCACTTGATTGTCCTCCTCTTGTTAAATAGACAGCAAGCAAAAGCTTAATTTAAAGTTCACTTGAGTGCTTGGACTTAATTTAGCAAAGAAAGGAAAGAGGAAGTTCTTCTGTGGCATTTACCCTTCTTGTTCTGTGGGTGTAATCAGTGCTGCAGGAGTGGCATGGGCAGGGATTTGCTGTATATAGGGATAGATAGAATCTGGAAATTCCGTTGTCTTGTGGATTTGAGGGGCTTTCTGAGCAAGGAGATGAATTCCCTTTTGTCAGGGGAGAACACCAGTCAAACAAGATAGTAAACACATTTTTCTTCCTGCCTACCACACACTTCCATGAAAGACATTAAAAACCACAGTCGTGGGTCTTTTGGTTTTTAATACTTCTGTCAATTGCAAGAAATAAAGAATCTGCTTCTTCCTCTGGTTGAGGCAGTCAATCATCTTAATCCCTATTGAAAATGAAAATTCAGTCAATTTTTTCAGGAAGTTTTTCTTCAAATACCCTGTTAAATAATTCACAGTGATCAGTATTGTAGTCAACTCAGACCTCACTTTAAGATCCTCTGTTGTTAAAATGTAATTTTTTTGCTTTTTATGAAATGAAAATTTATGAATAACAATGACTGTTTATATTTACAAATTGGGATTAAAATGTTTACTCTGAACTTGTATTAGTCCTCAGCTACTCTAAGACAATGTCATAGTTTATTCATATTGCCTGTGTAACATTATGGCTTTGCTGTTCCCTGTGAATTGATATTAATAATAAATCCCATCTGCTAATGGAGTGTAAGAGATTAAGCCATTAGATGGGCTTGATGGAGTTCTCAGTGGTACTGGTTTTCTTTTGAATAAACACAGATGTAAAAGATGTAGGTTTTTAAAGCAGGATGAAAATCCTAATTAGAGAAAGCTCTGTAGCTGCACCTTTCTCCCAGAAGCACAGACTTTTGGGATTTATGCACATTCTTGTGTTAGTAATTTACTTAAGCTTCCTGCCCTCAGTTTGCCCATCCACATAATGATGGCAGCAAACATTCTGATTTTCTTTTTGTGAAACCTGGAATCCCCTTCTTCCTTCACCCATTTTCCCAGTCCCCCAGTTTTTCCAGAGACTGCATAGCTGTAGCCTAGAGCTACATGCTTGTAATTACATCTTCAGTGTTTAATTGAGACTTAATTTGTTGCTTTCCTTGGGGGAGGTGAATGTGTACATTTGAGGGTAAAGCATAGCCAATAAAATAATAAAGGAAAGGAAAATCCCAGGTATGTCAGATGTTTGGCCTAGCTAATTCAGATGGATTCATGTTTGTCTTGCAGGATGAGACATAAAGTCACCTAGTTGGTAAATCCTGAGGCAGGCTTCTTTTCAATGGAACATTATAAGAAAAGCTTTGACTACACTTAATACAGAGGCAATATTTAACTTCCAATAATGTAATTGGACCTTGGCCTAAATTGGAATGGTGGTTAAATTTAAATTCTGTGTGCTACAGGTTTACAGGATTATTAATTCTCTTAAAGAAGCTTTTAACAAAATATTCTCTGTGATATGGAGCACAAGAGCACACACTGCTCCAGGTGACCAGAAAATGATGGAGGCAGTGATCCTTAAGGGGAAAAGTGGCATTTCCTGCTCTGATCTTGAAACAAAAGGGGTCGTGCCCAGAGAGGAGTGTGCAGTGCAGGGCAATGTGAGCCATAAAGTGAGGGCTGGGCATTGTGGTGCCGTTGTGCTGTGATTGATAGGGCTGCTGATCATGATGATTGAAGGAGAAAGATCAGGCCTGCTGGGCCTTACTGGCTCCCTTCCTGTGTTTGGAGATCCTCTGCATCCTGTTGTAAAATATTATGACACCCCCTCCTTTCCTTTTATGTCTTTTTGTTTTTTTCCCTCCTAAAAGGATCTAATGTCCCTTCCCAAGGTGTACAGCACAGCCAGGAGCAAAGTGCTTATCTCATTCTTTTCAAGAGCCAGACACAAACTCTCCAAGAGATTTCCAGAATTACTCAAAACTAGGCTTCCTTAGGGGCTGTCTTTGTGCAGAAGCTGTTAATTCTTTGTTTGAAATACATCAGCCCCTTCACACACACCTTTCAAAAGCTGTACCTTTAGAAGAGTTAAAACTATGTCAGAAAAGCAACAGTTCTGTGGTGACTTTCATTTGGATTCCATTTCATTTTTAGATTAGAACAGTTACTTACAGGTATTTTGTTCTTAATCACTGTGTAACAAAGCTTAACTGTCACTGAGCTGTAAACTGAGCACCAAAATTGTGAGTTCTTCTGTTTATCACGAGGCTTATCTTGTTGTGATAAACAGAAGCAGCCACAGTTCTTCTGATCTCCAGTTCCTTTATTTTCAGATCAAGATGTGTCATTAGTGACAGAAATATTAGTTGTGATTCCATTTCCTAAAGGCAGAAACAATCCAATAGTTTGGGTTAGTCAAAAGCATTTTAAGTAATTTAATCTTATGTTGTAGCCATGAGATTCACCTTTGCATGAAAATATTTGGTGAGTTAGCAGGCAGTGGTGCTTTCATAATATTATATTAAGGTAAACATCAGACCAAATTTCCTGAAATGGGAATTTTCTGTTGCTTTATGGCATCCAGAGTTGGTTTCTGGTTTAGCCATTTGCTCTGCAGGAAGGAGAATACTTCAACTTTCATCTTAAAATGTAGGAACATGTTAACCTGGTGTGAACAGTGACTCCCTAAAAATTATGACAGGAACAGGGAATCTCCCAATGCTTTCTTTTTAGGTCCCAAATTTTTCTGCTGGCTGTGATCTGAGAATCTGATTGAGTTTGTGTTGGATGTTACCACTGATAAAGGTTATTCTTGCTAAACTAAATTCTGGGCTGTGCCATTCCATTGTCTTTGGCAGGTTTGTTCAGCTGGATTTGGAGGCTGGGCTGTGTTGTTGTCAAGGTCCAGT
This sequence comes from Nicator chloris, assembly GCA_013400495.1. Classification (NCBI taxonomy): domain Eukaryota; kingdom Metazoa; phylum Chordata; class Aves; order Passeriformes; family Pycnonotidae; genus Nicator; species Nicator chloris. The sequence continues at coordinate 209,754 of WAAE01020611.1, forward strand.
AAACTTTGTGTCTGAAGGAAAAGGAAACATTCTCTTTTCTTAGGGAGTCTCATTGCAAAAGCATAAATAAGTTCTAGAAAAAAAAATTACTTATTTTTATATTTCACATAAACAGAATGTACAATTCTAAGAGATTTATCAAAGGAAGTGCCATTTCTAGATAATCTAAATAAGAGGCCCATGGAAACTTCCTTAGGAGTTGAGAATGCCAATTAATGTAGGAATCTCAGTTTACTTTGAGGCAGTGACTGCAGCAGCTGTCTGAGGTTACTGCAAACCACCAGCCCAGATGTTCTTTCCTACACAACACTCTCCCACGTTGAGGATGAAATGCTTTTGCTCATGTGCATCTGGTACTTGTTATATCCCAATACAAGATCTGGCACTGGCAGAGAAATCCATAAAACCTTGTTCCAGAGACATGCAAGCACAGGATAGTTTGCCACGTTACAGTGGGATTTTTTTCATTGCAGATGTCCCAGGACAAAGGATCTCGGGGTTTCTTTGATAGTTTTCTTTTTTTTTTCCTAAACTAAGATGTCTCTCGTAAAACAGACGACTTTTTTAGTTACTCCATTTGTAGGTGTAAAACAAAAAAGTCTATTTAATGTGAGAGGGTGGGAAAATAATTACTTTCTATGTATTTATTAATTCCTGCTATAAAATAATCACACTTAAATTATGTTCTTATGTTATTAACTATAGGTCTGGCTTGTGTGCAAGCCCAGCTGCCCCCTGATTCTGTAGTGCCTGGTGACCTGAATGGCCAGGAAACAGATGTTGTATTTATTTACTCCCTTCCCTGCAATGCCTTAAAGCATTCAGCTCAATAGGCAGAGGCAGCAGCATCAGGTCCTCTCCATTTCCTGCCCCGTGGCTTTGCCCCTGCTGAAAAGGATCTTTGTCATTAAATGAACTCTTTTTGGTGTTGCTGCCCCTGTTTGCAGAGTCAGATGAGCAGAGGTGGGCTTGCTTGGGGGTTGTGGAGCAGTTGCACAGCTTTGTGTGCAGCCTCACTCCAGGGCATTTCCATCAACGTGGCAAGTAGCTAGGAAAGATGAGTTTTTTCTTTGGAGTTGTGCCTGCCTGGTCAAGTCTCTTGTTGGTCCTGATTTATTCTGCTTTGTGTCTTTGAATGCTGGATTGTGTTAGAGTCAAGGGTGTCATCTTGGAGTCACTGCCTCAAATCCCTGTTTGACTTGTCAGATGGAAGTGACTTGGATTCTGTAGGGACATGAGGGATTTGGGTATGTGAGTAGGTGAGAAATGCAGTTGTTGGAGAAAAGAGCTTCTTTCTGATACAAAATGGGGGTTTCACACTGACTCTGCAGTGGCAATACAGGTATAAAATACTCCTTAATTTCAAAAAGCTAGTTTTCAATAAGTAGACTTTATTCCTAACCCTGTACAAGGTGCATTTCTCTGCCTTAAATACAATCCAGTCTATTTCTTTGAAGGCTTCCCTGTTTTAGGAAGCAGCCACAAGGGAAGTTGTGGCTTCAGTATGGGCCACTTCAGGAAGTCACTTGTGGACAGAGCCTTCACCGAGGCACAGACTTAGATTGCTGTGACATTAATGAGGACAATATGCTCCCTTTCTGTGATACCTATTTTTACTGCAAAGCTCCCACATTCCCTTGGAAAGCAGAGATCTGGCATTCTTCCATGTTTTTCCTCAGTGTAGCCAGTGCATGTATTGCCCAGCTGTATCCCAGTTCTGATTTTGTCTGGGCCCACTGTGTTTCCAGGCCCATTCATTACTGGTGCAATAAATATGGATGAGGCTGCTCATCTGAAAGATGCTTGGCTTTTTAACTCAGGTTGGTGCAGCACATGCACCAGAAATGCATTTGTTGCAGGAAAATGACTTTTCATGCTCACTGGGTGACCAGTGCTTTAGAAGATTGTGTAATTTTCTGTTTGATTTTAACCTGTAGAGGCAATTTCTGAGAAAATACACCTGTGCTGGCTCTCCCTGAAGCTGAGCCCTTCTGTTGCAGGTGGCCCCTGAGGAATTCAAGACCAGCATCAGCCGAGTGAACGCCTGCCTGAGGAAGAACCTCCCTGTCAATGTGAAGTGGCTGCTCTGTGGCTGCCTGTGCTGCTGCTGCACTCTGGGCTGCAGCCTGTGGCCCGTGGTCTGTCTCAACAAAAGAGTGAGTCTGTGTTTCATCTTCTTCTATGGGTTTTTAAAGTATCGGTAGGATTAAATAACTTCTCATAATTAATATCTTCCCCATTTTAAAACCCTGCTTTGGCCTCACATTCAAAAGGTTATTCTGTTTTCTTAGGAAATAGAAAATATTTGAAATGACACCAAATTACCAGTTGACTCAATAGTTTTAAGAATAGCTGATCTCATCTCAAAAAGGATGGCATATATGATACCCTAAATTTCCAGGATTTCTCAAGGTCTAAGAATTGAGTGCAGAACTGAACCTTCATGACCTTCTAAGAGGGGCAGAATTAGACTGAGAAATCACTTTTCCTCTTCACACCCCCTGTCCCCACTCCCTCCCCCCTGCAAATAAATATTTTTAAAATGTAATAATCACTTTTTTATATGCAATGGACTCCATAACATTTCAGAGCTTTGGTTTATTTGCTGTATTTTACTGTGCTATTTCTGTTAAGAACAGGTTTATTTTCTAAAGACTTCCCTCCAAACAGAGAGTTGAGCACTCCTGTAATCAGGTCCAAAGTAGTAATTTTGAAAAGCACTTTAGTAATATCAGGTACACATGATCTAATTACCTCTGTGGTTTATGTTTAGAATTGATTTATCACAGCAGTAAATATTGAGGAAGTGCATTAATGTGTTAACTTGTTGAAGTGCTCATCACTGAAGCTGCATCACTCAAAAGTTACAGGACTTGTTTTAGTGCAGTTTTAAAGCCATTTTTAATATCCCTGTACCAGTGAAAATCTAGATGAATGCCCATGTGGTGGTGTGGTATTAATTATATTAAGTTCTCAAGGCTACAGAGAATATGCATCAAGTAGGGAAAATGATGGCACTTCTGTGGGAGTGTGAGAGTGATAACAATCATGCAGTGATTAAAATTAAATGTATACTGTGCAGGATCATCACAGTTGTCTTTTTGTGACCTTCAAAACCACTGAAACTTGAGAATTCATCTCCTCTCCACACTTGTGGGAAGAGCAGGACATGAAGGACACATTTGGTAGCCAGGAGTTGAAAATAATTTGTTGTGAACTGGAGTTTGGTGGTGAGAGGTTTTTCAAGATCCAGATCACAATTGCATTAGCAAAATCTGGAAATTAAATGTATGAAAATCTGTGTTTTCAGCAGAACACCTGCAATGAGTACAGGATTAGGCCAGGAGAATCTGGGAGACTCTGTTTTGTTGGATGTGGGAGGTAAAAACACCAAATTCAAAAGGATCTCTTACTAACTAAATGAACTCTGGAAAAGCCACAGGTCTAAGTGGGACTTAATCTGAGAAATTTTTCCAGTGATTCTAGGTTAACAAAAAACTCATGAGTGTTTCCTTTTTTGAAAAAAGGGGGAGCTGGGGGTTGAAGTGATCAGATTTCCATTTATTTCTTCTTTGCTTCGTTCTACTTCTATAAAACTTAACTTATTATAAATTAACCTGAGCCAGAAATGCAGTAGTGAGATCCTTCTGGATGAGACTGGCTGCTGAACCATTTCTGACACATTCCTGACTTCCTTTCTAGACTAGAAGATCAATTCAGAAGTTATTAGAATGGGAAAATAACAGACTATATCATAAGGTAAGAAAAGAGTGCTTGTTTTTTTCAGCTTTAAGAATATTGGCAGTGAAGGATTTTACAGTCTTACCATAATTCCATACTTTATACTGATCCTAAATAATAGATCCTGATAATTCAGTATTGCTAATGCTTGTTGCATTACCCATCCAAACAAGGCTGTGCTAATCCTTTGTTAATTATTTCCTTAGCTTGGTTTGCACTGGAAGCTGAGTAAAAGGAAATGTGAAACTAGCAATATGATGGAATATGTGAGTATTGCTTGTTCCTTACTGCTATTCAACAGAACTGTGATTTAATGGAGAAAATCCTTCACTTAGGGACCCTCTGCAAAAAAAATCTCCCAGACAAATGTGCAGTTTGGTCTGTAATTTGGAATGAGGGAAACCCACTGGGACTTCCTATAATTGGAGTGATTCCCACACCAGCACCAGTCTGCAGTTCTTTAACTTATCCACCTTTTCCAGTGGTATCCATAATTCCTTTGATTCGAATAATTTTGCACAAATATTCCATCCCTAGAATAATGTGGTTTTTTGGTTGGACCTTTTCTTTTGTGTTTTTGGTTTGTTTTGGTGGGGGGTTTTTTTGCCAGCTCTAAATTTCACGTGGTTGTAAACAAGACAGACTTGTAGGAAAGCAGAATTTCAAATATTTCTGTAGTTCTACCACTCCCCTATCCAGTTTAACATGTAGCTGTGAAGACTGTGTAGGCTTTAGGGAAAGAGATCCACCCAAAAAAGCCAAGCACCCAGAATCCCTCTATTTCAGAATGACTGGAATCTCTGCTTTGTTATCCTGGGGAACATTCCCTCCTCACAGACTATCTCAGATATATTTAGTCTTATGAATTACGTAATGTTCATGGAAACTGTGCTGAAGCTTTGAATTTTTTGGTTACTGTCTTCTGTTCTTGTCTTTTTCCCTTCTTCAACAGGTAATATTAATAGAGTTCTTACCAAAATACCCCATATTTCGACCTGACTGAGGAACAACATTGGTCTTTCATGTTACCTGTCATTTTCTACCCTTAGTGCCTTGTAGATGGTTTTGGAAAGAAGATGGTCTACTTTGCTGTGACTTAAAAATGTTCTTCAGTAGAAATCTTCCTTGCTGTTACTTTCTTTTGTTAAGAAGAGAACAATTTGCACATTTTTTTTTATGTTAAACGAGGCTTCTATGTTGCACTCTGAATTTTTAACATTACCAATAACTGATAAGAGTTGCCACTAGGGATCTTAACGTCAGTGCTGCTTAAACTTGTTCTGAGCATGCTGCCTTATTAATTTCTCTCTTTGCTGTCCTCCAACGTGCATCCTAAAGCTGTGTCATCCTATATTTCATCCTAAGTGTTGCAATCCTAGAAACCCCCAGTAGGAATGCCCAGGTAAACTCCAGTAGTAATGATTTTAGTAGAACCTGCTTGCATAGGACTTGCAATCAACAGCACTGGTTTTGTCCTGCACTTTGCAAAATCATCATTTACATGTAGGGGGGTTCATTAGTTTACCCACTCTGGATTTGTAAATATTGACTCTTTGCATAATGTAAAGTGGTATGCCAAGGTTTACAGAATGTATTATAGCTCTTATTCTATTGCCAACAGTCCCCCAGCATCTGTTCCATGTGCTCCTTCCCCTGGGATTGTACAGCCCCACCCACACTGGTTTTATGGGAAAGCCATGAAGAGTTTGTACATATGTCAGATGTGTAGGGCTCAGTTGCACTTTGTTTAGTAAATGGATGAAAAATGCATAGCATTTCTGTCTTTATTTTGAAAAGTATTTCAGGTGGTGTTTGCAGCACCTGAAATACAAAGCTGAAATCTTCACCTCTGCAAAAGCTGCATTTGTGGGGCAGATGGCAGCTGCTATTAACAAAATACCCTAAAGTCTCTTTTGAAGTGAGGAATATATGGATGTTAAGTTCTATTTTGTTTTGAAGTCAGGAAAAATTAACCTGGAATCGGAGATCTTTGTTACAAAGGAGAAAAATGAGGAACAGCCAAATCCAAGGTGAAGTGGCACCTTTGTTATTGTTGTGGTGTGGTTGTACTTCAGCATTTTCACAGTTAAGTGACATGAAGTCCCTTGCAGTGGAAAGAAGTTTAACTCAGTCAAAGTGGAGTTTCAAAACATGCTGAGGGGAGGAAGTGCAGCAGTTGAAAGGGCTCCTGAATATGTTTTGGCAGTCAGGCACTGTCTGCAGAGCCAGGAAAGCCTTGTGGAATTCAGTATTATTTTGGATTCTTCCCTGTTTGCCTGATCTCAGGAAGGGAAGTCATTGTAGAAAAACTTCCTCTAATGGCTGACCTAAGCAAGAGCACTGGATAAAAGAAAGCAAATGGAAATTGTTGCAAGTTCCCTGCCTTTCCTAACCAGAAATAACAAAGCCCAGCAGGTAACTGAGCATCTGCAAGTTGTGGTGGATTTCATTATCAGTGTCCAGCATCTTGACTCCCTGCAACATCAGCCCAAGTTGCTTTTTAGATTCAGGGCGACTTGGGTTTTCCTCTGAATGTATTTGCATCTCCAGTTTGCAATATGCTATTAAAATACAGTATTTGTAAGACCATTGCATCCTAACACTTGTAGGTCAGATTCCTTGTACACAGTGTTTACAGAAGGCCAGTTTTATCCAAGTTGTTACTCAAAGGGAAGTTTGTGCGGTTTCCAGTCCCACACTGACGGTTCGGAGTCTGAAATCTGCATATTTCATGCAGAAACTTTGTTTGACTGGTAGATTGGTTTACAACTAAATGTGCAATTGTATTTGTAACATGAATAAAAACCTCCTGTGTTGTCTGAAATTATCATTAGCTACACCTTGCAACTCAGATTTCCATTGCAGAACCAAGCAAAGTGTTGTCTCCAATTCATTTCTTTGTTTTTTGGGGATGAGTGTTAACTGGAAGCAGAGAAAATAATGGCAGAAAAAGGCAGAGTAAACCAAAACCGAAATGGCACACCCAGTTATTTCTTTGGGTTTCCCTGACAAATGAGTTTCTGGAGTAATTAACAGAACAATGGAAGTTTCTAACTGTTCTGCCAGAACTTTGTTGTGCAAAAAACTCAAGAAATCTCAGCAGGTTCTGATTTTCTTCTTCAGGTGACAATTTTCTCCCTGTACTTTTCCAAGTGGGAGAACAAGCACTTCCCATGGAATCACAGAATGGGGTGGGTGGAAGGGACCCCAAAGCTCCTGTCATTCCACCCCCTCCTTCCACTAGCCCAGGTTGCTCAGAGCTCCATCCAAACTGGCCTTGAACACTTAAGCACATAATATTAATTTGTAAAGTTTACATTTTAAGTACATAAATCCTACACATTTGAATTTGTCCTTAATTAGTAATTGTGCAGTCTTCAAACCATGAATGGGTCTCGTCTTTGTGTTTTAATTGACATTTAATTATGTGGCCATAAAGCAACTGGTAAAGAACCAGAGCCAAACCTGTCATTTACAGTAAGCTCCATGTTTTAATAAGTAGATAAATGTGCATTAAAATGCAAAACCAGCAGCAGTATTATATTTGCATGTGAAAGACACAGGATTCATAGCTCACTGAAAGGTGAAGGCAGCTGGCAGTACTGCTGTGAACTCTGTACATCGGTTCTTTTTGCTTGGGCTATCCTTTAATACAAAAACATCACAGGTAATTCTGTCTCCCAAGACCAGAAATCTCATTTTTGACAGCAAATGATCAGCATGAGTTGGTGAGGTGTTTGTGGAGGATATCTGTCAGAATTTGTAGCAATGTAACAGATTAATGTCAGCAGAGTGAGTGGAAGTGCTAAAGAAAGTGCCTTGGCTGGTTCCAACACCATTGTGCAGAGCAGAAAAGGGAACTGGTCCTCTCAGGAGTGGGAGTTCACAGCAGATTTTTAAAAGCAGCTACTGTCTGCCAAATCAATGTTTATTTCTTCACATCAACATGTTGACACTAATTTTTTTTTTCTAGATTTTATCCAGGAAATCTTTGGGTTTGTATCTAGCAAGTTTTGTATCTGGAGAGTACTGAAGGAGTACAGAACTCTGGCAGAGCATCAGAGCTCTTCCTTAGTGATTCCCCACCTGCTCCTGCAAAGGTGTTTTCCCAGAGGAGGAACACAAAAGGGTTCAAACATGCACACCCAAGTCTAGGGAGTGTGGGTTCAGTTGTAAATAGGTGACTTTAAAACAGAAAAAAAAAATTAAATCTGGTGTGGTTTTGATAAATACAAAAAAAAAAGTTCTATGCTTTTCTTGATAGGTACAAAACTCCATATGCAAAAGCATAATTTGATGTTTGTCCCACTGACAGTTTACTACATTTTTTGTCAACACTACCATTGGAGCAATAAAAATGTCAAGCTATTAGCATTCACCATCAATTATTTATCACTTTAGTAGCAATGTTATGTGATTCTTCTGCCATTCTTTTGTTTTCTGCTTTTGGTGTTCTTACAGTGTTGTAACATACTTGTATTGCTTCTGAAAAGTGGTTTTGTTTAAGCTGTATGAAACTGTGTTCTTAACACTTTTATTCTGTTTACAAGTGAACAGCCACTTTTTTAACAGGACCTCACATCTAGAGAGTTTTCTCTCTATTTTTTATTTTAAATGAAAATAAAATTCTAACTGAGCTTGCTTTCTACAATTTACTGCACTGGCTTGTGCCATTGAAAGAAGCTGAAAGTCAGACATGCTTCATCACTTTGAGACATTTTTCTTTAATTAAATTCAAAGATAAAAACCTTGAAGAGTGCAATGTGTTTATGGAAAAGAAAACAATGGAAACTTTCTGCGTCTCTCCCTGTAGGAGTGTTTTAGTGGGATGGTGGCAGTGGTGGGGTGTGACTAAATAAAACACACCTGATACAGCCAGGCCAGGCCTTGGCTGGTTCAAAGAACAAGACTTGGAAAGCTTAGGAAGGATTTCCAAAGATGAAAACTGCAGAATGATCATCATATCTGCTTTTCCTGGTGCTCCACCTTCCTGCCAGGACAGTGGTGGAGACCCCATCCCTGGGAGTGTTGAAAACCGTGTGGATGTGGCCCTGGAGGACGTGGTTTAGTGGTGACCATGGTGGTGCTGCTGGTTGAGGGTTGCACTTGGTGGTCTCCAAAGTCCTGGCCAACCTTAACAATTCCATGATTTGGTTGGTGGGCGCACAGGCCCACCCTTGTAAGGACTTCCTGAAGGAATCTCTCCCTGTAGCATTCCTCTCCAAAAGCAGAGGTTTTCTCACACCTCACAGGGAGCCAGCCTGAGCAGGGACAGTGTGTGAGGGTGAACAAATCCCTCCCTGGCTTGCCGAGGGGTTTGTGCCCAGCACAACACAGCCCTTTGTGTGTGTGACCAGCCTGGCTTTGGAGCTGTGAAAGCAGGACTTAAAACTAAAGCCTTTGGCTCATCCCTGGGGGAAAAGCATGCATTCCTGAAAGGGGCACGTGCAGTGTTTTTGTTGGAAGCTGTTTTGGGCAAACCCAGGAGCGGCGGGGGCTGCTGGACCCTGGAGCTGATATGGGAATTTGGCTGAGAGCAGAGAATGTTACTGGGATGTTGGGCAAAAACGGGGATGAGGGGCTGAGTCAGGAGTTAATCCCTTCAGGGGCTTCAGGAGATGTAATTGCCCAGATTTAGCAGCAAAGGCCTGTGTTAAGGATATTTGGGATTTGGCCCTGACTCCATTGGAAAGCAATCTCAGACGTATTGGTAGAGCAGCTTTGCTGTGGTGTCTGTGCCAGTGTATTTATAATGCTGTGTCTGTCATCACTGGAACTGCTCTAGCTGAGTTTCATTTTCTACTGAAGCTTGGAGAGACCTAAACCCTTCATTTCTTAGACCAAATTAAATGTTAGCCTCCTCCTCAAAAGCAAAGCTGTTTCTGTTCATCCTGCTTGCATTTATTTGAATTATAAATGAACAGGAGTGACCAGGAACAATATTCTAGTAAGTGGCTCATGGCCAAGGCACCAGGTATTTATTTCAGTGTTGATAGTTCCCTCTCTAGTGTGAAAAGAATGTGATCCATTAAATTTAAAGGGTAACATTTGTCTCCTTGGTGGCTGTATTGTATTTCTGATCCATAGCTGTTCTGTGATAAATCTGGGGCTATTTCTCTTCAGCCACTTGTAGTTTATACAAGTTCCCTGCAGACACTCTCATTATCAGTCCAGACTCAGCATCTGACACTTTGTACTGGTGAATCTCTCAATATTTCCATTACTGTGTCCTCCCAGTCCTCCAATTCTCCTTGTATTTGTGCTCCCAGTCTTCCTGTGAAAAGTGTTTGTCATAGGCTGATTCAATCTGCAAAATTAACACAAATGAGTTTGCTAGAAGAGTAGTTCCCAGATTGATGCCTGAATTTTGCTTAAGATTTTCTAAATGCCCTTTTACTTACTTAGTCTCTGACCTGCTTTAAATATTTCTATTATTTCTACATCTGACTGAATCAGTAATTTCCTTGTTGTGATTTATCTGGGAGATCGAATCTACTTGGACTTGGTTGATTTACATCTGTTTATTTTATAAACATGCAAACAGCAGATTTGGGTCTGGGTTAAACTGCTGAATTCTACATTTTCCCTAATCACTGAATGTGTTTAGATAATGATCCTTTCAATATATTCACATTTTATTTCAAGTTCTTTATGTAAACCTTATTATCTATAGTAGCCTTTCTTGAGCAGTAAATTAAAATTTCTGCAGGAAATAGGTTTGTATATTTGTATTCTGTGATAACAAATATAACCTGAGATTTTGGCTAGGAAAGAAACACTTAAGAGTGCTGGTTCCATGGGATACGTAATAAAATTTGAAAGAGGAATTACAGTAGCACTCAGACTAATAAGAATTTAAAATTAAAAGGGAAATATTAATCAAAAGGTGATGACTGATCTGTATTTGCTGTAAATTATATGGTGTGCAAGCCTGCAGGAGTAATTGAAAACTACTGGTTCTCCAGACAGTTTCTACAGGGACCTCCTTGGACTTTTTTGACAGTCAAGTGTCTGAATAGAGCAGCAAAAGTCAAAAGGAATTCTGGGTGTTGTTGTAAATGGAAAAGAGTGGAAAATGGAAAGCCACCGTTGAGGCTTGTTGGTGAGCAGCACTTTCCCACCTCTGTAGAGTTAACCTGGATCCATGGGTATAACCAGGGATCTCATCAGCTGCCGGTGGTTTTTGGATGTCCAATTCCTATTCCAGTTCCTACGGTGAGTATTCATTCAGCATTCCCAATGTAAGATCCAGCAGGGCACCAGGAGCAGGAATGGACCACAGCCACACCGGAACCACAGGGCGGAGAGACTGAACATTTTAATCCGGGATTTTTCTGGCACTGTTTATTGCACGGAAAAGGTAAGTTGCTTCAGGGTTCGCTATAGTTTTTGTGAGCATTAGTGCTGCAAATCAGCTCGCTCTAAGTTTCCCTGTGGTACTGATGGAGTTAAGGGCTCTGAAGAGGAGAGGGTGATGCTCCGAACGGGAGCTCCCAGATGGAGCTGCAGAAGGAGCCTCAGGCGCTGCAATTCCAGGCTGTGAAGTTCAACACTCACCGAGAAGCTGCACAGCCAGACCTGGGAGGTGCAAACCCCACCCAAACAGTGCTGAATGTGTCCGCAGCTGTTCGGGAGCACCGCTGCGCGGACAGCGGTGATACGGAGCAGCGTTCTGTGCTCCCCGACCCTTCCCAACGCCTCCTCGGGAATCCTGCGGGACTCCTCACGCCCTTCCCGGGGAGCTCCGAGCCGGAGGCGCCACGGCGGCCGTTCGGGCTCTTCTCCGCACGCCGAAACCGCGGCGCCTCAGCCTTGCGAGAGTCGCGGCGAGGGCCGAGAGGTGAAAGCTCCGTCGTGCCGGAGCGATCCGCGCAGCGGGGCCGCGGGGTGAAAGCTCCGCCGGGCCGGAGCGATCCGCGCAGCGGGGCCGAGATGTGAAAGCTCCGCCGGGCCGGAGCGATCCGCGCAGCGGGGCCGAGATGTGAAAGCTCCGCCGGGCCGGAGCGATCCGCGCAGCGCGGCCGCGGGCAGGGCCGCGCTGCCCCTGAACCGCGCATGCGCGCGGGGTTGGCGGGGCGGGTTTGGCGGGCGAGCGGCACCGGGGCCCGGCGGGCTCTGAGGGCGGCGTTAGGGCCCGGCGGGGCCGTGAGCGCGGCTCCGGGGCTCTGCGAAGCCGGCGGCACTAGGGCCCTGCGGGGCGGTCGGGCGGCATTAGGGCCCGGCGGGACACTGCGGGCGGCTCTAGGGCCCGGCAGCGCGGGGCGGGCGGCTCTAAGGCCCTGCGCGCCCACGCCGGGGGTCTCTCCCTCCCCTCCCGCCATAGAAGGAGCAATGGCGGCGCCGTAGGGCGGCCGCCGAACCCCCGCCCGAGCGCCGCGCCCGGGCCCGGCGGGAGCCGAGCGGGGCCGCCGCTCCTCCTCCTCCTNGGGACCGGGGGCGGCCCCGCGGGAGGGAGGGACCGGCAGCTCTCCCTGGGCCCTCTGAGAGGGACCGGCCTCTGCCCCCGGGGCCCAGAGAGGGACCGGCCTCCGCCCCCGGCCTCCCCTCAGGAGCGCTTGAGCGGCTGTTTCTGGGCGGGTGGCGGTGTGTTATTGTCCTTTTACCCGTAACACTGATGTAGGGAGGTTAACGCGATGCTTTGTTAAGAGTTTCAGTTCGCTAATCACCCAAACCTTGTGAACCCCTGGGCTAACGGCCTGGGATGTGGCCAGCATAAACCACAGGACTTAATTGAAACGTCTTTGTCTTCCCCATAGGCTTTCCACATGAATGCTTTTATGTTTCCTCTTCCCTGGCACGTTAAAATTCTATATAGAGACCTCCATAGGTGACTTCAGTGCCTATCCAATAGTCGTCTCTGTTCTCTGAGACTTAGGATGTATATTTTTAATTTTGTTTGGTGTGAGACATCACCTCTGCAGATGGGTGGTGTTTGTTGGGTTTATTTTTAGTTGTTCCATTTCTAGTTGAACTTTGTTGAAGAGAGAGTGATGGGGTTATAGTGCCTTGGCACCACTGGGTATTTCTGTACCTGTGATGCCTTTCATGCTTGAATTTAGCTTTTTTCCTTTCACTTGAATAATTCCTTTGTTCTTACTGTTGTTTTTGCAGATGACACCACTGCTAAGCAAGAAGATGGACCAATTTCTGGGTGAGTCCTGAGGCTGTTTATTCCTTGTAACAATACATGATGCAAAGGTTGAGCCTTGTTGAGCAGAGCTTTGTGAGTGCTTTAGAGCAGTGCTGTTGCTAGGAACAGCAGCCTGTCCTTTCCCCATCCCATGGGATCATCCCCAGACGCCCCACTGGGGGTAGCAGGCATTTATGGATGTGGAAGCTGTACTGGATGGGAGGACTGGTTTGATTTAGAACTAACTTTTAGCCCTTTTTTTCTCTCAGCAATTAGTTTCAAACGAGATCTATTTTCCAGTTTAATTCCCTGGGAAAAACGATGCCCTGAGGATTGGCCTGGCATTGGTAAAACCAGTCTGTGCTTTAGTCTGGGAAAGGTAAAAACCTTGAGGTTAAAATCTTGAGATGCTCAAAGCAGCACATTCTGTGAGATCTCTCAAGTGGTGTGGTAAGACTTGGAGGTAAAACCAATAATCAGTTTGACTTTCTGTGTGTGGAAGGGATTGTCTGTCCTGGCTTATATTTCTTATTTGTAGCTGTGTGTTTTGCACCAACAGGGCTTGGTCTCAGCACAGGATTACCTGTTTGCCATTTTAAATGTAACATTTTTTGGAAGGCTTGGTTTTCAGTGTTCAGCCCCTTCCAAAGTTCAGTTTAGTGTTTATTGTCATTATAGATTCCGTGTCTGGAATATTGAGGTTGTTACAGATACTGTCCTACTTCTGTGCTTAAGGAATATGAAAACTTGTTCAAATAAACAAGTGGTAAAAACATGGTAAATGGTTACCTAAAAACATCAAAAAGCTTTGTGAAGAGGAACAACTTTTAGACAGAAATTTACAGCTGCTTTGCATAAATCTGCTGTTCCTTGTCACATTCATCTGAATGTAATTTTACTTCACAAGCAGGACTAAAACTCTGAATTTCCAGCAACTGTCCCCAATAACTGCAAAATGCAGGAAGGAAGAATATTAGTGGCCATGCTGGCTCTCCTTTTTTTCCCTCTTTTTAGTTTTTTTTTTTTCCCATATTGCTTTGTTGCACAATGAGAATCTACCTAAATGAAGAGCTGGGGGGTGTTTTAAGAAAAATGACTCTTTGTTTGCTCTGCTGTCAGCAGCTGCAGCTCCAGGAATGCACTGCTTGGCTTGTCTGGAGTGTTTGTCCCCAGCCAGGAAGCAGAAATCTGCAGAGTTTGGGATGCAGCATCACTGACATTCCCGATCCTAAGGGATGTGTTAGGTGCCAGCAGGATGCTGTGCTGTCAGCAGTGCCCAGGATAATGTTGGCATTCTGGGGAAGTGAAATCTCTGCCACGTTTTTGTGTGCCCAGACGATGCTGGGGACCTGTCAGATGGTTCATTCCTGGGAAGCAGAGAGGTTATAGGGAAAGGCTCCTGCTTCCCAAGTGTCTCTCTGAACTCCAGTTCATACATTTTAATGCACACCCACAGACGCTTCATGTGACTTGAAGCTGAAGGTAACACTTGTCATTCTTCCTGAATGCAGTTATCTCAGAGTTTTAAGGAGATTCAGGTGTGTGGAGGTCAACGCTGATTTGCTTGGATTGGGCAAAAAGTTTTTGGATCCATCAGAGAGATTTTCTCCAGTGGTCCATGCTTTGGTCCTCATGTCACAGCCTGTGTCTGCAGCATGGAAATGCCTGGAGGCTGATTTCCCTCTGGCATCTTGGCTACCTTTTATACCTGAAAGTGTGTGCAGGTGTCACATCCCTGTCACATTGGCACCCATGGGACCTGTGCTTGGTCAGTTGCCCAACCTTCAGCCCTCTTTTTGATCTTGGCCTGATGAATTTCTTTGTGTATGGGACTTTCCCACAACGGGGCTTCAGTTATGCTCAGATTGTTTGTTCTTTGTTTTACACTCAGTAACAGTTGTGTTGTGGTTTTTTGCCTTTCTTGTATGGTGTCTTTTGTCACTCTGAGGTGGCTTTGATGTGCCAGTGTGTGGACTCTGTGAGATGTTGTCTGTTCCTTTTTGAAGACAATCCTGTGGATGTTTGTTGTCCAATGTGGGATTTTAAATTAATAGCAACCTCTCCACAAAGCACTGGTGGAGAATTGGCCGATTTCCTTGGCCTGGCCTGTTCTGATTGTCTCTCTTGAAAAAACTCAGAATTATTTTGAAGTTCTACCAAGTTTTACCTATGACATTAGAGACAAATGAGCTCTCTGTATTTCAGTTCTGTAACACTTGGCACACTCTTTTCTAGGATGTGTACATCAATTTCACTTTCTTGCTTGGCCAGTGCAGTACACAATATTAAGATTTGTACAAACTCCTAAACTGGAGGTAAATCCAAACCTGACCATTGTTTCATCAGGACTAATTTGTAATGAGTGAGAAGAATGGGTACATAATTATCTGACTTTTCCTTTTGGAACTTTAACTACTTACTGTAAACTATTTGTAGAAACACTAAAATAACTTTTTCCTTAATTTCTCTGGGACAGATGCCTCTGCTGCTGACTAAATACATGTGTAATTATTAGCATCCTTAAGGAGGAGGTGAAATTTTGCTGATTATGGTCTTATTCTTATCAGTTGTGATTGTGCCAAATCTGAGCTGAGCCAGCTGCCACTGAGCTGTTGAGTGCTGTCAGGTGCTCTCTGGATGTGTGAAACTGATTCTTCCCAGCAAAAGCAAAGCCAAGCCAGGAGGATGGATTTTTTGTCAGGTAGTTGAGCAAATGCCAGCAGAACAAACACACAAGAAGAATAAAGCATTGTGTGAAAGTCACCTGGGCAAAGGCTTTAGAACTGGTTGTAGGTGACCCTCTAGGCTGGGTTTGTCCACTTTCTCTTCTGTCATGGTCACTTTGTTTTCTCTGTCCCCTTCACCAGACACACAGAATCTGCTCACCCTCTGCAGGAAGCTCCCCAGGAGAGCCGGCCCGTCAACAACGAGGACAGAGAGATGTCCCAGCACGTACGTGTCCCACTGCCCACGGTGCACCTGGGGATGGCTGTGCCTCTCGGCACTCCTGGGGACAAACAGGGAGTGTGAAGATCCTGGTGCTGCCTAATACCTGATCCTTGCAGTGCTGGGATGTACTGCCAGCCATTCCCAAAGCAGCTCCAGCAACAGCCTTGTCTTGTCATCCTGCCTTGAGTGGTGGGGAGGGAGCCCTGGTGCGGGCTCTGGTCACACCCTCTCAGCAGGCAGATCAGGGTCTCTGATGCTGCAGTCTGGTAGAAAAAGCAGAACACAATGTGTTCCAGCTCAGTATTCAGTGTGACTTCTCAAGGACCTGTAAAATATGGGAAACACTGGGATAGAAAGCCCAAAGTGCTGGAAATCAGTTATGGTTCAGGCTCAGACCTCTTAGAATGCAATCTGGTTGGCTCAGTGCTGAAAGAGGAGGAGGAGGGTTGCTTCTCCCCACCCTCCTCACCTGGACTCTTTGATGGGTTTGTTTTCTGCCACTGTGTTGCCACATCAAACAGGGTTCTGACAGACCCATGTGCTGTGGAAAAGAAGGGAGGAAGAGGGACACCTTCCTCCTGTAGGGTGAGGTGTTAATTCAGCTCGTGCTTCTCACAAAGCATGAGCTGAATTAACACCTTTACTTTTGTGCCCAGCACTGGGGTTGCACTGGAGTCAAATCTGTAAAGTGAATTGACCTGGAGGGCTGATTGTGCTAAATCAGCCAAACCAAACTCCTCAGCAGCTGCCTGCCACAGAAGTTGTGGTGAGAGAATATTTGCCTTGAGGTGATTAGATGAAGCTTGCTGAATGTATTTTGGTGGTTTTCATTTGTGGTTGTGTACTTTGACCATGGCCCTTGTGAAAGAGGTGCGTCAGAAAAGCCCAAAATATCAAAAAGAGTGGGACAGAGGAACTCAGGGATGTGGTGAAATTCTTAGAACTGAGCTAAACCTTCCCCACATTCACAAATATTACCCCAAATTTCAGGTAGGGCCAAATTTTCAAAGGGCACGGGAGTTTCTCTGTGGGCACCTGCCCATTGTTGTTGAAGGCTGTTCAAGAAGCTTCCTGAGATTTGGCTGTGCTGGAGAATTCTCAGCTGTGTGTACTGATGAGCTCCTGTGTGACTGTGCTGTTGCAGGCCCTTCCCAGTGGTGAGGATGATGAGGATGACAGTGACAGTGACAGCGATGACGACGACGTGAAGGTCACAATTGGCAACATCAAGACGGGAGCACCATCGTACATGTGGGTACTGCTGGGTGTGGGGGTTTGGGGCTGAGGGATCCCAGCGTGTTGGGATGGAAAGGGGATGGGATGAGAGCTGCTCTGGCTCCTGGGAGCAGTGGCCAGGACACCACAATGGGCTCAGGAGCTGATGGGCAGCTCTGCCCTGCCGTTGCTTGTTGGAGAATCCATCTGTAAAATGGGCATGCTAATCCGTGGGGCTGCTGCTGGAAAACTAACTGACTAATTCCTGGGCTCCCTGGAGCAGAATCAGAGATGGGAAGTTCTGTTTAACTCATCTGTGAAAACTTCCAGAACCAAAATCTGTATTGCTAAGAATTTGCATAAGCTGTTAGCATTAGAATTTACTAATTTCCAGCTGTCTGATTTTCTGTGGCTCAGAAATGGCGAGCCTGGATTTGAGAAGCAGGAAATTATATTTTTTACAGCTCCGCCTAATGTGCATTGAATAAAAATAATAAGACAGCACTTTTGCTTGCTGCTAGCTGCCTTCCTCTTACACAAATTACTTACCTGTGCTTGGCTACATATTCTAATTTTTCCACTTTATGGATAATTTCCTTCTCTTGTTGTAGAGGTGGTTTCACTCTGATGGATGACTCTGAATAGCAAACCCAGGTGAACTAAAGCATCTCCTGAAAAGTGTCAGGGCTTGAGTATATTCTGCATGAGAATCTTTAGCCAAATAATTTGTTCAAATGCCAATGTAGTGATTCTTTTCCAATAGGGGAACTCCTATGAATCTAAACTTAAAAACGGGTAGAGGCTATGGAGCATCAGCTTCAGGTATTGCTGTTATTTTTATCCTTCACCTTTGCAGTATTTCACCTACCTGGCACTGACAGCTGCAGCAGCTGCAAATTTTGCTCTGGTTAAAAGGATATAGAATTAGTGTAAACCAGGAATAGGAAGTGCATTTCCTAAAAATCAGTGCTCCCAGCACAGTCTGAGGGGGCAGGATGCAATGGAGTGATTTAATTACCCATCACCGAGCAAGGTGATTATAATTCTATTTAAACTAGGAAAAAATGTATTGATTGATACTTTTATAGTAAAACCAAAGAATATTTTTAAAATATATTGTTGCACTGGGGCTGAGCACTGCAGCCCTGGAGAAGGACTGGAACTCAGTGTCCTGAGCTACTTGCAGTGTAAGATGCTAAAAGAAACAAACTCTGGCCTCGAGTATCAGCTGTGCTTATTTGGCTGCTGAAATTTTCCACACCATTCAATTTAGTTTCTAATGTAAATTGAGTCTTGGATTCTGTCCTTCCACATATGTGAGACTGTCCTTTCATGGGCTTAATCTACTGCCTTCCACTAATTGCTTTATCCAAACGAATTATCTTCTGATTGAGAAAATAAGAACAAATTCCCCTTGTAGGTTCTGACAGATTTTTGCAGACTCCTGTTAGTCCACTAAAGAGTGATCCTGAAAACCTCTCTTGTTACGAGAAAATGTGTCTGTCTTGAGATGGGAAAAAAAATACTTTGCCTGGGGAGAAAAATAATTGCATTTTATTTTCATTTGGGGTGAATTTCATGCATGTCCTAGTGATTTACTCTGTCTGTAGTACCAGTCTGGGTTGAATTTGCTTCTCTGCTGTTGAGCTGCAGGTGCTGCACACCCTGTTTGTTTATGGAGTGACTGGAGTCCTTTTTATTAAAAAGCTGATTGTGGTTACCTGCGTGCTGTAAAGCCGGTGATTAATTCACTGCGGTGCTTTGTTTCTGCTGGAATCATTTGCTGAGCAAATGAATGGATTAAAGGCATTGCATTAAAAGTTGTAACAGTCCCTCTCTCCCCAAAGCCAAGTTGCAGCCCAAAGGTATTGACTTGGATGCCGCAGGGAATATAAATGGATTGCCTGTGATAGAAGTGGATTTGGATTCATTTGAAGACAAACCATGGAGGAAACCAGGTGAGGCCTCACAGTTCCTTGTGGTAAATATTTTCTGCAGTTCTAGTTGTGTCTCTTTATTTTCACATGTAATTTCTGTCCGTTTATTGTTGCCAAGGAACAGGGGAGCTGGAACAATGTGTGTTGCTCAGCCTCTGCTGCCTGGCTAGACAATCATTGGCATTTACTGATTGAACAAGCCATGCTCTACGTAAAATTGGGTTGCATTTATTCTAGTAATTGAACTTCCCTAAAGAGAACAGCTATTATTTTTTAATGGTCTATTTTATTAATTCCCTACTTCCCGAGGACATTGCACTGATGCCAATCCAATAATGCTAGGCCTTAAAGGCAGCTGAGTAGGGTCAGGATTTAGGTGTTGATATTTGTTCTCCTCCTCATGTGCAGGAGCTTGTTTTATGTCCCCAGGCCAAGCTCAGAGTTGTCCCTGTGGTCCCTCCTCATTTGGGTCCTGGGGCTGCCCACACTTGTTTGTATGAGGGAGATTTCTCCTCTTACAGCTGTAGGATGCTACAAATCAGCTGCTGTGTTTCTTCTGATACAAAAGTAATTGAAGCAACTAGACATCCAGATTTTTGCTGTGCTACTCTTGTGAAATGTGCTCTGATGAAATTTCAACTGAAACAAAAAGTCCACTTGCCTTTTCTCAGCCATCATCATTCTCCCTGCCAGCCCCTGTATTTTATTTATCTTTCAGCAATATTGCTGTGCTGAGTAAGTAGAGCTTTCCTGAGGTTGCCTGTGGTGTGGTCTGGGTATCTCCTGCCCACATGAAGGGCACTCCAGTGCTGAAAGCTCCATGGGCATGTCCAGGTATCAAACCAGCACGGAAGCACCCTGCAGATAGTGCAGGCAGAATGGAACAGAAGCTTTTCTTCTGCAGGGATTTCTCCTTGAGTGCAAAGTGAGACAGAGGGGAATGGGAAGAAAATGAGTTAGAAAGAATACAGTGAAGTTCAACGATAAAGCATGGACATGGTTGTGGCCATGCTGTCATCCCTGGACCAAAATAGAGCCAGCTGGCCCTAAAACTGTGTTGGAATGCAGTAGAGAGAAGATTTCTGCAGAGCTGTGTGATCTGTAAGTTTATTTTAGATAGCAAGTAGCTCATTACTCAACAGCCTTTCAAGTTTATATCCTTTGCAGGTAATTGTTCAGCAGCTTGGTATGTCTTTGAGTGAGGGAGAGGAAGGAGAAATCCTGTGTGGAAGAACTGATAGAGGTCTGAAATAGAGGCTGATAAAATCGACAAGTAAACGTGTTGCTGAGTTGGTGTGGATGCAGTTTGCATGTTTGGGTGGCCAGCCCAGGAGATAGACCTCACTGCTTAGACCTCACTGTTAAACCAAGCTCAGCTTGGGCAGAGTTTTGCTTCATTCATGTAGCAGCTCTTTGTTTTGAAGTTGGTCTGTGTAGGAATATTGTTGCGTGGGGGATGTTTGAGGGACACCTCGGAGGAGCAGGAGGTGCTTTGTAGTGGTGGGAGGGGTGCTCCTGGAATTCCTGCAGCTGGGATTGCCCATCTGCATTCTGGTTTCTTGGCAAGCAGTTTGTGGTCACCTGTTATTCAGAAATGCTTGTGCTGAATTAGCACATTGCACAGGAGACTGGCAGTGGGAGATAACACTCTGGGATGGCTAATTAGGGTTGTGACTGAACTGTAATTACTTGTGTAGTCTGGGGTGCATCAATAAAAACCTTCCACTTTAGCTGCCTTTAACAAAATGGGCGCCCCAGAATCTCCTCTCAAAACAGCAAAGGCAGTGATGGTCAGGAGGGGAATGTTCTGTCAGGAAAAAGGTTCTGTGGCTCCACCCCGTTTTTGTGTTGGGGGCTGGAACTGCCACTCCTGTGCTGTGCCCAGCACTCAGCTCATGTGGACAGTTGGAAGAAACCAACCTGAAAAAATCAGGCTGGTGAATAAGTGATTGCAGGGAGCTCCCAATGGCCTGTGGAGGTGCTGTGCTGTGTGTCCCAGGGGTCCCCACTGCTCTGCTGTGCTGTGCTGTGTGTCCCAGGGTGTCCCCACTGCTGTGCTGTGTGTCCCAGGGGGTCCCCACTGCTGTGCTGTGTGTCCCAGGGGTCCCCACTGCTGAGCTGTGTGTCCCAGGGGGTCCCCACTGCTGTGCTGTGTGTCCCAGGGGGTCCCCACTGCTGTGCTGTGTGTCCCAGGGGTCCCACTGCTGCTCAGGCCATGTCCCCCTCCCACCCACTGTGTGCTGTGTGGCACCCACAGCTTCCTGACAGGGAAAGGCACAAGCTGGGCTCCCTGGAAAACTTTGGCTGCCTTAACCCTTTATGTAAGCAATTAAAGGACAGCTTGAGAATGCAAGTGTGCAGAACCTCTGTGCTAACTCCTGCTCCCTCTGCCAGGTGCTGATCTTTCTGATTACTTTAATTATGGATTCAATGAAGAAACATGGAAAGCTTATTGTGAAAAGCAGCGGCGGCTTCAGCTGGGGCTGGACCCTGCTCCTCCCATCAGCACTGAGAACAAGATCACGGTGGGTGATGTGTGACTCCTGCTGCTGGCTCCAGGAAAACTGGGATTGTGTTTACAGTCACAGAGATGAGGGTGTAGGAGCAGGAGATACCTTAGTTCTGAACTGTTCTGTGTCCTTTCAGCAAGGAGAAATACAGAAGTGAATCTTTAAAGATTAAATCTCTGTTGAAAATCTTTTCTGTATGGAAGGAATAGTTCCATCAGCCTGGCAGGTTTGAACCACTACAGCAGCAAGACTGAAGTGAATTTCCACTTGACTTATAGGGGTGTCTGCTTGAAAAACCCTCTAGATGAGAGAAGTGCAGGGAGGGGAGCTGGGCCCCCAGGGTTGTTTTGCTCACTGCTGGTGCCTGCTGCAGTGGTGTGGCAGCTTTTTGTGTTTGCAGACTGCTTTGGCCATCAACCTTGCAGGAATTCATGGTGGCCACCAAAACTTCAGCCAAATTGTCAGCACAGCAAGTATTGCTCATTCCAGTTTTGACATAGTGACTCCATGGAAAATGATAGGAGTTTAATAAACTCATAACAGCACTTCTGATGGGAGACAGTGGACAGCAGGCTGAGGCTGGAATGGCCACTAGGTGACAGAAATGGCTGTGCCTTGACTGAAGAATAGGTCGCTGTGATTGTTCCTTTTCTTTTGCTGAGGGTTAATCTCTGGTGCTCCATTCAGTTGAAAGAAGGGCACAACACCCATGTGTTACCTGTTACCTTCCATAGGTTCAGCAGGGAAGAACAGGAAATGCTGAAAAAGAAGTGGAAAACAACATCATCAAAACAGAGTTCAAAACAGACTTCTTGGCCCTGGTGGGAGGACGAATGAAGGCTGGACCTCCTCCCAACAGGTAAGAGAGGAGCATGTTTTTCATGGGGGCACCTGGGAACCACCTGGGAAAGTCTTGAGTCTCCTCAAGCCTCAAAGAGAAGCTTTTAAGCTTGGCAGGAAGCTGCTGTGGTCACTCATTCAGTGTCACCTCCAGCAGTGCAACCCCTGCCTGCCCATTGCCCCCTGCTTGGCGCAGGGAGGGAGCCCTGGATCCCAGCTGATGGGACACATCTCTGGGAGTGGAAGGAGCCAGGCAAACACCTCAGCTTTGAGGGCTCACACTGCTGACATTGCTTGTGCTTGCTTGGCTTATTCCTACTCCCACGATGTTAATCTTTGCCTCCTCAAGTGGAAGTGGATTACGAGTTTGGCAGAGGATAAGAGGAGCTGTTGGTTCCTGAGCCTGTGTGCGACGCTGCTGGATGTGTGGTAAAACAACTGAGTCATTCTGAGGGGCAGCCTCTGCTGGGGAAACTGCTTGGCCCTTAGGAGATTGATGGGGTTGTATCAAAAGCTTTAGAAGAACACACCAGACGAGCCAGAGCTTTGGGCTCGGAGTGTTTCTGTTGCTTCACTCACAAAACAGCTTTTGCACACCTGCCTTGCAGAAAGCAGCCCTGCATCCCAACTTTACCCCTTGTGTGCAAACCAGCTCTGTGCTTCAAGGATGAGCATTAAAGCTCTGCTCAGTCAGTTGGATTTGAGCACTTTGGGGGCATTTCTGTCCTGGTGTGTAATCCCTGTTTTTACACCTATTTGTGGTGGTTCTTCGGATCACATTTCTGGGTGTTCAGAAAGCCCAAACTCACCCCTGCTCAGAGGGAAATTGTTGAGGCATGCAAGTGGGCTTCTCCTTGGCTTCTCATCCCAATTTGAGAGATGTTTCCCTGGTGGGAAAGAAGGCATGACAGAAATCTGCTGACAGCAGGGAAAATTGCTCCTTCTGGTGCTTGTGAGCCTAAAAAGATGCCTGTGCTTTGTACCAGGAAGCTGGGTGGGACCATTGATGTGATCGGGGGCCAGGCAGGCACGATCCGCAGGGTGGAGGGGAGACGTCGGGATAAACACGCCTCGGAGGAAAACCCCATTCAGGTAAAGCCTCTGTGCTGCCGGGACAAATTGCTGATTTTATGGCACTTCTGGTGAACCCTGGGCAAATGACTGTGTGTTCCTGACCTCCTGTATCCCAGTTCATACCTGCAGAGCAGCAGGTAACACATTGACCCTGTTGAGGTGTGTGCATGGAACATTCCCTTTTGCAGGCTCAGTTAATTTCTGAGTTAAAAGCTTGGTCTTACCAGGAGCCAGATTTGTCCTTTAAAGACCAGTCTTCCCTTTGGAATGGTAAGGCCTGAGTTCTTTCCAGCCTCACAGTGGAAGGGGAGGGAATAACCCACAGGAGAGATTTCCAGCTACACACTCCTAGGAATACTTGTGAGAGCTGATGAGGAATCTTCAAATTTGCAGTGAAGGGTTTGTACCTGGGGCTGGTGTTTCTCTGTACTTTAAAGTAACATTTAGTCTCAAATCAGTTGGTGCAGCCCACACCTCAGACTGAGCCTGGGCCTGTGTTACTGGATCCTGTCCCTTGTAAGAAATGAAAGCCTGGGTTTAAAGCTGGTCTCAGTTCTGGGCTTGCCTGCCCAGTGTGTGACCACAATGTTCTGGTTGGTTCCTAGGCAAGAA
The DNA here is from genome assembly GCA_013400495.1 of Nicator chloris. NCBI lineage: Eukaryota > Metazoa > Chordata > Aves > Passeriformes > Pycnonotidae > Nicator > Nicator chloris. The sequence continues at coordinate 233,762 of WAAE01020611.1, forward strand.
GCTGCAGGGTCTGAGGACCATCTGCCAAACCCCCTTCTCTTAACCACCTTTCTTCTTCCAACACTGCTAACTTGCCAGAAAAAACCTAAACATGGAACCTTTCCCTTTCTAGGCACAATTCCTTGGGTTTTTCTCCATGATTGTGTGATCCTTTAATTTTTTTAGTAGTCAGTTTTCCAGATTTTGCCAACGAGAAGAGTTTGCCTGAGAGACAGAACTTGCTGGGAAAGGGTTGTTTGTTGTTCCTCCCCCTCACAAGCACTGCCAGCTGCACTTCAGGTCGCTGTGGTGCCTCTGCCTTTTGGTCACTCTTCAGGCATGACAGCAGTCCTGTTGTGGTGGTGCTGCCAACACTGTGAGGGCCCTGCTGCAGGGGCAAAGGGATTAAAACTCTCTCTTCTCATTCCTGTGTCCCTAAGGTCCTGGGAGACCACGGCAGTAAGCCCCAGCCCCCCCAGCAGCCCCAGCAGCCCTCCCAGCCCCAGCAGCCTCCTCAGCAGCAGCCGTTCGCTCCACCAGCAGGGCCTCCGCCTCCCCCGCTGGCCGGGCCTCCTCCTCCACACTTCCTGCACCCTCCTCCTCCTGTGACTTCTGTCCCACCTCCCCTGCATCCCCCAGGTACGTGTTCACTCCCTGCAACGTGGGCTGGGATGTCCCAGGCTTGGAGCAAATCAAAGGTGTAGTGGTTCAGTGCCATGGGATGGGTGAGCACTCAGGGAACAGATCCTTACCTCTGGCCAGGCTTTGTTTAGTCTCCATCAGCCTATTTAATATTTGCCCTGAATACTTAAAAATGGCAGCTGCTCCTTGAAAAAAAATCCTCTGGGCTTTGTTTGCCTGAGGGAACCTTCCAGTGCTACTGGTCCATTTGGTTTATTGATAAATGTCAAGAGGCAGGTTCCTGTTTCTCTGGAGGAAGCTGAGAACTGTTGCTTCTGGCTTAAATGCACCAGGCTGAAGTGAGAGGGCCACACTCTGCTTCTCCTGGTCCCAGAGCAGGCACCAGGAGCACTTCATGCAGTGACTCCTGCCTGAGGAGGATTTGCTGCAGCACCCACAGGTTCTTTTCCCTAGTAACTTTTCCATGGCAGCTTTTCCTACTGCCTTAGATTAAAATGCTTGGCAAAATCGAGATGGACACACTGGAGTGGAACCTGCAGCAAGTTCTCCTCTCCAGCTCCTTCAGTTGTTCTGAAGACCAAATCAATTGTTCTTGTGTTCACACTCAGAAAAGCAGTTCCCCAGTGTAAGAGAACAGCAACATTTAAAATTATAAAGGTAAAGAGATCATAATTTGGGAAAATTGTGTATTATATAGGCTAATTCCCACTTAGTGGCACCAATTTTTTGCTGCTGTTTGCTCCAGTATGTGGGATTTACTCAAAATTGTCCTTTGAAGTTTAGCTTGAGGTACAGAGAGTCCATGAAGTACAGAGAGGCCATGCTTTCCCTGTTGTCCTCACTTGTTTTCCCTGCTTATTTCCACAGGCCTGCCACCTCCAGGTCCAATTCCAGGTAGGTGTCACCTTGTTCTTAATAACAGCAGCAATTTGGATCACACAGGTTCAGAGCATTTGGACTAAGTAACATGCAATAGGATGGCACCAGTTTAGAGCACAATTAATTGAAGATTAATAAACTCCAACTGAGCATTGAACCTGAGCTGCTTATCTTCTATTCTGACATAAATCTGTAGGTCAGGATCACTTGATTGTTATATTCTGATCAGAATGCAATGTGTCTGCATCCCAAGAACCACTTCTCCTTCCTAGGGCTATAAGATTTAATTGTTACTCCTTGATGAATCTTATGTTCAGTATTTATAAGCTAAAATAGAAGGTAGTTGTTGCTTTGTTTTTCTTCCCATATCCCTACAAAACTAACAGAGTTTTAGGGTGTGAATTTGGGGAGGAGATACTACCCTGAAGGAAAATTATTCCATTTTAAACATGGCCCTGTTTAGAGTGAAAAGATGCTTTAATGGTTTCTAACTGGGAACAATACTTGTGAAGCTGCAAGATCTTGGTGCTGATTTACCCTTCTGTGTCTAGGGTTGTTCCCACCACCTCTGGCACCACCACCAGCTCTCCTCATCCCAACCTTGGATGGGTAAGACCACACCTGGGTAAGAACATGTGATGGGAGCAGCTCCCCTGGAGGGAGGAAGGGAGGAGAACAGGTCCAAAATCAGTGCTGGGGATGCATGGTCTGGTCTTGGGTTGGTGAGGGGTGAGAGCAGAGTCTGTCAGGAATCCTCTGTGCATTCACCTGCATCTGTCATATTCAAGGCACAGGAAGGAGCCAGTAAAATCTAGGTAAAGCTTAGAGTAGCTGATGGCATGATTTGTTACTGCAGATGTTTTCTCTGAAGGTGCTCCAGGTAGTTTGTGAGCAGAGGTGCTTTCCCAGGGCAAGCAGGAGGATTATGGCAGGTTTGGAAGCTGTTGCAAAACCCCTGAGCATTTCTGGTAGTGGGATTCCCTTAAGAATGCTCCATACACCTCCAGGAAAAACAGGGTGAAGCTGCAGCACAGCCAGAGCTGTGGGGGTCCCTGATGTCAGTAACTCACCCCCTTTTCTCTCCCAAAGGCAGCCAGCCAGCTACAACAACAGGCAGCCACCTCCCTTTGGTTACAACTCTGCAGGTAAGCACCAGGCAGGACACGTCCAGCTGCTCCTCCCTCTCTCCCCTGGTTCTTGGCAGCCCAGGGTTTTCTGAGGCTCACACACATCATGTCTGCTCCAGCTCCAGGGCCTTGTTGTGTCCCAGCTGATCCCAGTGAGGAGCACACCTGGGTTTGCTGCACTGTGTTGTGCAGGTGTGGTGACGCAGTTCTGTGGCTGAGTGCTGAGGCTCAGTCGCTGTTCCAGGGCAGATCCCCAGCACAGAGAAGCTTCCCCAGTGCCTCAGCAGTGTGTTCTCCTGCCCATTTGCACACACATGTGCTCACCCTCACTCACATTCTCTCCCTTTTTCCCCACCCTCAGGGATTAGCACAACCGTCCACAACTCCCGAGCTTGGCATCTCCTCCCCGAAGTTTTGAATCCTCGTCCCCCACTTGACCCTCTCCCTTGCCTTACAGGCAGCATCTCCTGTGGCTTTGTAACGGGAGAGGCAGTGCCAGGATTTCAGCAGGTTCCCTTCCCAGGTGCAGCCCCAGTTCTCTCCCAGTCCTGCAGTGACCAGGAGTGGCTTCTCCTGCCTGTGCTGAGCAGTGGAAGCCCAGGCAGCCCTGCAGTGCCTGCCTGCAGGACAGGGTTGGAGGAGTGGCAGTGCCAGCCCTTCCCGAGGAGAGGAGCCTCCAGTGCTGCCAGATGTGGCACTGCTTTGGGATATGACCTCGCTGGTCCAGCTGGCCACCTCTGCCTGGGAAATGCTGGTGGCTCTGGGCTCCCCAGGTGACATCCTTCACTGGTAGCTGGTGCCCCTGTCCCTCCCCAGGTGCCACCCTAGATCACAGGGTACCTGGTGGGAGGTGGGACCTTGTACAGGTGACCAAGAGCCAAGGGCTGACAGAGACTGTGGAGTGCTGCCTGTAAATGCCTGCTCTTGTGCTTTTCCCTGTTCTTAGCAAACTGCTGGAAGTGAAGGGAAGGACAGCAGGGAGCTGGGCCATTTCCTCCTTGGATCCAGCCACGAGGGGATCTTTGGAAAGGGAGGGACAGAGGGGATCCTGGGCATGCTCTGGATGACAGAGGCTTCTGCTCTCTGGCTGCAGATTCAGGTTTCATCAGCTACCCCCCCATCTCCACGTCCCACACGCCCTGGGTGACCACGGTGGACAAAGGCACGAGCAGCTCCAGCAGCAGCCACTGGGAGTACTCGGGCTCCCGGCGGGACAGGGAGCGCGAGCGGGACAGGGACAGGGACAGGGAGCGAGACCGGGACCGCGACCGCACCCCGACCACCAGTGAATACAACAAGTGAGTGCTGCCCTCCTGCTGCTCCCTGGGCAGCCCGGGGGCACCTCGGGGTGTCTGCCCAAGGCTTGGGTTAGAGGGGACACCAGCTGAATTCTCTGGAATGTCTGGGGAAGAGCTCCTTTGCATCAATAACTGCAGCACAGACCAGGAGCTGTGTCACCGGCTGATCTCCTGTCTCTGGGCCTGGGGTTTTTTGTTTAAATCCAGCAGAACCAGTTCCTCTTGCTCTCCCACGAGGCCAGTCAATGAAATAGCCCCTCTGTGTTTACTCAGTGTTTCACAGCTCAGTGTGAAGCACTGGCTGCAGGAGCTGCTGCTTCTTGTCTTCTAAATGTCACTGTCAGATCAAAGGACAAACAGCCTGCTCTGCTCCGCTCTCCTGTGGGGCTGGGAGTGCCATTCCCTGGGAGTCAGCCAGGAAATGGGAGCAGGACTTGAGAGACCACCTTGGTGGGAGCTGCTGTGACCTCGGCTGACAGCAGTGCCAGTTTTGCTTGGGGAAAGACAGGAGGCTTGGAGCCTCCCTGTGCTGATCTGAGGTGGAGGCTGGGCTGCAGAGACTTCCCAAGCCCATCCCTTTGGTGTTCAGTCAGCAGCAGTGTTGGTGTTTTGGAGGCTCCAGGCTCAGAAATGCCAATAATCATTCAAAACATGATCAGAATGTGCATTCCTGGCACAGGGAGCTTCCCAGCCCAGGGAGGGAGCAAACAGTTAGGGAGGGAGCAAAATTAGGGCAGTGTGCTCCTAATTTTTTTTTTTTTTTTTTGCCTTTATAAGCTTTTGGGCACTGTGGATGGAAGGTGGAGAAAGAGAACAGAAGACAAAGTAGCTAAAATTGGAAGAGCTCAGACTCCCCCACTTCCTGATCCATGCTGGAGCCAAGGCCTGGGATCAGCACTCCTGAGCACATTGCTGGCATTTCTGGGTGGTGTGGAGCACCCTGGTGCAGGTCAAAGCAGGGCAAGTGGCCCTTTGGAGTGCAGTCCTTAGGAGCACTCCCAGCTGATTGATCCTGGACATTTATTTGTCCAGCTTTGTTTCCAGGAGTGTCAGAACATGTCTTGACTTCCTTTCTCCCAAGTCTGAGTATTGTTCCCACAGAGGGACTTGTTAACCCTCAGATTTTGGCTTTCAGAAGTTGAGCCGAAGGGTACAGAGGGGAGTGTGGGATGTGTCTCAGTTTGGGGTACACCCTGCCCCCTCCTGGGGACTGAATGAGGTGCTTTGAGCAGGTAGAGAGGTGCAGACACAAAGCTGTGCTCACAGTTCGAAGTTTTGAGCTTGTGGGGAAGAAAACGGCCCCTTACACAAAAGGACGAGAGGTCTCTGGGGTGTGTGTGCTGAGGGAAACGCAGCGGCGGGGAGGGAGAGCGGTGAGAGGAGCGCGTGCTGCGTTCCTGTCGCGTTCCTGTCGCGTTCCTGACGCAGGGCTTTCAGGAGCACCCCCGGGCAGTAAAAGGTGCTGGATGTTGCTTGTGGGAGCGGCTGCAGCCCCGTCCAGTGGCTCAGGCGCAGGGGGCCGTGTCCCTGTGCCCACGTGTCCCTTGTCCCCGCAGTGACGACGAGCGGTACCGCTACTACAGCCGCGAGCGCAGCTACGACTTCGAGCGCGATTACCGGCGCAGCCGCGACCGCAGCCGCGAGCGCGAGGAGCGGCACCGCGAGCGCCGCCACCGCGACAAGGACGACAGCAGCAAACACAAATCGTCCCGCAGGTCAGTGACTGCCGGGCAGCAGTCCGTGTTCTCGCGGTGGAGCGGCAGCCTGGCTCATCCCAGCTCCCTCCCTCTGCCCAGAGTCTCAAAGGCACCTGAATTCAGTAGGATTTGAGAGCTTTAAAAGCTTGGAGAATGTAGGCCAAGAATCTCTGGAGCAGAAACTGCTGTGGTGCAGTCCCTTTAGATTCTAATGCCTGTTTGGGGTCTTCAGTGTTGCAAAACCATTAACAGTCAATAATGTCCAGTGTGCTAACAGTTGCAGTAATAAGGAGGCCTGACTCAAAATAAGAGAGCCTTGGGCGGGGGGAACCCTCTGGGACAGGGAGAGGAGAGCTCGGGGTTGAGTTCCCACTCAGTGGGTGAAGGAGGATTGAGCTGGGCTCAGCCTCCCAGCAGAGCTCCCATCGTAGCAGCAGCACACACAAAGGAGGGGCAAGGCCATGACAGAAGCATCAGCTTTTGGTCCTGCTGCTCCTGTGCACCAGGGCGCAGCTCACAGAATCAATTAGGCTGGGAAAGACCTGTAAGATCGAGTCCAGCTTGTGACCCAGCAACACCTTGTCACCCAGACCATGGCACTGAGTGCCACATCCAGCCTTTCCTTAAACATCTCCAGGGACAGTGACTCCATCGCCTCCCTGGGCAGCCCTTCCAATGCCCAATCACTCTTTCTGTGAAGAACTTCCTTCTGCCTGCACTCAGAAATTGCCTCTTGAGCAGGAGGAGCAGAGCTCTTGCCCAGAGCCTGATAGTGAGGGGTGATGGTCTGCACAAAGGTGAAACTTCTGGGGCAGAGCAGCATCCTGAAATCACAGCTTTCCTGCAGAAAATGGATTTGCAACAGAATCTTCCTGGAAGAGCAGTCTCCAGCAAAGCAGCAGCTCTGCTCTCTGGGCTGAGGCAGGTTTGTGCTCAGGTCCTGTGTCACTTCACATCCCATTAATTACTTGCTCTTTATTTCTTGATGCTTCAGCTCCCTTCTTTTAGGTGAAATTCCTGTCAGCTCTGTAGGTAATTACCCTTATTTTGAAACTGGTACCAGAAAAATTCCTATGTAGTGACTGGAGGAAAAAGGCTGTTTCTCTGCTCAAGGAGATGAGTAAGTTTTCAAGGAAGGACTCACTGCTGAAGGGTTGGAAGCAAAATGATAGGAAGAAAGACTAAGACCATAATAAAAATTGAATACAGAACAACTGGAAGTTGAGCTGGTATCAGATAAACAAGTCATTGGCTTTAGGTTATTTCTCAGCTTCCTCTACTCAGAATTGAAACCTTGGAGTAGATACCTCACTGTAGGAATCCTGGCCCATGGTCCCCTCCGACCCAAACCATTGTGGGATTCCCTGCTTGAGGCACACTGAGGTTTGAGCCTGTTTGAGGCATCTGCAGATGAAAGGGTTTCATTTCCAGCTTCCTGCAAACTGAGCAGTCTGAAGGAAATCACTGACGCTGATTTCAGTATTAAAGGACAGTCACATTGTCCCAGCATAAACCACTGACACACTGGCCACGAGCTGGCTGAAGGTGTTTGTGGAGAGGCAGCAGCCTTTTATTTTTCCTTGGGTTTTTTTTTGCCTTTAATGTCTGTGAAACCATTTATTAAACCAGTCAGAAAATTACTTGAAGCCAGGAGCTTTTCAGCCAGGTTCAGCCAGTTCTGTGTCTGCTGCTAAACTGGAATTCCAGCTGTGCTAAGAATTGGTCTGTACACCTGATACTGTCTCTGCTCATGGAGCTGTGCCTGCACAGTCACAGTTTATCCTGGGATAAATTTATCTGCTTGCTCCTGTACTCTGGGCTGTGCTTTAACTCTGCCACCTTCACACTGTCAGCTCCTGAGAGCCCCCTTGGTTTGAACCTGTGAGAGAAGCAGCAAAAAATCTCCTCCCAGGAGGGGCCAAACCAGAGCTCCCCCCTTTTCCTGGTGGGAGGCAGAGCTGCTCCTGGGGCTGTGTTGGCTGCATGGAGCAGCTGGCAGGGCACAGGCTCAGGGCAGGCACACCCTGCTCAGGCCTCTTCTGCCTGGGATTGCTCCCACATGACACAAATCCTGGGTGAACATCCCCAGTTATCCACCCACATCTGGAAAACTGGGTGAGATAAAGGAGTTCTAAAGCATGAAGGCAGTGAAGAGCAAGGTCAGGTGTGAGTCAGCAGAAGTAGAAACAGGATCTACCTCCCATGGGGAAACTCACATTTTTCTTGCTCCACTGATCCCTTTGCTGCCTCTAGTCCAGGGATTTCCCAACATGTTCAGGGGAGTGAAAGTTTCAAACACATCTCGGGTTTTGGACTCCTCCTCTCAGCCTCCGTGCTGTGTCACAACTGTTGGAGCTCGCTTGGGAGTGGAAGAACACCCAGAGGTGCTGCCTGTGGACACTGCCAGGAGTGGCAGTGGCAGAGTGTGGCAGTGTGTGACAGTGGCACTGTGTGGCAGTGTGTGACAGTGGCACTGTGTGGCAGTGTGTGACAGTGGCACTGTGTGGCAGTGTGACAGTGGCACTGTGTGGCAGTGTGACAGTGACAGTATGTGACAGTGGCACTGTGTGGCAGTGTGACAGCAGCACTGTGTGGCAGCGGCACTGTGTGGCAGTGTGACAGTGGCAGTATGTGACAGTGGCACTGTGTGACAGTGTGTGACAGTGGCACTGTGTGGCAGCGGCACTGTGTGGCAGTGTGACAGTGGCAGTATGTGACAGTGGCACTGTGTGACAGTGTGTGACAGTGGCACTGTGTGACAGTGGCAGTGTGTGGCAGTGTGACAGTGGCAGTGTGTGGCAGTATGTGACAGTGGCACTGTGTGGCAGTGTGTGACAGTGGCAGTGTGACAGTGGCAGTGTGTGGCAGTATGTGACAGTGGCACTGTGTGGCAGTGTGTGACAGTGGCAGTATGTGACAGTGGCACTGTGTGGCAGTGGCACTGTGTGGCAGTGGCACTGTGTGACAGTGGCACTGTGTGGCAGTATGTGACAGTGGCAGTATGTGACAGTGGCACTGTGTGGCAGTGACAGAGTGTGGCAGCGCTGGTGCATCACAAAAATCCCCGCGGTGCCCTCGGCACTGCTGAGGTGGCTCCTGTTGGAGGCGATCACAGCCCCTGTGCCCGTCCCTGGGTCCCTGCAGTGGCAGGGCTGTGTCTGATGTCACTTTGTCCCCTCTGTTCCCTGCTCAGGAAGCAGCACGAGAGCGAGGAGGGGGAGAGCCACCGGCGCCACAAGCACAAAAAGAACAAGCGGAGCAAGGAGGAGAAGGAGGCCAGCGAGGATGGTGCCCAGGAGGGAGAGGAGCAGGACACCAAGGAGTGAGGCAGGCCCCCCATCAGCCCCGGGCAGGAACTCACTGCTGTGGAACCAGCGTGGCATTGGTGATGTTTTGGTTGGGGGGTGATTTTTTTTATTATTATTTTTTACTTTTTTCGAAGGGAAGAGGCTGACTGGGCGAGCCGTGGCACAGCCGGCAGTGCCTCGGGAGCCGAGCCTGCACGTGCCCTTAAACTTCCTTTTTTGGTTTGTTTTTGATACAAGACAATACAGCAGTACTAGTTACAAAGCACTGAGCTACTCTACTCATCCACGTCCCTAGGGAGAACTTTGGTGTATCAGATCCTATGGTTTCTGATGGAAGATGGCTTCAGCTGAAACTAATGCAATTAGGTCATAGTTCTTGGTTCTTTTTGTCATCATCATTCCTTTTTGAGAACTAGGACAGTAAGTGCAACTTGAAATTTATTGTCCAAAGAACAGCGTGACTTAGATCCCGGGAGCCAGCTTAGAGTCTGGTGTCCAGTAGTGAAAAGTCTCATCCCCAAATAAATTTCTTTATAGCTACAAAAACAGCTTCTGATTTCTCCATGGCCAGCTGGGCGTGTCAGGAGGAGCTGCAGGATCTGCTCCAGGTGGGCACAGGGGCCTGCCTGGATGTGACACCTTCCAGAAGCTGCTGAGTGTTCACACAGCGTGTGCAGAGACTCCAAAAGTGGCTTTTTTTATCTATGCCTAAGGTAGTTCTGTCATGTTACACCTCTACGTGGGGAATCAATGAAGATCAGAGCAAGAGCATTACTTTCTCTTTAATTCCTTTTGACTTAACTATTTTATTTCCTTTTTTTACTATGAGTTGACCGAATAACCTAGAGTGCAGTAGAGAACACCAAGTCCCAGTTAGCAGTTTGCCCTCGTGGGGTTGGCGTTTCTATTTGGGTATCACCAACACTCCTGTCCAATGCATTCCTTTCCCTTAGATCCCAAAATAAATTTAGTCAAATTCCAAAGTTTCTTTAGACTTAGTATTGGTTGGGGAAGGGGCAACAGAGATGTTTCTGGGTGGGAAGAACAGGGGATATAATTTTGAGGGGTTTTGATCTGTCTGGTCCTTAGGATCCTGCCCTTCTGTTTGTGCGAGCCCACAAATGTCTCATTTTCCTTTGACTTGTTATTTAAAACTGTCTGAAATATTTGTCCTAAAATAATATGGTTCTGAAATGTTCTGTATTTTTTGGTATTGTAATCTTGAGTGTGCTGGGAAGTGTCCAACCTGTGCCAGGAGAGCGCTTTGGTTTGGGTTCAGCGTTGTGACAGTGCAGTGATGGGTCTGTAACTGCAGAGCCCAGGGGAGGAGGAGGAGAACTGGGGCTTCTGCTGGGTTTTGGTTTTCAGGGAGGTTTTTCAATGTGCTTGAGTTCCTGGGAAATGTGTGTGCACTGAGCCAGGGTTAGCTGGGATCAGGCTGCAGGGTGTTCCTGCCTCTGCAGCCCCGGTGGAGCCCAGATTTAGGAATGTCACTCGCTGCCCCCTGGGCAGCTCTGCAAGCTGCAGCAATCCCAGCTCCTGGCACTGGGTGTGCAAGGAACAAGGGAATCCTCCTGGCACCTCCTGCTCAGGGCAGGGCTTCAGCTGGGAGTGCCCAAAAGCTTTCGGGGGAATGGGATGAACTTGCTGCACCCCAGGAGAAATCAAAGAGTGCTGAGGAGGATTCAGGAGTGCTTGGCCTGTGCTCCCTGGCACCACCCACGACAGAGGTGCCCACCCTCCCTTCCAGAGCCCGGGCTTGGCCAGGGCAGTGCCAGGGGAGAGGGGCCCAGCCCCTGCCCAGCCTCCTCAGGAGCCTGCAGCTGCTGGTGATGAGATGTGCTGGCTTTTTCCAGCACAGCACCCCTGACCTTGCTGGGGCAGCCAGGGCCAAAGGGGGCCTGGGCAGTGTCCCCAGCCCCCTCGGAGCTGCCTTTTCCTGCCTGAATCAGGAACGGTGCTGCCACTGGGATGGTGCACCCAGGTCAGTGGGGGCTGGCTCCAGCCAAGGGCATTTGTCCCACCTTTGCACGCTCAGGTGTCCCTGGTGCCCCTCCAGGGGTGGCCAGGGCTGTTCCACACCCACTCCCTGGCCTCCTGCACTGTTGGAGTGACACAATTCATGGTGATCACAGTCTGCAGCCCTGCTGGTGCTGTGGCAGTGGGAACAGGGAATCGAGCATGGATTCAGTCAGGGCTGCACCTCCTGTGTTATCTGAATGAGCTGGACCCAAGTCACAGAATATGCTGAGGTGGATAAGACCTTCACTAATGAGGGCAGGCTTTTGTGGCCAGGAGCAGCCGTGAATTTAAGGTAAATAGTTTTTAATTGGTTTCATTAAATAGAGCTAAATTGTCTTTACTATCAGGGAAATGTAATGGTGGGGCATTGGAAATAATCTGTACTTGCATCAGGAAGCTGCTGCAGTTTACTGGTGTTGGGGTGTGGGGTTTACTGTTGTTGAGGGATTTTTCCCAGGCAGTGTTTCAGGGTTCTCCAGCTCCTTTCCTGGGAGAAGCAAAGACAATGACCCTGTTTCCTGCCACAGGGGCACCCTTTGGAGCAGTCTTGCTGAGTGACCTGTTCTGGGGGCAGGAGCTGCTACATGGAAAGAAAGAGTAAAGACCACACCTCTAATGCACATTTTTCAGCAATATTACAATAATTTATAAAGGCATCAAAACAAATTCAACATCTATTAACAAGCTGATTTTGGAAACAAAATTTAAATTATGAGGACATTTTGGTGAAGTTGAAGGCACCTTGAAAGGAGATGGAGTAAAAATGCTTCTGCAGCCTCCTCCTCCCTCCACTGCCAGCCCAGCAGCTGCACAGCTCTTCCCTCCTGCCCTTTCCCCACGTTTGGAGCAGGCAGTGGGAATCACCCTCTCTCTGTCCACATCAATATTTACTGTTCCAGGCACAGATTCTGCACATTGATTGGAAAGAGATAAAAAATTGCTTCATGTTTTTGTGTCCCAGCGAGCTCAATGATGAGTTTTCCTTTGTGGATTATTTTTCTCTCAGCATTCAGTAGAACAGGAAAGCAGCCCTGGAGCCCAGGTAGCCCCAGCTGTGCTGTCAGAGTCCCCAGAGGTGTTCCTCAGCCCAGCCAAGGCTGCTGTGAGGATGGATCCGAGGTTCCTGCTGTGTCCTGGGCTCTGGGACAGGCCCTGCTGTCCCTGAAGTCCCTGTGTGTAAACAAGGCCCAGGGACAGCAAATGACAAATCCCCAGCCCAGGAGAAGCTTCAGCCAGGCCTGGCCTCTTTCCTGCATGGCTGCTACAAGGAATTAAACATTCATTTGAGGCAGCATTTGGACAGGGGACAGACTCCTTGGATTCTTACAAAGCTGGTCCTGCAAAAGGTGCAGCAGAGGCAGCACAGGACAAAAGATCTCTCAGAGCAACCTTGTTTGAGAAAAACCCATCATTTCTACTGCTCATTAAGCTGCTAAAAAAGGGAATTGCTTCAGGTGGAGTTTGCGAGTAGGAACTTTCACAGTGTCAGAGGTCAAACCACCCTGCCTGGGCTTCACTTCTTTAGTTCTAAATTTTAACTGCACAGGGGGTTTGAACTGAAGCCAGGCTGGGCACAGTCTCCTTCTGGAGGTGACTTTTCCTGCAGCCAAGGATCCTTTGAGCTTCCCCTGATCCCATGAGTTGATATTCTGCTCCAGCTGCAGGAGGGACATGAACAGAACTGCAGGAGAAATCTCACCTGCCTGACAGTACAGGTGCTCCTGCCCCTGCCTGAACTCTGCCCCTCATCACTGGAGACATAAAAATAAGAGGCATCAGGCTGGGCCAGGGATGTCTGACACCAGCCCATTCCCTTCCTCACCTTCCTTCTGGGGAAAAAGCTGCTTTTATCAATCCTAAAACCAGGGAAACTTGTGTGCAATAATTGTGTGAACCTTGCCCTTGACCTTTGGTAAAGTCACATTTTGCAACATCATATTTCAATGAAACCCCTCTTGCTGAGACCTTTGAGAGTGGTTCTTTAAGCTGTTGAAATTGTCCCTTTGCAATAAATCAGTGGAGTTGGCAGGATCCTAAATTGGGATTTGTGACAGGACCCTCACACAGGTAACACAGCTCCATCCCAGCTCTGAGTTACTGTGAGCTTTGCATGTGTTAACACATTCCTGGGGTTACTGACACCTGAAAGTGAGGACTGGGCAATCCTGATAGATAGAAGTGCCTAAATTGGGTCCCCATCCTTACAGATTTGGTAGCTGCTTCTGAAAGCCTCTGACTGAACCCATTCTAATTCTCAAAGGAAAGCAGAGTCCTAAAATCAAGGCAAGCCTCAGCAGCCTCCAGGGCAGGTTGTGGAGAAACACTGGGAAGAGCTTTCTGTGCACCACCAATCCCAAGGAGCTTTAATGAGCCTGGGAAGCTCCAACAACTGTTGGATTAACCCTCACTTGGAATTCAACATCCAGATTTGTTGGTAAAATGTTTTCCATAAAAAGGAAGCAAGGAGTCTTCCATGGCACTGCAGCAGGAGCAGGAGTGGAGCAGTCCCTGTTTCCCTGTCAGGTGCAGCCTGGGTGGTGCCCAGCTGCTCTTGGATACCTGGAAGTGTTGGGGGTTTGTTGGAGCTGTCACACGAGGCTCCCTGGCCAGGACACCACGGTCAGGGTGACTTTGTTCCTCTGCTCCTTCAGCATTGGGATTAACTCCGAGTTGCTCATTCCTATTGCTGGCACTCCGTTCACTGCCACGATTTCATCTCCACACCTGCCCAGAGACAGCATCCAGTCAGCACTGGCTTCATTATCAACCCTGCACCCACCCTGAGCCAAATCATCAACTCCTCCTCCAAAGAACCTTTTCCCTTGAGTCAGAGGGGGAGGGAAAAGGAGAACACTTGGTGCTCGGGTGACAGCAGTGGGGCTCAGGCAGCAGGGGGGGAGTTGTGCCGGTAGAACACTGATGGCCCAGGTCAGTCCTGCAGCCGCAGGCACTGGGCTGCTCCAGTGCCACCATCGCAGTGTGACAGGGACCTGCCCCCCTCTGGCACACGCAGCCCCTTGGGAGGGGCTGAGCCCCCCGGCCCTGTCCCAGCACTGACAGGAGCCCAGCAGAGCCCAGTTCAGCCCAGCTCAGCCCAGCTCCCTGCACGCAGCTGGGTCCCCTCCCTGTGTCCTTGGAGCCAGCTCAGCACCCCGGGGATGCCTGTGGGCCCTGCAGCCCCACCCTGCTCCTCACGGGGATCTCTCACCAACAACACCTCAGCAAAGCTCGAGCTCAGGCTCCTGCACAGGAGAGCTTCTGGTGCTTGTGTCGGGATATTTTTCCTAATCCCAGAGGTTTTATACTCTGGAACCTCCAAGATTTATCTCAAACATCCCCATTCTACTTTCACCTAATTACTCCATTAAACCCTTCACAGTTAGGTTTTAAAGGGCTGTAAATTCCTTTTCCTTGCGCCTTTATGGAGAAACCAAAACACTGCTTAACTTGCAGGGCTTAGTGTTACAAGTTTGGCAACAGTATTAACTCTCAAATGAGTGCACGACCCAGTCATTAACGTGGAGCTGAGCTCCTTCCAAGGGTCAAAGAGTCTGGGGAGCCCCGCAGCCCTGGTGGTGGCGATGATTCCCCGGTGCCTCACACCTACTTGAGTTTCCTGTCCCGGAATGCGGGAGTCCCGGGCACGATGGTTTTGATGAAGAAGGGTTGGTTTCCTTTGCTTTCCTCAAAGCCTCCCACGATGCTGAAGCCCCAACTTTCCAGGTTTCCTTTACTAAGGACAATATCTTGACAGAAGTGAAGGTAGCTGTGTCAAAACCAGACAAGTTATGAGGAAAATTGCCTGACCAGAAGTTTCTGTTTTCCCTCATGGAAAGCACAGCTCTGAACAGCCCCATTTGCCTGACCAGAAGTTTCTGTTTTCCCTCATGGAAAGCACAGCTCTGAACAGCCCCATTTTGCTGTTTTTTGGATTTGGCACTCCCCTTCGCAAGGCACCTCAGAGGGTTAATTCTCAAATGGGATGATGCCAGTCCTTTAGGAATCTTTTCTGACATTGGTTTAAGAGCTAAGAGGAAATCACCTGGCTCTAAAGGTTTGGGACCTGCAAGACTCCTGAATAACTTAGTGAATACTGCTGATGAACACCCACAGCACCAACGACAAACCCAAATTAAGAGTGAGCAGCAGCTACACCCATGCAGTTAATGGGAGTAGAGGGGTTTTATCCCCTCCATGCACTGCATTGGTACAAGGAATGTTTTCAGCATCACTGGCAGCAAATGTGAGGTGCAGCAGCTGCCAGATCAGAGCAGGGAAGGGCTTTCCTGCAGGATCCAGGATATTCAGTTCCGATATTGGGCTCCGTGGTGAGAGCTCCCTGGTTCTGGATGCCGGCCAGCAAGGAGCTTTGGCGAGGGGACACAGAAGGTGTCTCCCAGTCCGGCTCCAGCTCAGGTTACATCCTGGCACCGCGGAGCTGTGAAACTGCTGCTCATCATCACCCCGCTGAGCTATTCCAGCAGCTAAACTTTTCCTAATAAACGTTTTTGCCTCAAGGGCTTTGCTGGAGCAGTTTGCAGAGGAGTTTCAGATTTCAAAAGCCTTCCCAGTTAACTTCTCACCAGGAGAAAGATCCAATTATCTACTTTCAAACTGTAATTTACTTTTGTAGGAGTTTTTCACACATAAACACCAGGAGACTCAGCTCGAGCTTACTGATTCCTCCATGGTTTCCTTCCACAGGTACCACACAAGTGCAAAAACACAGCTCTGAGCCATGGCTGTGGCAGCTTCTGCAAATAAACAGCCCCAAGAGCAACAGTGCAAGGGCTACGTCAGCACAGAATATAAATAAAAACATCAGGCACATTCTCCAGGAGCTGGAAAGGGCTGTTCGCCAGGAATCCATTTCCCATATTAAAAAGGGGCTCTAAGAAGAGAAACTTGAATTTACTACAACGAAAACTGACTGTGGGAAAAGAATTGGAGAGTTTAGGGAAGGTCGAGGTGCAGGTTTTATGGTGCCAAGCACGCTGCTGAGCTGGCAGTTCCTGGGCCCTGCTGCAGTTGGGAGCTCCACACGGCTGTTGTGGGAAGAGTCAGACTGGAGTCACATAAACCCCAGGGAAGAGGGCAGCAGGAAAACTGCTTTTCCACCCCCAAGACTTCTCCACAAGCCACACAGTGCACTGTGTTTTCAAGAGACAAAGGTTTTAGAGGGAAAAGAGAAATCAATCTGTAAACTTTTGTTTCCAGTACCTGGGATCCAGGGTGTCTTGGATTAGAACATGGGCCCGGTCCAAACCAGATTTTGAGATGGTATTTGATACTATCAGTGCCTGGTGTGGATTTAACATAATGCTAGGAAGAAATCAAAGTTTCTCTTTGGCAGAAACAGAAATGAGAGATGCAGGAATCGAGGCCAGAGTGAAGCACTGTGGGCTCAAGTGTTACAAGGATCAAATACACTTCCCTAGCCCTGAGCACTCATTTCAACTCATATCTTTCAGCATCAGGTCTCGATCAAACTAGAAAGAAATACATTCCCCTAAAAAGAAAGGGATATTTCTGCTGGAGCAGAGAAATAACTGAGGGGAAAAAGCTGAACAAACCCAGAATTGCACATGCAATTAACTCTGAGCTTTCAGCCTGCAGGACATTCCAACACAGTGAGGCCAGGGCAGCCAAAAGGAGCAGATCCCAGTGGAACAGCTGGTGCTGGGCCCCGTTTGGGCACATTTCTGGGGGTTTTCTGGGTCAGTGTGGTGCACTCAGGGTCTGTCAGGGCCACAGACACAGAATGTCCATGTGCAATGGACATTCCCCTGCAGCATGGGGGGTTTGGTGCTGTGCAAAGGAAACCCAGTTTGGGTGGGTCAGGACCTCTCTGCAATGGGAACCAAACCACAGCAGGTGAGGGCACTGGGATCTCACTGCAGCTGCACCTCCCTGAGCCAGCCTGAAGTGCCAGAGGCACCCTGAACATCCCCAGGTGACAAACACTGGTCCTGTGGGTTACCAGCCAGTGGCTACCAGGTCTCACTGGGAGCAGATGGGAAAAGGAGTGAGGAAGCACAGGAATTAAAGCCCTTTTTAGTGCTGGAAACAGGAGGAAGATTCTGTCAGATCCCAAAGTGGAATTGCCTTGCTGTGTGCATTCTACCAACCCCCACAGCCAGAACTGCAGACACATTCCCAGGCCAGAATTCAGGCTGGGGTAAAAGGAAGTGAAGAGCAGAAAGGGCACCTGGAATCACTTCTTACTTCAGGATTCAAATGAAGGGGGAACATCAGTATCAGCAGCAAAGAAATTTCCAGCATTGCATTAAATGGAGGTAATGTCAGGACACTCCTGAAATGGAGGCAGGAGATCCAGGAGCAGAGAAGACTCCAGTCCTTGCAGCAGAGTGTGGGGAAGCTGCAAGTCACCTGACAGCCAGAAAAATTGGGAAAGGAAGAAAAGAAGCCCAGCCAGGTTTTGCCTTGCTGTAGTTCTCTGCAGCAAGGAATAAACATCAGGCAGCATCTGAGGGTTTGTGCCCAGGTTTGGGCTCTCCAGGTGCAGCTCAGGGCCAGCTCACACCAGACCTGCCTGGAGCAGCCAGGCCGATTCTTGGGGGAGCAGAGGGAGATGGGAGGAGGTGCTGAGCACAGGCCAAGTACAGGAGACAGAAAAGCTGCCTTTCCTTGGGCTGGTTTGTTGAGCATTTACAGGTTGCTAAGTAACACAACAGAGGCTTTGTGAGTGCTTCTTCTTTAGGTGTCTCAAGGAACAAGGCTGTGAATGATCGAGGCTTCCCACAGCAGGTCTGGCTTTATGTTCCACCTGCAGATGCTCCTGCAGTCAGCTGGGATGACAACAGACTCTGCCTTTCACAGTGTTCTGATGTAATTGCTGAAGGGACAGAACCAGAGGTTCACCTCTCCAGGAAGGAGAGGGAAATTCAAGCTTCTCTTGGAACTTACCAGGTTAAAACCTGTGCTAAGCCTGTCCTGCAAAGCTTTGCAGAAGGAAAACGCAACTGTGCAGAATCATTTCTGCTTCATGCTGAAGATGACACAGTTACAACAGCCAAGAAGAGTTAGACTGAAACAATGTCTGCCCCTAAGTGAGATGATCAGATTAGAAACTCCCAGACAGCCCACGTGTCTCTTGGCTTGTGTTAGGGGGTGCAGAAAGAGCCACAGGAGATTTCAGTCAGTACTTTAGCAAGGACTGTATCTAACTGACCATTTCTCTTTAAAAAAGGCTGTTTCAGGGCTTCTAAAGCATGTCCAACTGTCCAACAGGAGTGTGGGAATGATGGGTCACTCCAGAAAAACAGTGGAAGTTCCTTATGTACTCATTATTCTATGATCTCATTGGCAAATGAGGCTTTCCACTGCCTTTCAGCTAAACAGGAATACCAGGAATGCTTCCAAGTTCATCAACGAAGTAATTAATTTCTAGTGTTTGAGTGAAAGTCAACCCTGTAATTACCATCTATCCATCTAGTCCCTGGCAAACATACCTGGGCAATCCAAGCCACGTGATCCAGAGGGGAGACCAGCTGAATCCGTGCTCCCTGATGTCCAGGGATGGCTCTGGGGAGTTCAGGGAGAGGATTTCCAAGGCTTTCAGTGTGACTGAGTGGGAAGCTGCATTGGATTTCAGTGCTGAGACAGCTTCATAATAGTTCAGATGAGTCAAATCGATGCCATTTATGCTCAGAAGTACATCCCCTGATGACGACATAGAATGGGATTACTACAGACCTTTGGCTATGGAGCCCATTTCAGCCTCAAGGGGTCATGGGAACCCCATTTCCAGCCTCTCTTTAGTGTCCAAGTCCAGCTTCCATTGAAAATACCCCACAGTTCCTAAAGGATAAAGGGTCTGAGAGCCTCCCTTACCTCTCTTGATTCTGCCATCCCTGAAGAGGCATCCAATGGGCTGCACACTTGTCACATAGATAGGGAGCTTGTTTTTGTTATCCCTTCCACCTCCAATTGTGATTCCCAAAGATTCTTTTGGCTCCTTTTTTATTGCAACTGTCTTCTCATGACTTACATATCCCTGAGGCAAATCCTACAAAGGAATGACAGCACAAAATGCAGTTTCATTAATGCATTTAACAGGAGAAGCCCAGCTCTGAAGACAACATTTGTCTCCTTCACCCAGAGCATTCCAGCAACGTTGCTGGAGGGCAAAGTCAGCTTCCCATGTCCTTGCTGTGGCTGGGAATACACAGCAGCATTTCTAAGGTGAACCATCGGTGCTGTCCTAATGATCCCAAATCCATCTGCTGCAGGGAGATGCTCCCTCTGAGGAGGGGAATTTTGCACTGAGGAACAAGCTATGAGCTCATCTCAAGGCTGCTCATGCCAAGCAATGAAGCTTTAGGTTGCAGTGAAGACACACATTAGAGCACAGGCTGTACAACAGGGTGTAAATGCTACTCAGGGATTTAAATGCAGGAACCACACTCCAGCCATGCAGAACAGCAACTCCCTGAGCTCCAGGGACACGGAAACACCCCACTCTGAGCAGCTGCAGCAGGTTTGTCACTCAGCTGAAAGTTCTACACACAGATTTTCCCTCTGGGTTCAGCACACTGGGGATTGTCCTCTTGCTCCTGCAGTTTGTTGTGCCCCTCAAAGGGGTGGCAGACCCACACTGCAGTCACAGCAGCACCATGGGGCCACCTGGGGATTCTTCTCCTGGACCATAAAGGCCTCTGGCTCCACACCAGCTCAACTGGGTGTCACTGCAACACCCTCAGTGTGTGGGGCTTGACAGATGTCAAGAAGCAAATCCCAAAAAATCTCATGGATGGCAAACTTCTCATTGCCTTTTCCAGACAATAAACCATTAAACACCAGCTCTGCATCAACACTGAAGAAATTTTGTGACCTTTTTCCCTTAAAATCATGTTTCCCTACAGATGACAAAGTTCATCAGTACCAAAAGCCCCAAACCTGCCCAGCAGAAATGGAGCTGCTGCTGAGTCTTCTGTGATAAAACACCATCACAGAACAGCACAATGCATTTACTAAACCAGGAATAAGCAGCACCTTGGCCTCATTTTCCAGCCCCACCTTCTGGTAGTTGGATTTTCGTCTGTAGTGGTTCTGGTCTGGTCGCCTCCTGTGGTGCACTGGGCTCCCCCCGCTGCTGCTGCTGCTGCTGCGGTTGGAGGTGCTGCCATCCTCCAGTGCCTCCCCCAGCTGCACCCCAGGCTGCCTCAGGATCACAAAGTTCACTCTGGATTCCGTGGTCTGCCCAGAGAAACAAGGAGTGGAAATTAAAAAGACAGAAAAATGGGTTAGAAACGAAGGACAGCTCTCACTGCCTTGGGGAGAGAGAAGGGCTGGCATCATTTCCTACAGAGGTTCTCCAACAGGTCCTCAATGTGATGCAAAGCCTTTTGTGGTGAGCCAGGGAATGTGATTGGAAAAAAAGGGAATTAGCAAACATGAGTCAGAAGGAACAGGAGTAGAGGCAGGCTTCACTCTTCACTCGTGCCTCCCTCCCCCACAAATGCCAAACAAGAGAAGGTGGAAAGGGATGATTAATTCCTGCACTTCGGCACAAACAACCAAAATAGCATCTTGTGTTGTGCTACAGAATGAACAGAGCTGGAACCCTGGCTGCTCCACACACAGTGACCATGACAAGCACTGGATGCTTTTATTGCACGGGAAGTTGTTAAAGCTCCTTCCCTCCCAGCTTTGTTCATCCATTGTTCACCATCTCCCATTCATTTTTTCCCCAGAGTACCTCTGGTTAAACACTTCAGCAGCTGCATGTCTGGCCTTGGCAGGGCTGCAGGGGAAGTGCTCCCATTGTTCCTGCTGCTCTCATTGGGTTTGTTCCTTCAGATCACCTGACAGAACCTTATTGTGAAGGACTCACTGGGGCAAGGCCCACGTGCTCGGGGACGTTTCCTGCCCTGGATGACAGAAATGGAGTTGCTGCTCACTCCTTGCCACAGGACCCTGCTTCCCTGGTGCCAGAGTGAATTCCCCGGCCTTGGAAGAGGGACTCGTTAAGTTACACTTAAGCAAGGATTTCAATTAGCCCTCAGAGGAACAGATCATGTTTGGAAAACTGTTACAGTTTTGCACAAATGTCACTTCCAAAGACATTCAACCCCCAGATCTCATGAAGCCAGTTCTGAGAGTCTGGTTGCTGGTTCCAGTGGGATCAAAAGAGTTCCTCATATGGGAGTTGTGTGTGCACATTGCAACAGGAATGCAGCAGCACTTGTAGGATGCAAACAAATTCTAAGAGGCCACAGAACGGAAGCACAACATGAAAAAGGACCTCAGTGCTGGAACTCGGCTCTTTCTCCTGTGGCACTGCACTCGTCTGATAATTGTGAAGAGAACTGGCTCTCCCTTCTGCTGACCTCACATCCTTTCTGGGACATAAACAGAATGGGATGAGGTGCATTGTGTCAGGATCTGTAGACAAAAACACAAACTGGAGGCACTCGCCTGGGGAGATAAGGAATTTAAGCTGATCTATGTGATATGTGCTGCACATGCAGCAATCCTTCATCCTTTAACTAGAATTCCTTGCCCACTCCTTCCACCAAAACATCTGCCATGCTGCAACAGGAGCACATTTCAAGGGAAAGACCACCCCTCTTCCACCCATTTACTACCTTGGAATGTTTTTAGGTCATTTTCCAGTCTCTCTTCACAAATACAGGTTAAATGGGGGAAAAGGGCTTCAAATCAGTCCAAAGGGATGTGTTCTGTGCTGCCAGCCCATCCCATCTCCCAGCCAGCACCTTCAGTGCGACTGCTGGAAGCACAAGCCCTGATCCCTCCCTGTCTGCTGCATGAATCCACACAGTGCATCCCAACATTCCCTCTGCAAGACTGAGAGGCTGCAAACGCCACACAGGAGATGCAATCTCCTCAGATGAACTCCTGTTCCATGAGCCACTGCTTCCCCTCAGACCTGTCAGGGATGACTCACCATGGATTCCAACTCTTGGTGTTTATCTTCAATTGGAAGTGGCGCTTCCCACACATCCAGAGGGGAATCACTTTCCATGAGAGAGATTTGGGGGAATGCAGCTTGCCCTGGTGTGTTCTGTTAGCCCTGGCCCAGAACAGGAGCCCTGCCATCAGCCACTCAGCCATTTCCACACAGCCTCTCCATGTCTGAACTCACCTGGATTATCTGGGCAGCAGCCTCAGGAGTTCCTTGCCTCAAATCCTGACCATTTATTGACAGGACTCTGTCATTCCGACTCAGCTTCCCATTCTTGGCTGCCAAGCCTCCCTCTAAGAGATCCAGAATAAAAATCCCTGCCTCATCAGTCTTCCTGATCAGTTTGATTCCCAAGGGCTCGGATCGGTCTCTCTTCACCAAGGTGACATGGATCACTTCCCGGTTTGTGGAAGGGGAATCCTGCTGGGCAGTCTTGTTGGAAAAGCCCTTCTCCTGCAGGACCATGAGGTGGAGAACAGGGCCTGGGTGGCGCAGGAAGGAGACAGCCTGGCAGTGAGTCACACTGCTGATGTTGACGCCATTCACCTACAAAGACAAACAAGCACTCACTAATCAGAGCCCACATTAATTAGGCACTGTCCGCAGCGTGGGGCATGGCCAGGCTGGAGCAGGATGGAAAACTCCCTGTGCAATCTCTGACTCTGATGCACATTAGGGAACAAAGTTTTCTAAAAAAGAAAGAAGAAACCTGATGGAATTAGACTGTAATTGGTGAATAACTGAGGACAGGGACGAGATGGGACAACCTGCACAACTAACAAATCCAAAAACGTTCAGTCATTCCTTCCATGCCATGTAAATGCAGATCTGCTTTTCCTTTATTTCCAGCATTCAGTACAGGCTTGGAGAAGACCCAAATCTCCACTTTTAAGTGTCCATAATCTACAAGCTTCTGGAATCATTCATCTGATTATGCTTTTGCCAGGGTGACTCTGAGAAGGCAACATTTTGCTTTGCCTATTGTCACATAAGATTCTGTGCAGTCTTTTAGGATGTTAATAGGCCTCCTAAGTGTGGGACCTGCCCTATTTGCTGAGATTTAGACATGGACAATCCAACTGGATGAAACAGGAGTCACTCCATTGGTCTGCCTGAGAAACCAAGTCAGAGATCTCATCAGCCACTTGTGTGTGGGGGCTGCCAGCCCTTCCTGATGCCCAATCCCATGGAATAATGAGGGCTTATGGCTTGGCAGATGACTGGGCAGCCATGGCTGGAGGTGCAAACAGTTGTCACTGTGTGTACAAGGTGTCACCTGGGTCACCCAGGGCCACACAGCCCTGCCAGTGTGGGCAGTGGCCTGGCTGTGGGTCAGGCTGGGGTTGGGGCTCTGCATTTACTCACATTTTGGAGCTGATATTCACTGCCAGTCAGCAGCTCTCACCCTGGACCTGCCCATGGAGAATATGCAGCTTAAGCAACACAGTGGAGCAAGCAATTTTGAGACTTCCTAACTAGAGCAGAGAAATGGGGCTGCTGTGTGAAATCTGTCAGGTAGGAATCTTTTACTTTATCCAAAATGGCCTAAATTTCAAAAAGCTGTCAATTATTCAAGAGAAATACAAATCTGGCTGGAAGGAATGCCAAAAGTGTTCCTGAGCCCCAGCAGACACACAATGCTGCTGACACAGAGGTCTGAGCAGTGCTCTAAAACCCTCAGCTGCAGAGATTTCCCAGTTTTTCCAGGCACTCTCCTCCCCCAGCCAAGGGAAGCAATGAGGCTACCAGGGGGGGTTCCTACCTCAAGGATGTGGTCTCCAGGAGCAATTCTTCCATCAGCAGCAATCACAGAGTCCCGCAGCACTTCCTGAACAACGATGTTCCCTAGGGGGGTGTCCTTACCCCCAACTATCCTCATCCCCAGCTCTTCCTCCGGATCTTCCCGGTGGATTTCGATGGTGGTAGTTTCAGCCACAAGACTGGTTCTGTGAGGAAGGTCTGGTTGTGGAAATTGAAGAGAAAAAGCAACACATTAACAGAATTTTCCTTTTCACAGCACCCCAAGATTCAAATCCCTGGCAGGCTGTGTTCAGTGTAGCATCTGGAGGGAAAGCAGCTATCAGGAGACCTAAGGTCACATGAAAAGCTTATAAACCCATCTCTTTCTTTAGAGTTTCTCCAGAATTTTTTCCCATTTTCTCCTAGCTTTTGGTGAATTCAAATTCTTCATTGGTGTTTCTTGGGGTTTATTAAAAGGCATTCAGTATGGTTTGGCTATATTTAGAGATTTATTTTTCTCCTGTGACAGCTGGCCTGCTAGAAGCATGCACATAACAAATTCCAGTTTCCATGATGCCCATGAGGGAAAGGGACTACCCAGCTGTAATTACGGCTCTGCAACTTCCTTCCTCTAATTTCCTTTGCTCCCCTTTTCCCATCCCCCCTGTAAAACAGGAGGAATGTTTGGCTGTTTCACAGCGTACTGGAGATGAAGCAATGCTGCATTTTGAAGATGAAAGTTGTTGTCAGCAAGTGGGCTGAGATGTCCCAGCACAGGGACACTCAGGCAGGCCCAGCACTGCCTGGCAGGGTGAAAGGCAGGTGTCACACCAGGGATGCAAAACCTGCTCCAGGTGTGCTTTGGGAAAAAGCCAACAGGGAACTGAACTAACCTGTGAGTTACCTCTGTCCCAGGCACATGGGTTGGAAGCTGAGCCTAACTTTGAGACAAGGCACTGAGGTTTCCATGTTGCTGCCTCCTACCAAGCTGAGACAAGCGCTGCTACACAAGTGGAGATGGTGATTTGATCTGCAAGGCTCTCAGAGCTGCCTGCTAATCCAAAACCTAACTTATGCTAGAAAAACACCAGGAGGGAGGTACTGATCACTCCAGGAAACTGACTGCATATTTAACTTTCCTAACAAGATTTAAAAGAATCTGGAACACTTCCTACTTACTAATTATCTGGCTTCTGCAAGGGCTTTAAGTGCTCCATGTTCACATTGACAGGGACTGCCTTTGTTTCTCCACAGAATACTCACTGCAATCTCACAGAGTCTCTCCAAATGGTTTTGTACAGTTTTGTGCTTGTGAGCAGACTCTGCCACCCGATGCACATGAATGCAGCTCCCTTCTGCTCAAGGTAGAGATGCCTCTGATGGCTACTAATGGCTGAGTAGCATTTAAATTTTCTGAGATAATTGCCTCATTTGTGTATTATCAAAGGTAAATAGATAGTTCCACTTCTGTACCAAACTCTCACCTTCTTCAGTCTCCTCAAAAGCTGGATTAACCAGTCCAGGCTCTGCAGTCCCCAGTGACACCACAGCAGCTCCAGAGCTTTCTGCCACAAGTGAGGAGCCTCCACTCGGGACCTCTGGATCCTTGGGCATGTTTGTCTCCCCCCTGGCAGGAGGATCTTCCTTCCCTTTGGAAATGGGATTCTTTTTCCGCTGGAGTTCAGATTTGTATTTCTTAAACCCAGGACACCTGGAGAGAGATTGGCAGTGACTGTCAGTGACTGTCTCTGCCTGGGCAGGTGACCCAGCACACGAAAGCTCTGACAAACTTGTGGGAAGAAGCTGGTTCCAGATCTCCCCAGTGCAGTGCTGGTTTCTCAGATGATAAAACTGATTCTCATTTGACCTTCAGTTTCTACTTATACAAGTATCAGCTTAAGTGCAAGCTTGTTATTTCACTACTTTTGAAATTATTAAGCAAATTATTTGAAAAAGAAGAACATAATAGAAACAGGAGTCTCCCTCGCTAAATATTTACCTGGCAATATTTACACTCCATGAAGAAAAGAATTCTTCTTAAATATGAGCAAATACTGAGCTCTGACGTTGTAGAGATCACTGTGAACTGTACCCTGATGCAACTTGACTCAAGTTTCAAGCTCAGCCTTGAATTAGGCTTTGTTTTAACACACCAGCTACAGACAAGAGCAGCAAGGGAGGATTGGGCATTTTCTGTTGTGGAATGAGACCTGAGCCCAGACCTGGTGCACTCCCAGTCCATGCAGGTGATGGCTCTACCTGGCTGGGAGCAATTTAGTTCCTAATCCCACGGAGTGCTCCCCACGAAGATCCCAGAACTGGGTTGTAATTGTACACACGAAACAAAATGTGCCCGGGATGCAGATACATGACCAGCCTGTCTCAGCATTAACGGGTGAGGAAGAGCAGCTCTTTTCTCACAAGTATTTATGAAAAAGGTGACAGGTGAGGAGGTGATAAATGAAAATCATCACTTTCAGAGACATGACTAGTATTGGGTGTTCATCAGAGTCACTTTTCAAATTAAACTGAACTATTTACACTCTGGCTAAAGAAGCCTCATTCCAGTATTACTTCCTCTGGTTTATTCCTACTCATTTATTCTCCAAGCAGTAAAATAACCCTGAACACTTAATGACAGAAGCTGAATGATCCACTTGTGCAAATGTCCCTCTTAAGATATCAAAACACAAATTCAATTTGCAAATGGCAGGGAAATCCCCCAAGAAAATAAGTTACTATGTGCTTATTTCCTTAAATCTTCTCCTATCAGTTAATCTCACTCAAAACGAGGAAACACCCAAATCCCAGGGCTATTTTCTTATCTGCTTTTTGTTTTTTCCTCCCTGTTTTTCAGTCTGACTGTGCCCACAGCCCAGGTGAAATAGCCTCCAATCTTAGAATACTCTGTCCCCAAGAAGATACAAACAACTATGGATTATATAAGAGAATGATACAGTTTCCAGGCAGGTCTCTAATGTAAACATTTGAGGTGCCTCCCTCCCCTGTGTGTAACTCCTGTGCCAGAGGGATTACGGAGTGACAGGAGTTTACTGATAGCAGGGCAGATTTGCAGAGCAGAGGAAGGCCCAGCCCTGGTGTGAGCCATGGCCCCAGCCCTGCAGCCTGTAATGAGTAGCCAGGACAAAGGGCTGCTTCAAGAAAAAGGAGATTCTAAACTTTCACTGAAGGGAAAGGGGCATCCAGGCACCTTCCATCCCTTCCTCTGGCTCTAACACCAGGTCTCAGCTCATGGGGACTGAAGACAAGCAAAAACCACAGGATATATCCTTGACTTGAGCTGCAAAGGTATCCTAAATGTACCTGTTCCCTGGTTAGCTTATTTTTAAAATATGTCATTGCCATGACAAACTACTACACAGCTGAATGAAACAAGCCTGTGGCATTTCTCACTGCTGACAAATACATCCTGCCAAGGAAGGTCTGTTCCACCTGCAGCAGGGCTTGCACTTAGTTCCCTTCCCTACAAATCATTAACCAGGTAGGAACAAGGGTTCTCCACGCACCACGCAAGAGCTCTGTCACCTGTCACCTCTGTCACTCCTTTTAAAGGAGGGCTTGCCTGCCTGCCAACAGCTCAACCAGCAGTGAAGCACCAAAAAGTCTCCCTTCCTCTACACAAGTGGAACAGAAAAAAATATAGTAATTTTCATTTTCTTCTCCTCCTCAGCCAAAGAATGAGAGAAGATAATGGAATTATAAGTAGGTGATTCAGCAAGTGCATAATGCGCAGCTTGGAGGGCCTTGCACTATTTGAATCAAAGACTTACGTATTGCACATCTTAATTGGACCAATTAAACTGGCAGCACTGCACAATCCCTTGCTTTCAGAGCCTTGACTTTGTGCCTTTCTTCTCTGCACAAGGGAAACAAGAATAAGCTTGTTTGTAACAACTCCAGAGCTGGTGTCCCAGTTCAGGACCCACAAATATCTGGGTATTTGACAGATTTCATGTCTGCAGATGGCTTTAAGGTGAGCAGCTCTTCTTCATAAGAAACTTCTCCTCCAGAGCACACACACAATTACACTGTCCTCACCCACCCACCTCTGCAGCCTCACCCTGCCATCTCTGGTGTCCCACCTTGCCCCAGTTCAGGAGCTGCTCTGAGATGGATGGTTCTGATGAGCAGCACAACAGCCCTGGCAATAACAGGATGGAAAGGGGAAAGCACCTGTTCTGCAGGTGAGCTTCCAGCTCACAGCGCTGCATGGTCTGCTGGCACTCAGCCTTGAAAGGACACAGCACAATCAGCTTATCCAGCAGGTTCCGCACCAGGAGGCTGGACTTGTGGCACTGCTGGAAGGAGAGCTTCTTGCGATCCATGGGACAAAAGTTATACTCCTGCATGAAGTTCTCAAGGCACTTGAAACAGTACGTGTGCCCACAGGGCGTGTCCATGGGCTGCAGCAGGGGCTGCAGGCAGATGTGGCAGATGAGCTCGTCGTCCACCTCGTCCTGGAAGTTGTACAGGTGATTGTCCAGCAAGGGGTGGGCCTGGCCACACTCGCAGCACAGCTCGGGGACTTGGGACACGCTTTCCTCAGTGACGGGGTCAGCCATGGCAGCCAGCACCAGGAAGGAGATTGTCACACAGCAGCTCTGCCACAGACCTCTAGGGAAAGGGAGAGAGAGAGATTTCCAGCCAACTGCCTGCTTTAAATCCAGCCAATTAAAAATTAAACTGTATTCCTGCCTTGAGCTTCCTTCCCCAGAATCTGCACCCTGACCTGCCCCCTGTAGGGCTCTTCCTTCCAGAACCACCCAGTGAATGAACAGCCCAGGGATCAGAGGATGCAAGGACCTCACTCAGCACAAGGTTTAACCACGTGGATAAACTGAGGTTTAAACTTCACACATACACACCAGAGACAGACTAAATAAACCCTGCCCAACATAAGGACTAGAAAAGCTGAGACAAAAACTGTATGTTGTTGAGGGAGAACAACCCAGAGAGGGAAGGGAAAGGAAGGATAGACAAGACAGTGATTTTTAAACTTCTTCTGGCTTTCCAGATTATACCAAATCTTTTAAAGACATGTGTGGTGAAAAGCCAATTTGGGGACTTCTGGTCGTTAGGATTTTTGTTTTGTATTTGGGAGGGTAGGGAGGATGAGGCAAAAGAAGAGGAAGAAATTTCAAAAGAAACTTAAATCTAAACCACATTTCCTTCCTTTCAAACCCACTCCCTTCAAAAAAATTTGTTTTAACAAACAATGCATTGTTCCCCACTCATCCATGCCTAAGTTCCCCCATGGAAACAAATTTCCTATAAAAAGACTAAAGCTTCCTAAGTGGAAAAAATGTAAAGAATAGTCCACATCATTTGTTGTAAGGTTAAAGAGAGGATTGAGCCACAGCTCCTTTCAGCCAGGGAAAGCAGGATAAGGGACAAACTGAGTCCTTGTAGCTACTGCTCTGATTTTAACAGAAATGTCTTCAGTCACATCCACTTTGAATCTTGCCTATTGTAATTAAATATAAAATTCACTTGAGTTTCCTAGCAGATTACAGGCACAGGGATGACTGCAGGGAGGATTTTTTTAACCTGGCAGTTATTTTAATGAAGTAGGAAATGTGGTATTAAAGAAAGCAAACTACGTTACATGGTGGGGGGGAGGGCTTGTGGTGATGTTTTGAGGAGTTTGTGATTGGTGGGGTTTTTTTAAGTAAAGAATCCCACACTCTGAAAACAAAAAAATTGCAAAACTGTGATGAAATGGAAAATTTCTGAAAGACGATGTGGTAAATACCTGAAAACAATGACTTTATCTGGAACAGGTAAAAGCCCAAGCAAGAGGGAACACCGGTCTGCACCAGTGCCTGGAGGACACAACTGGCACGCAGCAGAACTCAGGATGAAGGGGAGACAAGAACAATAAGACAGCAGGAACGGCAAGAAAAAATTAGTCATGGGTTTCTAATAAAAACCATACATCACTCCAATTAATTGTCAAGGTAAGTCAGCTATGTAATTAAAGGGAGAATGTATCACCAACAGAATCAGCCATTTCACAGGCAAATTTTTACCCGGCCATAGGAACTTGCGCACTTCAAAAGATTAAAACATCACTGTCAGGGTTCCAGGTGGCTACAACAGGAGTTATTTGCTCCTCTCTGCGCTGCTGCAGTGCCAAGAAAGCATCTTCCCCTTGAGGGAAGCACTCAGGCTGGGTGAACATCCCTGACTCTTCTGTTTGCATTCCCTCCTTAACTCCTGCCTGGCTGACTCAGTGCTCCCCAAAACAAAGCACAGCTCTCAGATAGCACCCATGGTAATGAAGGGAGATGTGTCCCGTGCCCTCCTCTCTCAGAAATCCCCCTGCTGTTTGGTGTTTGCCTCCACCTAAAACAGGCAGACCTTCTGTTTGCCTTATTGACCTTTTTGCCAGCCTTCAGCTGATCTTGAACCATCTTACAGATGCAAAAGAACATTTCAACATCAGACCATCACTTAACGTCTCCTACCAATTCTAATCAATCAGCTCAGCACCAGCAATTAATGAACCAGAAAGCTTCCAAGGCAAACACTACCAATCAGAAATACTTGTGCTTCGGGTTGGACTATTTGCATAAAACTTTGGCAGGTGATGAAACAAATCCACTTTCTCAGCAAAAACAAATCTCACAGTAACTCTGCTGACAAACTACATTTATTGGGGGGGGGGGGGGGTGTCAGATTATTTACCAAATTCATTCCCTGCTCTGTGTTGAAAGGTTACACAAGATGAATCCCATTGATGAGTAATTTCTGAGTAACAACTTGTGGAAGATAAAAATGTCTCCACAATTTTGCTGCTTCAAGTTGATCTGCTGTCTCACTTCTAGATTCTTGAAAACAAGGGGCAAAGATTTCATTTAAAGGCGCCCAGGCGAATTTTCCTCTTACATCACTGTCCCTTCAATAAGGAAGACATTCCTGCAGACACCAGGGAACCCAAGGCTGACACCTCTGTGATGAAACCCAGCCCAGAGCCCTGGGCAAGGCAGGGCTGAGTGAGCAGCACGGGGAGGGCAGCAGGCTCAAACAAGCCTCCCTCGCTCAGGGACTCAGGCACAAAGCAGAGCTTCTGCAAGGGCAGAATTGCTAAAATCTCATCCAGCACAGATGTTGCTGCAGCCCAACAAGGTACACTTGAAGTGTGTAGAAAATCACTTTTTCATCAAAACAGGCCTGGGGCCCCTCAGCTTCAATGAGCCACTCTCAAAATTCAGTCCAGAGAGTCCACAGGATTCCAGCTTTGGAGGGGAGGTTTGGTACAAATTCAATCCTTTGCAATCCAGTCTCAGTTCCTCGTTCTCACCTCCAAAGGCCAGACCAACCCAATCAACCCCTCCATCCTTGTGTTTCTTTTTTTGTTCCATCATTCCCCACTCTCCAGCTTCCTTCCAGCAAAGGGTGGCACCTTCCCTGCTCCTGCCCTTCTCCAAAGAATATCTCCATGGCTTTTCACTCACATAATGAGGGAATGACAACATCAGGATCCAGCTTGATCCCCAGTTACTACCCACTGACTGCATGAAAATGTTAAAGCCTGAGATGTACATGTGCTGCTCTAACAGACTCTGCTGTTCTAAAAGAGTAATACAAGAAATGCCTCTAGACTTCGAATTATTTAGAGAGTAACACACCCCACCTCCGTGCAAAACAAAGAATTGAAGGAAATAGACCTGCAGAAATCTCTTTATATTTCCTAATTTCTTATCCCATAAGGATTTCTTTGGGATCACCTTTATCTTTACTGTACTAAAAAAAATAAAATAAAAATATCACTGTTGGCTTTTTTTTTTTTTAAGTAGGATTCCTAGTACTGTAACACTGACTCAAAGACTAGACTTTTTTTTCTTTTAAATGACTTATCAGGTAGTCTAATCTGTATTCCTGCCAAAGCAAGACTATTCCTGACAATATTAGCACATTGCCTATTCTTGTTTTAGCTCTGCCAGGGCCCCGAGCCTCAGATCCGCCCCCCCTGGACATCTACCACACTGTTAACAGCTCTGAAGGGGTCTGCCAAGAACCACACCAGCACTGAACCCCTCGGCACCATTCCTGCTGGGCAAACTGCTCCTTCCCTGCTCAGCAGCCCAGACTTGGAAATAGAACTGATGACTCACTCCTACAGCTTGAAAAAAGAAAAAGCCTTTTTAAAAAAGTGTGATTATCTAAGAAATCTTCCCAACCCCATGCCTCCACTTGTGCTGTGACTGAGCAGGAGCTGTGCCTGTGGTACCTGGCTACCCAAGAGCAGCATTCCAGCTTCCCAGCTTATCACCAGCATTCCCAAACACAGCTCTGGCTCCTGCTTTTAAGGCATTTCACTGTGCCACCGTTAGTGGAGCACAAATTAAAGCTCCATTCAATCCAGGCCCGTCTGCTCACACAATTCCAGCACTTGGTACAAGTGAATTTTGGCCATAATGTATCTATCTGAATTTCATTTCTTTGAGGGGTAACATTGCTGCTCTTCTCATTTAAAAATTGAAAAATTACATCACCAGAGGCTAAAACAGACCCACAGAGGCACCAGCTCCTGGGAATTTAACATTTTGTTATGGCTCTGAAGAGGATCTCAAGGGACCTACCTAAGACCACATAGGAAAGTCCCAGGGAAAAAGAACAACCCAAACTACAAAGAATAAAACCAAGCCTGTTTCTATTAACTAACTGATTTCTAAAACCACAAATATGGTGAGTAAGCAGAGCACATTCCATATTGCAAAACACAGAACCATGCAGCCAGTCTGCAGCAAGGACACAAAACAGAAGTGTAAAATTCTTCCTGAAGGATATGGGTGACTATGGAATGTCTCAAACAGCTGAAGTTAAAAAATAATTTTTAAAAAAATCATCAAGTAATTGGTTCTCTGTTTAAAAAACCGTTGTACTGTGGGAAATATTTTAGAAATGCCATCGTTTATGCTTTTGGGCAGCTGTAGGTTAGCACAGACATAGTGATACAGAAATATTGGACTGAAAATGCAAATAAAAGCTGGTTTGGGGACTGCGGGGCACGTGCCCCTCGTCTCCTGGTATGTAACACTTCAGTGCAATAATTATGTCAGTTATTATATTTATAACAACATTTCCCTGGGCGACTGGAATTGCAACATTCCAACTAAAGGCTAAACAATTAATTAATATTTTGGGGGGTGTACAAAACAAGCCAGCACAATCTGGATGAAGACAGCTGAGGGCACACACTAGCAGGGCACTGAGCAAACCTAAGAGCAAGTTCCAGATGGATTCTGATGGAGCAAACCCAATCTTCCAGAAATTAAACGTGAGGAAAAGGGGTAGAGCTTTTCATCAACTTTCTCCAAACAGTTTTCACTCAGTTAAGAAGTTTTGTATTTCACAGAATGACTTTTTTTTCCATTCCAGAGACAGAAAAGTGCATTGAAAATGTGTTCTGTACTGGGGAGGGTTGCTGAATTTCATCACTGCTGTGAAGAAGGGTTCATGAAATGAGACAGGTTTTATAGGACAGGCACCACAGTGCTGACTGAACACTTCCAGTGTGTTACCACGTTTCACAACCACCACTGAACTGTCCTTAGTTTAAAACAGTGGCACAGAAAAGTGTTGAAATAGCAGAGGATCTTTATATTGAAGGAGGTCAATTTTACAAAAAACACAACACCAAACCCAAGAATGGTTTCAGGTGTTGATACAATTTCCTATTATCGTTATTGTTTTCTGACATGGCTGAAGATCAGGCCACTGAATGTAAAAATCTTCTGGAAATGGTGCATTTATACAGCTAAATAAGAAGCAACCCTTTCTCTAATTGAGCTTGCCTTGAAGCCACAGGATTTCTAATGAGCCACCTCCAAGAGAAACTGCTCAGCACTCGTGTGAACATTTTGACTCAGAAACTCTAAATCAAAGCTGCTTTACTGTAATCAATATCAAGAAAATGGAAATTTAAATTTCCATTGTCCACATCATTTTTATACCCATTCTTTAACCATAAATTTGAAAATAAGTTGTATTTAACTCCTTGGTGTTTCTGTCCTTGTTAAACAATTTGGTATTTTGTCTGCCCAGCTTCTGGGCAAGTATCTGTTTTCTCCACCAGAAAACAGAAAGCCAATTGTATTTTCATTAATTATAATCAGAATCATTATCCTGTTAGAACAGAAAAGGGTTATTATCTTTTCTCCTATCCTTTTTCAGAAACCCTATCCCAAGAGATGAGCTAAAAGGCTTGGGTAGAGTAGGACAATCCCAAGGAGTTTTCTGCTGAGCAGCTTCTGCAGAATCAGCTCTGCAGCATTGATGGATTTCTATTTAACATAACTAATTTCCAGGCAGATTTGTAAAACTTTTATAAACATCTTCCAGACTTTTATAAAAATCCTGTCTGGTTATTATATCTGAAAGTTCAATACAAGGGAAGATCTGTAACACTCAGTTGAAAAATCTTGCTAGTAATCAACAGCTTAAATTGCAAGAATTTTTAATTTGAGGAGAATGAAAAACTGACATTAAAACTTAAGAAATCAGTACTTATAATTTATTTCTCTCATTACCATATGCTCAGAACATTTGCTTCTCTCTCAGTTAATGATTACACAGAACAGTAACTGTCTCACAGGACCCAGAGTGTTAAAGGATCAGGGCTAAACAAATGTAATCTCAAAAATTAATCCCAGTTCTCTCTGCAGAGCAGGAGGTTCTGGTGTTACCATTTTGTTAATATTATCTGGGCAACAAGAGCCAATAAATTTCCCCTCTCCTCCCTTCTTGAGGAATTAAGCTTTCCACCTACACTCTTCTTCAAAAGGGGATCCAACAGTGACTATTTTAACATAGTGCTCAGAAAAACTGATACATTAAATGCCATCAAATTGAAGACAAGTGCTGCAGAAAAACTGTTTTATTGATGTTATTTCTTCCTGCTTTCTCACCCTTGCAAGATGCTTCACCTATATCCACCCTCCTTTCTACAGCATATTCCATACAAACATGCAAGTTGCTCATTTTGTGCTCACAGGAATTCTTCAGTCACTTAAAACAATTTGCTTCTTTGCAGAAT
Source organism: Nicator chloris (assembly GCA_013400495.1). Lineage (NCBI taxonomy): Eukaryota > Metazoa > Chordata > Aves > Passeriformes > Pycnonotidae > Nicator > Nicator chloris. Next base: position 268,464 of record WAAE01020611.1, read on the forward strand.
TTGACCCAAATATTCTTATGGAAGTTTTACCACCACAGGGGTGGATTGCCTTTATATTTTTTTTCTATTGTGTCTATAATCATCTCTCTCCAGGAAATTAAATACTCCCACCTCCACCCTCACCTACATTTTCCATTTGGCAGCTATCTGGAACTCTATCCCTAAAAATCAGTTTGATGTTCGTGGGAGAAGCTTTCTACAAAGAAAGAACGAACCCCGTGCTATTATTTAAGGATTTAATCAGTAATTAATAACCAAAGCTTCTCCTGCAACTCAAACAAAAAGCCCAAAACCAAACAAAGAGGGATTAGGAGATGTGATGTTAAGATTTGGGTTCATCTGAATATCTGGGAGCACACTCACTTTCCAAAGAGCTGCATTCACTTCTGGGAACATGAGGCAAAGATGGAGTGTCTAGAGGCTATAAATGAGTATCAGATGCTGTTACCTCATCACTGTCTGTGTGTCTACCTCCAAATTCCTTCTTTATAGAGAGAGATGAAAGCAAACCTGCACACCACTGTCCATTTGTGATCTGTATTTGTCATACAGGTCAGAAATAGGCAATACTTTCTCAGCACAGCACTTGCAAAGGATACAGGGGAAGCAGCAGACTGTGCACTGTATTTTATATAACTGGATGTTTTAAAAGTCCCTGTTTGAATATCCTCACCAGGGTGGTCACATCAGAGATATTTAAAGTAATGTGAGAAGGGAGGAGGCGGGAAGAGAGAGACTTGCTTTTGGGAGACAAAAGGTATTTCTGTAGCTCTAAGCCTTGCTGTCTTGTGAGAAACTCCTACAGAGCTTTAATCTTTATCACATTCTATCAAAGTGCTACGTTAAAATTAATTTCAGTTAAAAGAAATTAATCTTGGCTACTCTCAGCCTTAAGCATGAAATAACTCATTTTCTAAGTTAGTTAAAACACAAACAAGGAACTCTTGTTTTCTACAAAACTTTACCACAAGCAATCCAGCAGCATGAAAGCAGTTTTGCACCTGGAGATGAAATATTTCCTATCAACAGACAGTTTTAACATCAGAAACACCAGATTAGGGCTTTGCTGCAGGATAAAGTAGCACAGAACTCATCACCTGGTCCAAGTCTCAGTTTCAGTAGCACTGTTTTTCTTAATGATCTTCTGTTTAAAGAGTTTGGTACTTGGAATCTCAGCTCCACAAAATAAACCCAAGGCAGGATGGCTGAGATTCATTCCAGAGGGACCAGCACATTTCCCCTGGCTGGCTCTTCTGTCCCAACAGCTCCTGTGCCCGATGCCATGGGTGACAGCAGGGTGGCAGCAGGACACACTACCCTACTCAGACTTCCTTTCCGGGGTAAGAGGGCTTTTTATGCAAAGCACTTTCCAGCCCAAGCTTGTTCGCACTAACTAAAAAAGCCGAATTAAGAGCTAATTAAGTCTGTAATTCCCCTTTACATTCCATCTCACCCTCAGATAGTGGTAAAGGGGAAAGAAAGAAAACAAGTTACCTTCATTTAAACAAAAGGAAACCTTCTCAAACTGTGGCTCCCCAGGGCAGCTGCAGCTGAGTTTGAAGTGAACTTAAACTCTGCCAGTGCCTCTGGGTAGGCAGAGCTGTTGCAACCAGTAGCTGAAATGCCCTTCACCACAGGTGACAGCTCCTAAGTAAGTAATGAAACAGCAGAAGTCAAAACAATAAAAAATAAAAGTCTCTGGGTTAAGATTACCTTCCCCTAGAGACAGAACAGTATTATGACCATTTTTAGAAGACTTGAGACATATTCTGCTGTTTAAGACATCTGTGTTAATGGCTCCTGAGCTTACACAGTTGCACATGGAACTGCAGGTGCCTTTGCATCCCATTTCATACAGTTTCTCCTGTTGTATCTTACTGACTTCAAAGAACCCTTACAGCTGGGGGAAGCAAAACTGCAAGAGGCATTTTGTATTTGGGATGTGTTTCTTTCTTTTCAAATCATATCCTGATTTAAGGCTGTGTCCAAGCTGGTACCAGCAGCAGGACTCTAAAACCCATTGTTATCTTGCCGTATGGGGCACATATTTGCTGTATGCATGAATTGATAATTGTATTTTCCCTTGTTCTAAAAATAATTTTAAAGTGGGAGTGGCTGCCTCATCAGCTAAAGGAGCTGAAGCAACAGAGCAAAGTCCTTGAGCTGTTCCCAAATCAGTGCAACAGCCACATTCCTCCTGAGACGGCCGTGAACGACCTGCGCTGCCGCTGTGGGGAGGGAAGAGGGAGGAATCTCCTTTCTCCGCTCGGTTTTCACCCCCGGAGATTCGGACTAAAGTAGCCCCAGGTGTTGCTCTCACAGGGAATTGGGTTTTAGACTAAGGACTGAAAGGCCCAGGAGGGCCATTTTATTTTATTTGTATGCATCCTCCTCGAAATAATCACGCGGCAATTTTTGTTCCTGATCGGTTGTAATCATGTACAAGAGGAAACCCTCAGCTCTCGGTTCCCAGGGCAGGGATTATTATGCTGTTATTTATTTGCTGTGTAGAGATCTGCATATCATTTATTAGGTGAGAAGAATTTCTCTGTTATCAACCTCCCACCCCTAGATAAGTCTGAGAACTTTACAAATAGGGCTGCTCACGATTTACTGGGCTTTCAGCAATGGCCACACTGATGCCACAGGTGAGCCCCTTGAACCCTCAGGGGAACAGGCAAGTTTTACCTCAACTTCTTTTTAACTGTCAGAAAATCAGCTTTCAAAGAGAGTCTGCTGCAGCTGTTTACAAAACTTGCAGGATTTTAAGGTACAGGCAAAGTTAGACAACACTTTTAAAAAATACACAATCCCTTCTAGTGCTTCCCTTCCAGAATATTCCAAATAAGGAACACTGCAGTGTCCAAACAAAATTTGCACAGGGAGTCTCTAAACTGAGGGGATCACTATATAAATATATATATTAAAATTTTTTAAAGCCTTTGCCTGTAAGCTGCTGTCTCTCCAAATTTGTCCAGCTTTATTCCATTTTCCTCCTTCCAGCCTTAAGTGCTTTTTCCTGGACCAGCATAGTAATTCTTACTGCTCATTTATCTAAATCCCCTCTAACCCTTTAGATGGCTTGTGAGATACTGGCTCATGGGCAATCTCTTATCTGAAATATCAGAAAAACTGCCAGATATTTTCAAACTTCATTCGTGTCAAGAAATTTCTAAACCAAGAGCAACATTTTATATGCTGTAAATCAGGGACCATAAACTGAGGAGAGATTGTCAAATGCAATTCCTAACAACTGTATGAGCAGCACCACTAAAGTAAACTGAGAAGGAAAAGCCAAACAAGAGGGTTTTGTATTAAACCAGCAAAACATATTCAGGCCTGTGAGTAAGGCAACAGCTGCAACTCCTCTCGGGAGATCCACACGAGCAGAATGAAATGATGCAGCTTCATTTTCAAAGTGAAATCAGTAGAGCTGTTGCAACAGGAAGTCTTTATTTTAATGCAGAAAATAAGATATAAATGGCAGTGCAAGAAGAAGAGAAAATACAGCAGGAGTGTTTCATGAGCTACAGGTATTTTATTATGCAGTGATATTTATTCTTTTAGGTATGGAAGTCTAAGCCTCTACAATCCCATAAATGTGTACATTCTTTTATTAACCACATTTGGGAAAGTACTGCACTACTGTAGTTTACAAACCCATTAATTAAAATTTCTAGGAGTTACTGGAATTGCCATTCAGGGAACACTAAGTTTATGCAGAATCAATCTCAACCTGTTTCATCAGGTATCTTCAAACCTCGGGGGTTTTTTGGAGGTCATGTAGCTGCCAGGTCCCTTCTGGAGCTGTTTCTTCCACCTTTTTGAGCCTCATTCCCCAGGCCATAAAGTTGGGTTTGGTTTCTTAGCTCTTGCTCACCTCCCTCAGTAATCATTTGATTAAAAACTTGAAATTTGTAATTCAACAGATGTTCCTTTTTGCTGCACACCACAGGTCCTCCTCTCCTGCTCATCCCAAGGGTTCTGTGCCAGTGTATCACCGTTATTTAAATGAATCCCATCTGCACCCAGCTTGCATGCTAACACTTAGACAGGGAGAGTGAAGGTGTGGATTTCCAGCACAGCTGAGTTTTCCAGCTGGGGAGTCCCCAGAGAAGGTTGGCCTCCTGTTTATCATTTCCCTGCTCCATCCCCAGCCATATGACCCCTTTGTTTTGCCCTGCACAAGCACTGGTGCTGCTCCGACTCCATAAGCTGGTCCAGTGAGCAAATCTCTTTGGGGGAGGGAATAAATATTCCCACTGCCTTAGGCCCTTTCAGCAGCAGACACACTACATCTGCTCAGGGAAATTGTGAAAGACCACTTGGAGTGTGCAACTTCAGAGAAAGAAGTTTTGTTTTGAAGGAGCCATGTGTGCAATCTGCTCTCCCTTAGCTGGAGAGCTGCCAAAAGAGCTCCAGCATCAAGGACAAACGTCAGTGCCGTCCCTCAAAGGCACAGCACACAACTGGCGCTGCTGCAGGAGAGCTCCAGTTCTCTACACCACCCAAACCTTGGGCTGCTTGAGCCTCACGGGCCTAAGGACTACACAGGACAACTCTGGGGTTCTGTGAGAGTGGCAGAAACTTCTCTGGGCTGCCAATTACCCCCACTGTGCCCCTGCTGCGATACACCCTCTGCACGGCAGAGACCTCCCCTACCACTTACATCTGCACTTGAGCTGGAATAGTTTTTCCTACGGAAACTTTATGTTCTGGTCCTTTTGCCTTGGCTAAAAAACTGGAGTAGAAGTTTAAATATGACACTTTTTCGGCTTGGTAAGCAGCAGGGAAGCATTCATTTTGCATTTCTTACTTTCCCTAGGTAAAGTAGGTCCCAAAAACCGCTCAAGGAGTTGAAAGTGCCTTTTCAAGCGGGGTTTAAAGCAAACTAAGCCTGCAGTGCCACCGAAAGGGGCAGTCCCGCTGTCCCTGCCACCTCCTGCACTGGCATCAGCTGGCTGCTGCCTGGTCGGCTCCTTTTCCATCAGATCTCTCTCCTGACATTATCCTCGAAATAACAAGTGCACCCAGCCAAGTAGAGCAGGATCACCCCTTCAGCAGCACACAGCCTCACCCCGCTTTACATCCTTCATAAAAAAATCCCTCTTATATAATCTTTCCAGATAGATGGTTACTCTTTGGGTTAAACTAAGCCTTATCACCTGTACTTCTTGCCTTTAAGGTATTTCCAAAAGGTCCACATCCTCACCTTGCCGTGCTTTGCCTGTTTATCTCAACTTCTATTTATAGGCTTCCCCTGCATTAATTACCAGCAAACTCGCCGACTTTGCCGCTCTCCGTCTCCTAGCAAAGACATTTTTGCCCCGCTGCCTCCCTGTGACCCCCACAAGCAGAAAATCGCCGTGTTTGGCGGGTCCTGCCCAGGCAGGAGCTGTGAAGAGTTAAACCCTGGGGCCGGCAGCCTTCACCTGCGCTGCCCGTGTCACTGATAAGGGACATTGGCTGCGGCCCCGCGCGGTCACGGCCGAGAGCCCACCGCTGGGAGAACGGGGAGCTTCGGGGATCCGCGACCCCCCGACCTCAGCCCGGCGGGACCCTCAGGGGACCCCGCATACCCTCAGGGACCCCCGCGTCCCCTCAGCCCCGCGGGGCCCCCCGAACCCCTTAAGGGACTCCGCATCCCTTCAGCCCCGGCGGGACCCCCCAAGCTCGTCACGGGACTCCCGCGCTCAGCCGGTCGGGACCCCCCGACCTCAGCCCCCGAGTCCCTCAGGGCACCTCAGCCCGGTGGGAACCCCGCGCCTCCTCAATCCCCACGTCCCTCAGTCCCGGCGGGACCCCCTCACGCCCCCCACACCGTCCCCCGCTCACCTGCGGCCACCAGGGGCGGGAAAGGGCTGGCTCGCCCCCGGGATGGGGAGGGAAGAGGCGCTGGAAGCCCAGCGCCAACCCGGCCTGCGACAGCGGCAAGCGCGGCGCCTCCACCAAGTTTCCGGGCGGGGAAGAAAGTCGAAACCTACGTGAGAGGAGGAGGAGGAGGAGGCAGCGCAGCCGCCCAGGTGTCACTCGCCCGCCCGCCCGGCACGGCTCAGCCCAGCCCAGCCCAGCCCTGCCCTCCCCTCACCGCCTCCGCCTCCTCCGCCGCCGCCGCTGCCTCGGGCCGGGCACACCCGGCGGCCTTGGCCTGCCCCGCCAGAGGAGCCGCGGGGGCTGCGGCGCGTCCCGGGCCTCGACCGCCCGCTGCCCTCAGGGCATCCCCGCTGCCCTCGGGGAACGTCCTGGCCCCCGGCTCCCTGATGCCCTCAGGGCATCCCCGCTGCCCTCGGGGCACGTCCTGGCCTCCGGGTTCCCGCTGCCCTCAGGGCATCCCCGCTGCCCTCGGGGCACGTCCTGGCCCCCCCGGCTCCCCTCTGCCCTCAGGGCATCCCCGCTGCCCTCGGGGCACGTCCTGGTCCTCGGCTCCCCTCTGCCCTCAGGATATCCCTGTTGCCCTCGGGGCACGTCCTGGCCCCCCCCGGCTCCCTGCTGCCCTCAGGGCATCCCCGCTGCCCTCGGGGCACGTCCTGGCCCTCGGCTCCCCGCTGCCCTCAGGGCATCCCTGCTGCCCTCAGCATCATTCCCCCTCGAGGTAGTCCCGCTCCCCTCAGAGCATTCCTCCTTCCCTCAGAGCATCCCAGCTCCCTTCGGGGCATCCTCGCTGCCTTCAGGGCGATACTCATCCCCTCGAGGCATCCCTGCTTCCCTCAGGTCAATTTCCCTTCCCGGCAATGCCCACGGCTCTCGGGAAAATTCCTACAGCCCTCGGGACAATTCCTGCTGCCCTCAGTGGAATCCTGCTGCCTTCAGGTCCATTCCCACTCCTCCCATCAGGGCATCCCTGTTCCCCTCAAAGCATTCCCACTCCACTCAGGGGCAATTCCCTCTGCCCTCAGGGCCCATTCCCGCTCCCCTCAGGGGCAATTGCTGCTCACCTCAGGGGAAGGGATAGCACTGGATACCAGGGAATGCTGATTTCCCTGTTGTTTCTATAAATTCCAAGTAGGTCCAGGTTCCAGTGTTCCTATTGAGGCAACTCCTGGGAACTCTCCTGCTTCAAACCAGCAAAATGACAAACCACACACGTGGGGTTTAAAAGTTTCCAAGCTGTGTTAGCACTATGTCCAAGCTTGGAATTCCTCCCAAAGGAAGATAGCAACCCCCCAAGACCCAACCCATCATAGTTTCTGGGTTATAATTTCTTTCTCTTGTTCATCACACAGCCTTAGAATTGCCCTTTCTGCAGACAAGAGGGTCATGAAGTAATAAAGAAGATGACGTTTCTGACAATAAAGAAAAGAAAATAAAACTTTAAACCAGCAGTTTAAAGGAGGATTTATTAGGAGGGGAACCTTTGTACAGTGAGAGGTAACATAGTGTAGCTGGAACAAGCACACGCCTGTCTGCATTTGATCATTTAGGATATCCCAGAGTTGCTGATACAGACCTAAATAGAGGGAGGAGAAAGTGCTTTCCATGTCCTGAAAAGACCTTCTCTGTTTTAATAGGGCTGAGGATTTGTGTTATTTGATAACATTAAATAAATGAGAGAAGAGACCATCTTTTATTTGGGGACTGGAACTAAATGGTCTTTAAGGTCCTTTCCAATCCAACCCATTCTATAATTTTATCTCAGTTTTTCAATTCAGTTTGTCTGTTTTGTGTCAAATTTCCTATGGGGTCTTTCTGGTTCTTTGCTGCCTCATTAATTCATTCTGTTCCTTGTTTTTGTCTGTTGAAATCTTCCAATGAGGGCCTGTGAGCTGTGCTTGGGAGTGACTGAGAGATCTTCTGTTGCACAGGTAAGGCTGTAGGAAGCACATCATCTACTGAAAAACCAGCAAGGCCCTTTCATTATTTTATATAGATTATTGTTGGAAATCTAATGGAATTGAGGCACACGAGCAATCCATCTTTGCCCACATGAGATCCATGTTTCCACAGGACATGAAGTGTAAGGGGTTTTTGTAGGGCTCAGCTGAGAACTATGATCCAGCTTTGCAAACCCATCAGTGTTGGTTAGGATAAATTAAAAGTCAGATAGGATTTCCTCTGAAGCACCAAGGCTGAGGAGGCTGGGTAGCATCCATCAGATCATTGTGAACAAAAAATATTTTAGGAATATATCTGGAAGTGCATTGCCTGCTCAGACATGAGCACCAGAACTTGATGCACTTGGTCTGCACCCCAACCTCACAGCTGAGCCTGACCCATTAATCCAGAACTCATTCAGACTGAACAGTCTGGCTTGTAAACAGGCAAAGCTTAAGCTGAGCTCTGAAGAGCTGGAGAACTCCTGAGGGGAGAGGTTTAAACCTTAGCACAGAACCATTCCCTCTTCTGTGCAGCTCCAGGGTGAGGACAGGAAATGTGTGGGTGAACTTGGGATATTGGGGAGACAAACCCCAGGGAGATCTCATATGGATGCAAATCTTCAAAATGAGGAATTCTGTCAAGTTAGCAGTCGCTGGAGATTTTTATCAGGTGTTTCTGAGTGGACAGTGTGACCATACATAATTAACATCTGGTGAAAGTTTATTGTATAAGCGTGCTGGAATTCTGCTTTGGTTTTGTAATAAAGGAATTCCACTGAGTCATGGCTACTAAATGGACTCAGAGAGGACACAGGTCTCTTCTGCAGGGCTAACACAAATGTAAGGAACTGAAATTAACTTGGTTTTTGGCCCAGGCAAAAGCAGCCACATCTTAAACAAGGCTTGTCTTGATGACACGAAGGCTTTGCTGTATTACTGGTTCCTACCTGCTCCTGTTCCTGCCCTGACAACAAGGCACACCAACCCTTAGCTCTGCACAGTGAACCAGATCAGGACACCGATCCAGCTGAAAAATTCTATAAATATCTTTTATGTTAAACATATAAACACATTTAAAATAGAAGGATATATTTTTAAAGCCAGATAGAGTTCCCCAATAGAGTTTATAATTCTGAGGTGGAATGGTTGGATGAGATTCCTCCCTTGAAATACTAAGGAAGCAGTCAGAAGAGCAAAGGGGCTAAATATGAATCTGATCCTGGTGAAGAAGGATCCCAAACCACAGCTGAATATTCGGTTTGCAAAGTGTAAATTAACTGTTGTGTAAACCTGAATAGAAAGCTCAGATGCAAGTGTTTTGCATGGAAAACATCTCAATATTTGGGAGAAAAATAGTTTCTGGGGTAACACTCAAATAATGACTGGTTCAATTGATGTTGGTGAGAATCTCAGTCAGCTGTGCCTTCTCTGGCACCTCTCACAAACCCCACACTCTGGTCTTCACTATTGATTTTGAAACACCAAAGTTCTGCACAATTCAAGGAGCTTTTATTTACTAGCAGTTCTGCTGAATTACTTGTGTAGTTTTGAGAGCTGCAAAGACTGTCTGTCATGAAATCCAGCAATCTCAGGTTGAGTTTTATCTGCTGTCACTGCTGATAATTTCCTGTATGTGATTTGTACAGTAACCACTGTGTGGGAATGATTATTGTCCACACACCTGTGCAGTGCATGTGTCAGGGTTAAAATGCAGATTTCTGGCAAACAGAATTAAAAATATCAACTGAATAAACTTGCATGTTTACAGATTATGAATTCTTTTATTTCAGAAGATTCAGACAGCTTTTTTTTAATCTGAAAATAGATATTCAATAAGAAAAATAATTGGAAAAATAACAGCAGAAAAACTGGATGAGAAAGAAAAAACACATCACACAAAGATTTATAGATAAGTTTAAATCCCATTAAAGTTGCATAAAACTTGGTAACTGTGTGTGTGGCTGTCCTCTTGTGGGAAGGTGCAAGGAATATACGACAGCACAGTATTAATTTGGGACTCAACTTTGATGTTTCATCACAAACAAACCAAAATTCCCAACCCACACACAAGAATGTAAACACAATTAAAAAACAAATCCCACAAACAAGGAGAGAGAGTCATCCCAGGAATTTATGATTAAATGCCCTGGAATCTCCCCTTTGTGGAAAGCAGAGCGATGGAAGCACGTGTGCCTGAGGACCGAGGGCATTCTGGTGAACCCAAGGTCCCAAACACTTTGTTTGGATTCATTCTGCCAGATTCTATAACTTTTTTTGTTGCTTTTGCAGCATTTTGTTATGTTTGCTGCAAGTTATTGCTACCTGTGCATTGCATAGTGTGTTTTACAGGGAGTAGCCAAAGTCCCAGGGTTTGGAATTTATAAATGGGAGCAAACAGACTATTAAGAAATAAAACACAAGAATCTTGTATGTGTTAGTAATGATTTAGGACTATTTTACATTATCTTTCCTCGTGGTGTTTTATTAACAGTGGGCAGTTACTAACAATGTTGGAGTACTTTATTTGATGGATCTGTAGGATGTTTTCATTAGATGTAAACAGACTGATTCTCTGCTTCCAGAAAAGTGCCTGTTGGCAGATATAAAGAGGGCATCTGGCTTTTCTTAGGAAGGGAAAAACCCATCTGGCTTTTTGCAGTGGAGCAGATATGGTAATATAAGGATAAAAAAAAGTACATGAAGAAAATCACTTTCTGGGTTTGCTGTTGTGAATAATATTGATGCCTTTCCCTAAACTTTTAAATGATACTGTTGAAATGCTGCAGCTGCTTTGTAACCAACTCAGATTTCTTATCATCATGCTGCTGTTGCAGTATTTTCAGTGAGAGTTCAGAAATCTTCACCTACCAAAAAAAGATACTGTAGCAATAAATTAAATAATACTTCATTAGGCCAATTTCAGGTCCCACTGAATTCTCCTTTATTATTTTACAGGACTGGACTTGATCTTCGTGATGCTTAGCCCAAAAGCCTGACTGCCTTATTAATTTCTTGAAGAAAAGAGATAAGGTACCAAGTTTCCAGCAATTATTTCTATATAGCAAGCATGGTGCTCACTTTACTTTATAGCCTGTAATTACAACACTATTCCCTTAGTTAGAATTGATAACAGATACTAAGGAGACTGGATCCAATTCACTAATATTATCTATATACTTTTGTGCCTGGGAGGTACTGCTGCTCTCTGATACAGAGTCTGCAGTAAATAAAGTGTTCCTGCAGGGTTTAGAATTTGACCTCCAGCCACTTTTGTTCTGCTAACTGGTTAAAAACAAACCTGATTTTCTGTCTGTGTTTATGGGCGTCTTGGGCAGCCGGGCCAGAGGAAAGGGCTGTGTGTGTCCAGGGGTGTTATCCTGTCCCTGACAGGAAACACTTCCCCTTGGGGTCCCAAGTGAGGCTGTGCAGCTCTGATCTTCCTGGAGAGGCAGGAGCCACGGGAAGTCTGCAGCACTGCTCCTGGAGGGAGCACTCCCTGCCAGGAGTGTTTGGGAGCAGCAGCAGTGACCATGGCATACAGAGCACAGTGTGGCATTCCTGGAGTGTGTTCAGGGCTTGCTCTGTCATTACTGCAAGGTAATAGAGCACCTTTATTTCTCCAGCTTAAATGCAAAATGCTCAGCAGGTGTGAGTGTGGGGATTTGATCACCTTTCATTTGGAGCTGTCTGCCAGAGGATAATGCTTGGCCCAGCCTTTTTCCTGCTTCAGCGAGGGCTGCTTGGCCATACAGTGTGTTGGAGACACCTCCATTTGGAAAACTAAACCAGAGATCCCCTGGGTTCATGCCACCACAACATCTTTCAAACCATTTTCAAAAGCAGAATCTCTCAAGGTGTCTCTTTTTTTGTGGTATTTCACCCAGCCACACATTTCCAGCCCACACCTGGGCTCAAGGAATGACTGCCACAAGTCCTGGGTGTCAAACCAGCCATCAGCAGTGGGACCAGGAACGTGACAGCTGTACAAAGAATGGTAGAGGATAAAGATAATCATCCTAAAACTCATAAAAACTGACAGGTTCCTCTCATCACTTCTTCATCCACAGCTTGCTGCAAGTGCTTCAGCACAGCAGGTGCCAGAGCAATTTAAATGTGCATATAGGAAATATCTCCATAGGGATTACTCCTTCGGTGTCTGATTCTCACTGACTTCTGGAACAGAAGAGAGACTCAGTGTCCATCTATTTAACAGTGTTTAGCACCATCCTCCAACAGAGTGAAGAGGCATCTCAATATCAGGAAATGTCAAGATGTTTGTTGGGGAGGCAAAATGTACTGAGATTATTTGACATTTCTTTTCTTCCTTAGTATTTCAGTTACTAATGTTGCCCTGGAATACCTTAGGTATTTACAAATCAATTTTTAATAACAGTAATATACATCCCAAAGGAATGTGGGATGGCTGCAAGTCTCATCAAGCTCTAACACAGCTCTGGAGCCATACTGGTTAAACACACTTTTCTTCAAAACTCTGCTCAGGCAAAGTGACATATTTCTAGTGAGACTGTTCAGTCTACACCAAAAAAATAGACATATCCTGAGGAAAAACAAGATCCATCCAAATAATTGCTATGTGCTGCAGCTGGAGCTCTGTTTCCAGAAAATAGCTAAATATAAACATTCCCGACTGGATGGGTGGGAAGCCAAGGCTGCTTGCAGCACAGATACCCACTAAACAGGATTATCTGTTAACAAACTAATCCACAAGAATTCATTCTGCACTGAGAGGAGACAAGAGAAAGAAGCAATACAGCTGCTTCAAGTACAATTATATAATTAATAAGACTTCTCTGAAAATGCCACTGTGGCCTCTGCTAGGAGTTATTTCTCACATTCCTGGACTAAGCTGCTTCATTTCCAAATCCAGAGGTTACATTTTGTTAGCTGTCAGTCAGGAACTCTGCGCCATCCCAGGTGGCCTGCAGCTCTGGCACTGGAGATGATGTGAGAAGGAGCCACAGCTTCGGTGCTGCTGTCCCAGATTCCTTGGAAAGGACACTGCAACCCCAGCTGTAGGACTTTACATAATCTTTGTACTTGTACATCACTTCTGCTTTTCTAGGTGACCTCTAAAATAGAAATCTGAAGTGTCACAACAATAATACAGCTGTAAAAATAGAATAAACCTTTCATAGGAATACTTTAACACCGTTCTGTCACAGCTTGGAGCTGGGTTTTGGCAGATGCAGTCATTAAACCCTACATGCTTCTGTAACCTGTACTTTAGGCTCTTTTCTGGAGAAATGAAATTCTGCAGAGTTGCCACCTGAAATTCTGGACCAGATGCCACAGATTTTTGGGGGGCTTTCATGGATGTATTACAGGAGTTTGCTGGCCACAATTATGGGTTGTTGGCAGTAATGAAAGTCCTCTGTCATGCTTCCCCATTAAGCTGAATTCAGATGCAAGGGATGGTGGTAAGTCCAGTTAAAAACATGCAGCACGCATGTGACACAGGACATTCCAGCAGTGATCCTCTTCCTGCCAGTTCTCCCCCGAACACTCAAGCCATCATCCGCGGAAACAAAGGATTTTGTGCTTTTGTCCACAAGACTGTTTGAGGGTATTTTATGGACCCATCTTGTCAAACGCTGAGGGCAGCCCTCAGAGACTGTTCTGACCAGTTTTAGCGGCCTGCCTTGAATTTAAGCTATGCATGACTTAGGAAGAATGAGCTCGTTAAATACATTCCAGTGGTGACTTAGCATAAGAAAAAAACACACCTCTTCCGTGCCGTGCTAGCAAATGTGCTGCTAAGTCAGGTGGGGTTTGCCTGTGAATGATTTGCTTGGCTCAAGTTAAGATTCTGCTGTCTGAGCATAACAAAAAAGGTTGGGATGAGGCACATCTGCCTCCAGCCCAGTCATCTACACCTGTAAGATCTTCAAAATACTGAAAGAAGTAAAAATAGTTTTACAGGAAAAATGAAGGGATCTGGTATAGAGTTACTTTCAGAATATGTCTGTGACTGCAGATATTTTAAATAGATCTTCACCAGAAGAGCCTTCAGTGATGTTTTGACCAAGGTGTTCCTATGATGGACCTGAAAAGAGCCTGCTCCATGCCAATACTCTCCTCATCATTGCACAGTAAAACAAGAAATGTACTCCAGAAATTAATAATAATTTTAATAAAATCTCAAGGGATGTCGGGTGAAATAGAACACAGGTCTGTCATATAATATTCACTGAAGTACGTAGACTAAATCTGCTCTTTTTGTCATAGCCCACTTTAACTTCGCCTTTTGGTTGAAATGTGGAGCCCAGCTCTGAATTCAGAAGAAATGCAACAGCTACACTGTTTGTCCTCCTCAGAGAAGGAGAGAAGGGAGAACCAGCTGCTCTGGGAATATCATCTGCTATATCCCAGTGTGCTTGCTGAGAGGAAGTGATTTGACATTAAATCTATTTGAGATCAGAAATCACTGCTCACTTCTAGTGTTATCTTTTCCACATTTTTCAGAAGATTCAATGGTCAATGTAATGATCATTATATATTAAAAACTAAAAAAAAAAAAACAAAAACAAACAAATAAAAACCCAAGCAAACAAAAAGCCAAACCCACAAATTCTACATCCCCACTTAAGTGAGGGATATCCAAACTATTAATCTGCATACCAGGGTTTAGCTAGTGAAGAATTTCTTCAGCTGTGGGACCGAAATATATCCCCAAAAATTAATTACCCAAACAATATTTTCATCTGCTTACTCCATCTCATAGATCCAGCAATTCCCCCCTGTGGCTGAAGATACTTTTTTTTGTTTGTGCAGCTCACAGGACATCTTTTGTCACAAGACATCTTTTGATTTCTGGCCCAGCTGCATTCCTCACCAGCCGTGGCACTTCCCCTCTGCTGCTGAGCCCACTGGCAAGTTTGTCTTCTTTACTTGTAACACTTGGTCTTTCTTAATCTCTTTTTCCCTAATCATCAAAAAGCACTTTGCAGATATTAATGTGCAGCTTTGCCTGCTGGCAGACTCGCAGTTTCCAGTTCAGGTTAGTGATTTAGAAACTGTAGTTTAGTCACTACAGCACAACAAAGGACGTGTTTAATAGAACTCAAGGAGCTGCTTTTATTCTTATTTACATCCGCTTCTATTTGTATATATTCTTTTGCTAATTGTGGAAATTAGCTCAGCACTGTCTTGCTTTCTACAAGAAGGAAGCTTCCTAAGTGGTTTAATTTGCTGCTGGGGAGAGGAAGGCTTGTGTGTGGAATTTTGGGAAGAATTTGCCAGATAAGCCCCCAAGTCCAAGCCAGGCATGCTATTTTTATCCCTGATATGACTCTGAGCTGCAGTAGTGGTGTTACAGTAGCAGTTAATTTAGGGTTCAAAGCAAGGTAAAAGGCAACTTGATACTCTGTAATGTTGTATTATTAAACATTGGTTATGAAATATTACTTCTGAAAAGGCTATTTTGTAAGTACATCACAAGGAAATTCCTTGTTCTTGGCATGGAGATGTTGCTTCCATAGATCTTGGCACAGAGCAGTGTGAATCTATCACACTGTTGCAATCCAAAGCAAAGTTTGGCTCAAATAAGATAATAATGAAATAAGGGGAATGATTTGTGTTAATTAGGGTTAGTTGTCTATGCACAAACAAAAGTACTGACACCAACACAGACTTCTCAGTTCAGCAGAACCTCTGCAAACAGGGGTGTTCTCTGCCTGACTACAACACTGCAGGTGGGTGTGAGTAAAGGAGCAGGTCAAAAACCTGTCCCTGGAGCACACCAAGCTCAGGTGGAGAGAGAGTCTTGGAGCCCTTGCCGTGTGTGGTCAGAGCACAACAAATGAAGATGAGGTTACTCTGAACACTGCAGCTAAACTTTAGGCTGGTCTTAAAGGAATAGATCATGTGGTAGCTGAGGCATGAACTTTCTTGCTGCTCTCTGCTCTCAATCTGCCTTTATAATAAAAAAATCTCAGTGCCTAATTCCCCTTTTCCCTGAAGAATGGTTGGGGTTTGGGCTTTCTGCTGGATATCCTGGCTACTCCGAGCTCAGCCCTGTGGTGGAAGCAGGATCTGATGGAGAATGAACTCTGCTCAAACCCCAGGTTTTGCAGTGGTTTCACTGCTTCAGCAAAGATATTTTTGGATTTATTTTCAAACCAATTAATGCCTACATTATTTTCATACTTATTTCATATCAATTAGTGCCTATGAGCATAGGAGGTAAAGTGCTTATACTTAGTTTTTTCCAATCTGCATTGCTACGAGCACATACACTGATAATATTACTTACATTTGAACTTTTATTCCCTTTACCTGGAACATTTTAGTTACAAAGCATAAAAAATCCATGAGGATAATTCCATCAATCCAGCTGTTTAGTAATAGTTGTGACCTTCTGCTTGTCCTGGAAGCCTGAGGGTTAAAGAGCAGCTTTTCGGAAACAACCTATAAATCATTGTCTTTGGCAACGATTTCAAAGTTTGATTTATGTTCTTGCCCTCGAGCCTTCATTAGTAATGAAGCTCCTCAGTGACAGGAGAGCCATGAGCATCCTTTCAGTCACTTAGCTTGGCCCTGAAGGTCCCCTGCTGTCCCCGGGCTTGTCCCTCCCTTGGGAGCACTCAGAGGTAAAGGAGGAGTACCCTCTGCTGGCACGTTTTGTGCTGGCCTACGTCCCACAGCTCTCCAGCTGCTTCTGTCAGCCCACAGCACATTTCCCAGTTATCCTTACCCCCATATATTCATTGATGGATTTCCCTTCAGAGGCATTTTTATACTTGAATACCTTTTAGTATTCTACCTAATTTTGATATTTTTTCATCATAGTGTGATGTTGTCTTTGTAAATAATTTCTTTCCCTGCTTGGCTTTCAGGTCCTTGAGTTAAATATTTTTTCCAACAATCAGCACCTAGACAAAACATATTATGATTTGTTTTTAGGTGCTGATACACTTGATACCATACATTAAACATGGGATGCTGATGGGATTCCAGATCACATTCCAGGGATCACAAATAAACAGCAAGAGTCTTGAGGAAGTTTCTACAACAGAAATCTAAGGGGGAGAAGAGTTTTGGTTTCTTTTCAACCACAAAAGTAAAGAGCAGAAAGGAATCGCTCTTCAGAGACTGGGAAATAAAAATTGTCTTGGGCTAGAGGTGAATCTAGGTCCTGTTTAGCCACTCTTAGCTGGAATTCAGAGAGGAAATCCTAGGATCTGAGCCCTTCAGTGAGTCTTGAATGCAATGGGCATCAAGCATAGCTGGGAGAAAGGAGTAGCTGCAAATCAAGATTAGAAATCCCCTCGGGGCAAGGAAGAAGGAACAGATTGTGCTGCCTGTGGTTCGCCCCAGGGCTGGTTCTGAGCATTCCCTCTCCCAAACTCTCCAGCAGATTTTTAGGAAAGACAAGCCCCAGTTCCCTCGGGCCCCTCATTGTCCTGCTGTTTAACTCTGCTGTGTGCCCATCTCTGGCACAGAGGAGCCACCTGTCTGCTCTGGGGCCCCTCGCAGATGTTTGTAGGCTGCTTTATAACAGGGGGCAGCTGCCGTTCATTGATGGAAAGCCACAGAAAACCACGGCAGTTGCTCTTTCAGCTTCTTCAGTGACAAGTGTCTAAGGCAAAAACTGGTGCCCCTAGTGCTGTAGCAGCATCAGACCCATCCAGAACATCAAAGCTGTCACTGAGCAAGCAACACAGAAGACATGACAAAATCACACAGTAGGCTGCACATAAAATAGTAAATGATTGTATTTATTTTCTGTGTTTACCTCAAATAATCCTTTGGAGGTCTGAAACAAAAGCAAGGCAGTGCTCGGTAGGTGTCAGTCCTTTGACACTCATTCCACAGCTCCAGCACCGCACCCATCAATTGAGTAACAGTCGAGCTGAGAAGGAAAACAACACAGCTGGGTTTCCTTTCCTGTCCTTGACACCTCTGAGGATCTCTGGTGACTGGCACGGCCCTGCTTGGATGTGTCACCTTGTGAGACAGCACTTCTTGGGGCAGCACCTTCCAGAGATGTTGCATCAAAGAGGAATTCACTTCGGAATGTCTGTGTTTCTACTGCTTGGTATTGGCTATAAATTGTTAATCACAGCTTTGCAGTTTACACTGCGGCCCGAAACTCCATTGTATTCCCAATTCTGTCAAAAATAACCATTTCAAAATGCTCGACGTCTGCTTTTCTGGAGAAATGTGATCTGCTTTCTTTCCCTGATAGCTCTGTCACACTATGAAAGATAGCTGGGAAATACCTGGTGGTTTACAAATCCAACACAGCTGTAAGTTTGCAAGTCTGGAGCTGTGCGATTCCTGCAGACTGAGAAGTCTGTTAAATGAATAGATTTGGATTTTCTCTTTCCAGGTTTGTGCAGTTGGCTTGGCTTGGCTTTGCTGCTCTGATTCATATTTAGAGTCAGACATAAGCAGAGCTCACCTCAGCCTCTTCTTTCTTGGATTCAAAATCTTAGCGAGGTTGCAGATTTTTGACTTGATATCACTTGGCTTCTTTTCTAGGGTTTTCTGATTTGAATGATTTGTTTTCAGGAGGCTTTATCTGTCTTTAACAGTGCTTTGTAAACTGAGGGGCCAGATCCAGCTGAGATCAAAAGGTTCCCATCAGATTAAGGGAGGGAGGTAAATGATACCCCTTTCAGAATTCAGAGACACAGAGCTGTGTCATTAGCAAAGCAGACAGTGGGATTTCTCTTCTCCAGCCATAACTACTGGCCCTCTCACACTCCTCTGCGGTTATCAAACCTCATACCATAATAGGATATTAATATCTCATCCAGTATCCCACTCTAAGCTATGTTAGATAGCTGCAAACTACAGGGATTGTGTTCCTCTGAAGGACAGAAAACAGAAATGGGATTAAGGTATTGGTCCAATAAGGCATTTATTATGGGCTTATCAGACAAGGGTAGAAATAAAGTTGAGTGTCTCTTGGCTTGACACTTGCTACACCCTTCTTTAATCTCCCTCATCCTCCCAAAAACAACACTCACACCAAAGTGCTTTGACTTCAAAATTTCAATCTTGAAATACAGTTCCATGATTTTCACATCTCTATCCCCAAAAGTCTCACCCAGATCACCGAAGCTATTTCCTGAGTATACGTGTTGAAAATGTTACAACTCTAAAAAATTTTTAAAGTCACTGTAGTCATGGATTTGTTAGCAGCTTCTGTGACATCTGCAGACCCCCAGAGAGTAAATGATTATGGCAAACTTCCAGCAAATTTAGAGATTTGGGTCCTGTCCTTGCCCACAATGTAGTGTCAACAGCACACTCCATATTTATCACTTTCAGCCGTCAAAAAGCAGTCACAATATTTGCCCAACTTCTTGAAATGACCGGAAATCCTTCAACGAATTAAATCTACGTATTAAATACCTCATGTAGCTGGCTAAGTGGTAATTGAAAGAGGTGTAAGTGCATGGCACGGTGTCCGAGAGGCTGCCACGGTGGCCCCGCCATCCCCGAGTACTCCGCCGAGAGACAGCGAGCGTCTGCGAGAGGGTGCGGTGGAATATTCATGCCATTGAAAAGACTCACGTTGTTACTTAACAACTACATTAACCTCCTGTCACAAGTCATGACCTTGTGCTGACCCTGGCCAGCAGAACAGCCCGCCACTGAAGTACAAAACATGAAAGAGGGAGAAGGAAGGAGCAGAGGAGGAGGAAAGCTCAGCTCTTAACGGAGGAGGCTTCCCAAGGCGTTCAGACCAAGGCGGAACAAAAGCCGCTGTGCACGGGCCATCCCCACCCAGCACTCGCTGGGAAGGGTTTTCCTGGGGAGCCTTTCAGAGGCAGCTGCAGCCTCACACGACCTTTCAGCTGTGAGCTTCCTTGTAATGGTAAAGCAAAGGGAAGTGGCCGAGAGCACACGGACAGCAGCCTTTAGAGCTCTTGTTCCTGGCCTGCTTTGCTTTGCAGCACAGCCCTGTTTGCACAAGTGCTGCTGGAAGCTCATCCCAGCTGAATTTCAAAAATTCGGGGAAGGGAGAAACTTCACTATCCAAAGATGCTTCTTCTGTAGCTTTTTGTTCCCTGGAGTAGTTTTGATAGCGCTGGTGGGAATTAAAAGCCCAACTCTGCAATGTCAGTATCAGGAAATGGGCAAAGTGACCCCAGTTTTAAGCAGAAGGAAGAAAGTGGGACATGACTGGCACAGGTGGAAGGGCAGCAGGAGTTTGTTTTGCAAAGAACAATTGGAAAAGTTCTGTGGAGCTGTAAAAGTACTTTGAAGGCAGGCTGGGAATCTCAGTGAGGGCTGTGGAGAGAGATGATGAGAAATTCCTCTTGGTGAAGGGCTCTGAGGGGAAATATCAACTCACAAAACTCACAGAAGCTTGGGCAAAGTGGGGTTTTCCCCTCTTATTTTCTAACAGAGTAGCAACAAAAGTGGTGACACCGCGGGGTGGCTTCAGTGAGCCTTGAGGAATTATTCACATGTTTTGCTGACCACAGGTTCTGGTCAGCAGGCAGGCACCTCACTGCTTGGGGAAGTGCTGACCCATCTGACCAGTGGCTCATTTACTCATTTGCCCTCTCCAGCAGATGTCAGGACAGGATGTTTTAGAGGAATTTCCATAAAGAGCCTTTCTAAAATAACCTGCTTCAAAAACAGGCTCTTGGTGCAAGCAGAGATTGGCTTCTGTTCTGAAGCTTGAGGTTTATGAAAATCGCTGTTTCTCTTTGATTTTCCAGCAGTAAATAATTATAGGTTTGACATCCTCAGGCTTTTAAGTACCATGAGTCAGACATCCAGCTATGAGATGGTTCATAAAATTCTCACTAACCTAAAAATAATAAACACTGGGTTATTTTTGCTTTCTTCCTAGCTTTGCATCCTTTAGGGTTACAGGTTTTGGGTTTTGTCCTGTGGCTGTTTAAAGTGTCCTCCTTATTGCAAAGGCTGAGGACTACATGTGCACAGCAAATTCCAGGAGTGAGGTCATGCAGAGGAGTTGGACAGCTCTCAGGAATTGTAACAAAATCCTGACAGCAAGCAAGGGAGCTCTGGCACAAAATCCTGTAGGGCAACCGTGTGCAGGTCAGGAAGTTCCCAAATGTATAAAGCCATATATTCTCCAAGGGCTGTGTGTTCTGTTTGATCTGCAGGAGCCAGCAGCAGAGAGCCCTTCCCCTCTGACAACAGCCAGGCCAGCTGGGCCCTGCTCCCCTCCCACTTCCCTCAGCAGCTCCTGCCTTCAGCTCCCAGTGCTGGCCCAGCTCTCCCTGTTTACATGTTCCCAAATGCAAGGAGGAAAAGGGAATATCAAACAGACCTGGGCTCTTTTGAAGTGGCTGGAGGATGCTATCAGGTCCAGGGGGTGTGTTGTGCCTTTGAGGTTTGTTTGTCTTTCCCTGTTCCTTGTGTGCAGGCCTTTAACCACTCCAGTCTCCAAACCATCCCAAAGGAGCTTGAACTGTTCAAATTTCCAAAGCCACCCCAAGCCTGGTGGAGCAGCCCCGGCACCATCACAGGGCTGGGGTGGTCTCTGTGGAAACACTTCTCAGGCATGCAAGTTCTTTATTCTTCTCAAATAAATGATTGGACTGAAATAAGTTATTGTCTGCCAGGAAGAAAATCGGTGATTTGATTTGTTTTTTGAGGAAGAGGTTTTGTCCCTTGGCAGAGAACTTCCTCCTTTTATACCAGCTGCAATGTTTGCCATTTGGAGACCTTCAATTATACCCACCCACCACCAAATAATGGCCTTAAAATCATCCTACTCCTTCTCTCAGCTTTAGAACTTAAACCAAGAGCTCGCTGCGACTTTGGGCTGCATCCTCAAACCTTTGTGTGTGGCTGCTCTCTCCTGGTGGGTGGCTGGAATTGCTGCTTGAGCACTCAAGATCGTGTTGAAAGGTGAAACTCAAAGCACCTGCGATTTGTTGGGGCTTATTTTAGGACCGCCCCTCTCTGCCAAATCTCCTTCAATGTTAAAAATCTTTTATAGGTGAAAAAGGGTGCTTTTTTCGATTAGAAAGTAGCGAGGAAGATAAAATGTTGAAACTCCAAATTCTTGAAGTGAGTTACAGTTTTGAATATCAATATTAGGAAAAAAAACAAACAATAAAAATATTTTCAGTTCATTACTAAGAGCTTTTTTAAATTCAGGCTCTGATTCATCGAGCCTTTTTATAGATTTTCCAGGAACTGGGCTAAAAGCAGCTCAGATGTAGAATCACAGAATAACTGAGTTTGGAAAAGACCCTTAAAATCATCGAGTCCAGCACTGCCAAGGCCACCACTAACCCATGTCCCCAAGTGCCACCTTCACACACCTTTTAAATCCCTCCAGAGATGAGGACTTTCCTATCCAGCCTGTTCCCTCCTTCTGGCACAAATTTATGCTCTGGCCATCTGCAGCCAGCAACAGGTTGAAATACCCTTTACTTTGATTCCATGTACTCCTGTATTGTGCTACTTGCATTAAAAAAAGCTAAAATTAATTTAAAAATCGTTTGAAAACCAAAATGATCAACAACGTCTCTAAAAAAACCCCAGAAAGATGAAAACCTTTCTTGACTTTTTTGAAAGTTTAATTTTCCCCTTTGTTTTCACTTTAAAAATATGAAAATATCAGTTCTGTTTATATGAATAATTTCAGGTGTTTTGGGTTTTAGGCAGCTGCTGAACTGCTATTTCTGTTTGTAGATCAATTAGTTACGTTCTAAATGGAAAGCAGCAGGAATTTTTCATTCTTTAGTGTTCTAGCCAGTGAGTCTAGGTAACCAGGAAAGGCAGCAGAGTTGAAATTTTAGCACGAGCTAGATTCTTTATTATCTGGCCTTTAATCTTTCTGTGATCAGCCTTTAGTTCTCACCTCTCTAGGCCTGGTGAAGGCAAAGCTGGGTTCTACAGTAACCTCCTTCTTTGCTTCCCACATTGCTGGGACACCTCTGCAGAGCTTAGAGTGCAGCAATAGGGGGAAAGGATCTTTTCTCTTCTGCTAAAATTGTTTTTCACATCCCTTTCCTTACTTGGGAAGAATTTCCTCTGTTGTTGAAAATCACTGTGGGGTGATTTTTATGTAGGAGCAATTTTCAAAGGTTTGGAGACCTGGTGATTGCAGAGGGTGTCTATAACAGAGAAAGTCTGCAAGATTCAGATTAAAATGATCAGAAATCTTCCTGAGAACATTATGTTCTGGTGTGGTTTGTTCTTAGATTTTGTGTGTGATGCTTAGGAGTAAAGGTTGGAAGCAGTCTGAGATGTCCTGGCCAATCTTCCCTGGATGATATAGAGGGATTGCATTGAATCCTGCAAAACAATACCTCCTGCAGATTGGTAGACTTTGTACTTGACTGGTTATAAAGCATGGGCAGAGATTAAAGAGTCATCTTTAACTGGATGCCTTTTTAGGGTCCAAAAACTGTGTGATTTCTTTTCCTTCTGAGTATTGTCTTATGCCAAAATATTCTCCTTCTCTGTCTCCTGTAATTTGTCATAAAATTGCTATCCTAGTCTTAGGGACATGGTGATAATTTCCATGACAACACAAAAACTTCCAGAAACAGAGATTTCTGACTAAATATATGCAGGTTGTTGAAAAGCACAACTGCGAGAATTCTGCCTACCCACAGTAAATAACAGACAGAAAAGGTTACATGATCTCATCTTTTGAAACTGAAATGTTCTTCACATCATGTTGATTTACTGAATGTTGGGGTTTTTTTAATTGAGTGAACAAGCATCTCTCCAAACAATAGCAATAAGCCCTTAATATGCTGATCCACAAAGCCTTGCTCTGTGTCGTGATCTTAAATAAAAATACACAGAACAAATACACCCAGAACTGAGGCTTTCTGGCAAGATGGCTGGAAACAATTGGAACACTTCTAATCCAGCATTTGACCTGAATGTAAAACTCTGTAAAAGTGCAAATATAAATGAAAACTGTGCTCAGATCTCAGCCTGCAGTTTAAACCCGTGATAAACTAAATCCGAAAGCCTCATGTTTGGAAATGTTCAAAACCAAAGAGACTCCAACCCTGAGTTGTCATTTCCCTTGTTGGCTGCTCTACCTTTGATGGAGTATGCAGTTGTCTCGTGTCAAATGGGTTTTTATAGCAGTTTTCCAGGATTTTAACCACCAATCCCTGTTATATGAACAACACCCCTGTGTTTGATGCATTCTGGGGCAGGATCAAGCCAACCCCTCAGCAGCTTAAAAAGAGAAGAAGCCACTGGGCCTTGCCCAGGGATGCAGCAGGGTCAATTCCATAGAGTTCTGTGTGGGGAAGGAGTCAACTTTTTAATAAATGTATTTGTGGGTTCAGAAAAGCTAATGTTGATCATTGCCTGTGTGCTGCACCCACACTCTGCAGTGACTAACACTTCCTAATTCATGCTAATAACTTCCCAGAGGAAAATGGGAGTGCTTGGCCTTTCACCCTGCCTTGCTCTTTTATTGTGGTTCTCTTTACAGATCTCAAGCCATACAATTTAACCTGGTGAGAAACCTGGCCAATCCCACCTCTCTGTTGCTTTGATAAATGCTCCATTTGCATTGAAAATCATGCAAATCAGCTGTTGAATTTTTGCCTTCCTTAATTGCAAAGCTGGTTACTGCTCTGTGTAAACAAGCTGATGGTGTTTTGTTTGCTGACAGGAAAAAAAAACCAGAATTGGAACAGTTTATATTTGGCAATACTTGGTTTTTGTGGGTGGCTTATGGTCTAATCCTGATGGAGACATTTGGTTTCTATTGTATGCTAGAAAACAACAAGATTTTAGAAAAGAAATCCTGACTCTTCTTGATGTGAACTGTTTCATTCAGCCCTGATCCATTTTTTCCCTTCTATTATATTAATAAAATCTGAAGTAGCAAATGAAAAGGGATTAATTGCATACAGGCATCCAGCAGCTTTGGTTCTGTTTTTCCAAATTTTCTGTTGCTACTTTCATTGCTAAAAGGCTGTAAAATGTTACGATGCTCTGTGAGGGAAATTTCATTTGTTTCCCCTTTCATTTGCAGAGGTGGAAATAATTCCAAAGGGGGAGGAAAAGAGAATTTTGCATGTTAGTTTTTCTGTGTCAAGACTTGCACCCTGAGGAAGTCCAGGAGCTGTATCCCTGTATATGCCAACATCCAGGGACACCACCCCTCTGCCCACAGCACAGGGACAATGCTCAGGATTGGGGCTTGAGGGGGAAAACATCCCTGGGAAGGGCTGGGGGTGTGTGCTGCACTAGGTGAGGCACTGGCCTTTGCCAAACAGTCTCAGGTTCTCCAGAGTCAATTCCCACCTTTCCTGGTTTGCTGTCACGGTGTGGCTCTGGATGCTCTGAGTGCTGCCTCTGAGCAGACTTTTCAGAGAGTTCCTTTGGAGGTGTCTGTCACATTCCAGGGAATTATGCAATAAATCCCACCCCCCTTTCCCCTGCAGAATTCGTGTGTGCGCGTGTGTGTGTGTGTGAGAGACTCATGAGATAAATTCGGGAGATTCCCATCTCCTGGTTATCCACAGAAATGGGAGCTGGGCACCTCCACTCGGGTGCTTCAGGACCTGATCCACAGACAAACACCTGGCTGGACAAGTATTACTGATGATGTGATTTGGGAGAAAAAGGAAATCCAGCTTTTCATACAACAGAATCTCAAATTGGATCAGCCTCTTGGATTTCCAGTGATCCAAAGGACATTAGCTTAGCCCCATGACTCCTTTTCATTCCACAACAGCCTGTGGTATTTTAGTGATAGGGAACTGTGGGGAGCTACATAAGCCTTGCTTTTCTGGGCCAAAAATAGTTTCACAAGAAGTGACTCCTGCCAAAGAATTGGTTCTCTTAAGTCGCAGACTTTGGCCTCAAAGTGTTGTGGAATGCCACGGGCTCTAAATGCAGGAGGAAAAACATATTTGCAGGCAGAGTTTTCATTTGATTCTATCAGTGGGGACGCCGAGTAGTATAAATAAATGAATTTCAGGAACAGACTGTATCTAGCTCTCATTAAAGGAAGATTTCAAAAATTGCCAGATTAAGTAAATACGCTATTAGCTCTGTCTGTTACAGCCATGGCAAACCAGCCTGTTTGGAAGCTGAATTGTTTCCTGGAGGCACATGAGAAGAGAGTGTGTTCTACATGTTATTTTAGCACAGAAAGTTTGGGACGAGCAAAACGCTCCTTATGCCCAAATTAAGAGGCCAAATGCTGCTCTGCAGCCTGTGATGGTTTTCTGTGCTGGGCAGGAATTGCCCCTCAGCGACTGTAGTTACACAGCTCCCAGAAACATTTAATGCAAGGCAAAACTCCTGGGAACTGCTGTAGGAAATTTCACCTCCAGCTCATTTTGCTTCTGGTGTCTCAAACAAGAGAGACCCTGAACCATGGGGAGATTTGATACAAAAACAAGACTAATATGGTGCAATTGTACCCCTAATTTGTGACACCTCCTTGGCACAGCCTTGGCTCAGAGCTTTTGTGCCACAGGAAGAGCCACTGGAACTTTGGGTCCCCAGTTCCCGTGGGTGTTGTTTGTCCCACTTGAATTTTTCAAAGAGCATCAAAATATGTGAGCATCAAAATATGTGAGCATCAAAATATGTGGGCTAAAGAGATCGTATCAAACCTATTTCAGCTGAAAATTTAATTTTAAAATTCATAATCTCTTCATAAAAGGAACTAGCAGGGCCTCTCTTCAGGTCTTTGCAGTACAAGTTCATGCCATGTACAGCAAAGGCTGAGGCAAGAAAATCTCTCTTGTAATGTGAGGCCAGAGCTCATCTCTCCACACTAAATATTTGCCACACCAGAGAGTTGTCCAGACTCTCCTTACAGGATCTTTTAGACAAGGTTTTATATCTATTGTGTAAGGTTGATATATATGGTGTGTCCAAATAAGGGAAAAAGAGGTTCCCCTCTGAAGCACAATTCATCTCACCCTGGCAGAGATATTTCCAGATGTCCAGGATAAGACAAAGTGTGCCCTTCAACTGCTCACTTCTCCCAGTTGTAGACAGAAATTGGAAAACTGGTCCTCAGATATATTTATGTGTGCTCTGGAAAGATCCAGAGGTACTGACATTAATCTGGGCTGTGTGCTCTTCAGGGGTGCCAGCAGATAATCCCTCTGTCCAGCTCTACTTATTAACAAATACAGAACATTCTACCCTGGATTTTCTTTAATGCAAATGAATAATTTCAAGTGTTAACAGTCGTGGAAATAATTTAGGGAACTTTCATTATTTGTGCATGGTTGTAGTGTCACCCAGAAATATGTTAGAAAAAGGAGACAGTTTAAAATTTGGGACAAACCTGAGGAATTCAATAAGGAACTCTCAGCTAGGATTCCTGAGTCTAATTACTTTGCTTGGATTTCTCCTGTAATTTATGGCAGCCTGTCCAAGCAGAAATCATTCTGGCAGTGTTCCAGCAGACTGACAGGATACAGGTTAAAACCCATCCAGCTTCCAGAGATGGTTGCTCCCTCCCTACTCCCTTTCTTTCCACATTATATCTTCAAAATGAGCAAGCCCAGTGCTGAATCTGAGCTGAGGACTGAGACTTTGCACAGTCTGGCCACGTCTCCTGCCTTCCCCTGTCTGGTGGAGTGCTCAGTGCACCACCAGTCCTCCATAGATTTGGTCAAAATCTTCATCTTAAGGTGTGGAAAAAGGAGAGTTTTGAGGGAAATATTATCACTGGCTCTGAGACTTTCCAGTGTGAGATCAAGCACCCTTGTTTTCCACTGCTGTCTGTGTTAGGACTATTTTATTGGAACTGGTGCTTGCTTCATGTCACCAGTTCAGGGGTGATCTGGGTGCTACCTGTGACAGCTGCAGATAAAGAGGGTCACCTTCCAAAGCTTTCAGGGAGCAGATGTGCTAAGGAGGAAGTTTATGGGTACCTCCCGTCCTGTAGGATAACAGAACCATAATAGTGGAAACAGAGGAGTGGTCCAGGACATGTCCTTGCCATCCACCCTGACTGGGCTGATGGAGAGGAGCACTGGGCTCCCAGTGCCCACACTGGGCACACACAGACAGCTCCAACATGGATTCTTCAGCTCAGAGCAGGAGACAGAAATCGAAAAGGAGTGGTTTGAAAATGTGGCTAAGCAGAGCTCAGCTTCCTGCAGCAGGCTGTACAACACCACTGTGGGGAACCTGGGTGCTGGAAAGCCGGGATAGGAAATAAATCTCTTGGGTTTGGCAGCAGGCAGGCCCAGTTTGGATCAGGAACTTCTTTGGTTACCAGTAGGTGTCATTGCAGGTTTGCAGTCACTGGGGCCCCAGCACTTGTGACAAGCACCCAAACCATGGCCCTGCTCCTTGGAACTTCACCTGCTGCCATGGATGGAGCCAGCTTCCAATTCCCACACCACTGGGAACCCGTGGCCACTTTCCTCAGTAATTCCTGCTCTGTGTTGTTCATTAGCTAACAAATTTGTCTTCAGCCCTCCAAGGGGCGTGTAGCAAGCAGCTTTGTTTCTTCTGGGCATACATTCCACACAGCCAAAGAGGGCACCTTTGGGAAGGCCTCTCTCTACAATGGGAATGTGACTTGGCCAAGATTCCCAAATCACCACCGACCGAGCCAATTCAGATTTCAAAGAAATCTGCTTGACTCTCTGGAGACTGGATCTAGAAAAATGACCTTTCTATTGCTACTGTATTGTTCTTTGGGTGGATTCGTTTTCTGCCTCCCTGGCCGGGTGGCTGCAGGATCTTTGTGCCAGCAGGAGGGAGATGAGCAGCCTGTGGGGCACAACAAGCAGGTGGAGGTCGCAGTGGGGCCCTACCCCCAAACATCCAGCTCCACCTGAGCTCCTATTTCCATGTGCTATCTCACATGGACAAAACCCCACATTTGTACCCACTCCAGGCTCTTTGGATGTCACAGATAAAAAATACGATCACAGCTTCCACCTCTTGTGGTGGCACAGGTTTCCTGCCCCCAGTTACTCCTGTCCTACACTGAGTATGGGTGGCCAGGGCTGGGGCAGAGCCAGGGAAGGTCCGGGGCAGCCCCATAAGTGCCACTCCCACCTCCAGCTGTGCTGTAATTGTCCTGCCCTCAGATTCCATGTCCTGTTCCTGAGCTGCAGCACAACGACATCCATACATGTGCTGTAAGATACTCTGGCCTTTCTCTTCCTGTATTGCTCCTGCCTGATTAGAGGAGAAATTCTTGTTCTCAGTCCCAAGGTATTTGTTCTTGCATCCCATTACCTGATCCAATTCTCCAGAGGAACACCATTCCTCCTGTAGGGAACTGTGTATTAATGGTGCCTCCAGCTTTACAGCACCAGCAAGTCTCACTCAAGTGTTTGGAGCAAGTGCCAGGATGCTGCAGAAAAATATTTTACAAGATTGGTTGCAAATCTGATCCTTCAGCAATTTGAGTAACCGGCCAATACCGGTCCAGTCCTTTTTGGTCCATTCTCTTATCATTTATTTTTTTTAATAGTTTTCTATCTACAGCAAAATTCTTACTGCAAGCCTTGTTTTCAGTGGTTTAACTATGATGTCCCAGCTGATATTTTGCCAAATTCTGCCCTGATGTCCACATGGATCAATTACACACCCATGGCCATCTGGTGAACTGCCATTCCCTTCCATTCCATCCCCAGATGCTTGTTGAGATGCCTGAGTGGGAGCAGTCAAAGCACATAGTTTGGGACTTTGGTAGTGGAAAATATTGGCCCTAAAGTCTGGTATAAAGAACCCCTCTCCACAGAGCCCTTCTGTCCCTCACAAGTGGCACAACATCAGCCTGAGTGTTCAGTGACACAGAAAAGCCTCCATGGAAAATGTAGGGAGGGCTTTACAGAAATGAGGTACAAATGAAGAACCAAGAATAATAACATATGATAATTGACTTGCAATTATAATAGAAGTTATTATAATGCAGAACTGACTTGCTGTTATCATTCCTTTGAAGCCTAATCTAGCCTAGACTCCCAGTTCTCAGATTTGTGGGGCTATAGAGTGCTTTTAGCCAGAAAGGACTGCATGCACCTGCCCAGCATTTTCAGCTGAAAGATTGGAAAACACAGTGTGGTTCTGCAGGGCAGCTGCAGGTCTTTTCTCGTGGCCTTGTAAACCACCAGTGATCTGAGAACTGCAGCTGTAGCACCAGACAACATTCAAGCTCCTTTTTTCTCCGTCTTAGACTTCAGGTTAAATTATGTTTCTTAAAAGAGGGTGGAATTTCAAGGCAAAAATTTATTCAAGAAGCTGATCCACTGAAATCAAGTGAAAAATCTCATGCACACAGAAGTACAAATAGAAAAATAGGTTGACAGTGGCAAGGTTATTTTTTTTTTCTCTACAATTGCTTGAAATATGATGGTACTAAATTCATGTTTTCAAAATTTTTGGATGTCATGAAACTCATATAATGGACTGAGCCAAGTGGCTCTTTATAGTTCATTTTATTTCCTGCTCTTTTCTTCACAGGTAGTGACGATCCCTTTTTGGAGCATCTGGGCTCACTGCAACACTGAGAGGTAAATTTGATGTGAAGAGCCAGAAGAGCACTCACAGATCTTGGTGCTGATGTAGCTGCCTTCAGCATCAGAAACAGCAGAGGGAGGGAGACACACCAAAGAAGGAACATAACCAGAAAACTGAATTGACACAGTATGACCCAAATTTTCCATTACTAGTTTCATCAGTATCTCCTCAGTTTCTTTTATGCCCTGCTAAGTAACAGCCCAAGAGTCCAGTTTATTTCTGTGTGAGAGCTCTTTGTGAGACCTGGATTTCTGGGCAGGCACAGCTCCTGCCACCACTGATGTTGTAATAAATGAAGATGTTTGGTGGGCTGGGACGTTCCCAGGGCACTGCCACATCTCCAACTCACGGCACAGCAAGTGTGCAGCCCTTGGAAAGCTGCTCACAGCAGAGAGCATCTTTTAAACACTGCTTGAGCTTTAAGGGCAGGGAGATGCTGCTGCTGGATTCAGGCTTTGTTTTGCTCCCTGAATTCTTGTGGTCGGATTATTTACTTTATTGTGCCATTCAAAAGCAGTGGGGAGGTAATTCTTTGTCTGTGTATTTTTCCATTGATGTTGAGCAGGGCTGGATGATTACATGGGTAGTGTTTTATTAATTATGAGCACTTAGAGAAAAATCCCATTGCATTGTTGCTGCGGCGGCGGGTGAGCATGCAGCCTTTCCAGAACAAATTCCCAACTGTGCAGCTCCAAGGGCAGGGCCACATCACACAATGGAGCGTGGGGCAGCGAGCCCCAGGGAATTCTGACCAAACCAGCTCCCAAACCGGGAGCAGCAGGGCTGTGTTAGCACAGGGCTGCGTTTTGCAGCCGGGATTGTTAATTAGAGTGCAGCTTTCTGCTAGCAGAGCTCTGCTGCTTGCAGGGCTGGGCCTGGCGTGGCTGCACTCCCTGGATGTACCAGCAGGACCCTGCCACCTTCCCTGCCATACAGAACCTAAATGCACCCATAAATGGTCTGTTTGGCTGTTGCTGCAATATCAGATTTGTTAAGTGATAGTCCCGTGGCCCAGGGGTGGAGCAGGACTCCCACATCCCTTGTAGCCATCTGGCGGTGCACACAAGGGAATTGGATATCCCAAAGACATCAATCCCAGTGGCCAGGAATTCTTGGGCCAGGGCGAACCTCACTGGGCTATTCCTGGAAAGTGAATGCAAAATATGCACAAGGAGTTTAACGCAAATCAGAGAGGCCACTAAACTGGCAGAGTTTTGTTTACACAGCTCCGAAACTTTTCCCGTGTGATTTCATGGAGACACCCAGAAGATTCCAAGGCTGCCCTGCACAACTCTCCCTGCAACTGCAGATGTACCCTGGGCTTTGGGAGATGGGTGCCCTGCTTCACCTGCAGATGGGGAACTGCCTCCCCAGCCTCAGAGATGGCTTTTGCTAGGGATGATTTTCAATCTGTGTTAAACCCTCAGCTAACAAAACCCCACAGCTGGATTTCTTTTGATCCCCAAAACTCTCGTTTACACCACTCAAAAATGTGGCTTAGGCACTTATTAAAAAAAAAAATCCCAGGCTGCAGAGAGCATTTGCAACAGGAAACCCTGCATCAGAGCAGTTATATTGCAGATCCCTCCCTTGGAGAATATTCACAAGGTGAAGAGGAGGCAGCCTGCCAACCTGACCTTGGTTTAGTTCAGCTCCCTGTGAGACATCAATCTGGGTTTCTACTTCTGTGATTCACTTGCCTTAGAAACAGTTGCTCATTCCTAGGTTTATCCAGAAGCTACAGAGCTCTTGTAGCTTTTGTTTGTAATTAGAGAGCAAAGTTTAATCCCCACTTCCTGCTCTATTAATAACAAACCATCAGCTCTTCTCCTGCACAAAGGAGCAGCAATTGAATATTGAAAACACTCTGACACCTGGCTTGCACACAGGGGTTTTGTTCAGTCAATGTCAAAACACTTTGCAAAGGAACAAAAAATCATTTTAATTTCACTGGAACTGAAGCACAGGGGTGGGACAACCACTCTGCAGTGCTCCTGGCCCCCGGATTACACTGCACCAGCAGGAAAACATGCCCAGCAGACAGGGAATGTGAAGATATGGGATCAGAGACACTGCAAGTATCCCATAAAGGACACTCTAAAATACACAGAGAAGCACTAAAAAAGAGATTTAAATTAGGATCTTTCTGTTCTGTTCAAAGGCTGAACCTGGATGCTGAAAACTGGTGGGTCTGGCCTAGGGAATTTTTATGTGGCCCATTTTAGAAATAGAATGTTTGGAGCTGTGGGCAGGAGTTTGACCTTTTCCTAAATCGCTCCTAAAAAGAGTTCTAGAATCTTCCTGCATCTTTAGCCCACATTTTTATCCTGAAAGCATTAGAACCCATGTCTGTCTTAAAAATAGGATTTGTACCTCTCAGCCCACAGAAATGCTCGCTGTCCAGCTTTTCTGGCTGTACCATTCACCACTCAAAATCCACTGTTAGCAGCACTGTTCCTTAAATCTGTCTGAATCCTGGTGACAAACTGGCCTGAGGATTTCCTGCCATGAAAGGAGTTTGTTTTTTTCATGCAGCTTAGGGACGAGTGGTGTTGAGCAAGAGGATTTGTCAGCTGATTCCCTTCAGACATTTGTTATCATTTGGTGGGAAGATGCAGAATTTACTATTCTCAGCCGTAGGCTGATCTACCAAATGTCTCTGTGTTCCTGCCATGAGCTGGGGAGAGGGATGTCCTTATCTGTGCTCCTTGGGAGGAGAGTATTGGGCACAAACTGTGGGGTCACTGCACTGATGTGCAAGCAGCCAGTGAGTGCAGCCAGGGGCTGCAGAGGTGACCCCCGGGGGAGACATTGTTCCTGTCACGCCCCATCACATGCCAGAACATCAGCCCCACACAGGAGCACATGGTGCCCTCGCTCAGATGTGTTTAAGGAGGTAAAACAAGGATTTGAGGTGGGCTGAGTAACCCAGGGTGAAAACAGGGAGGTTGAGATTTGTGCTTGGCTTAAGAGGGTGGGCATGTAATGCACTTAATTGTTTGTGTAATTGTTTATGTTTTCTTTTTCTCTCAATCCTTGTATCAGCGATTAGAAGTTTGTGTTGATGGGGAAAAAATCCAGTAATTCCTCAAATGAAAACTTTTGCCCCTGGCAGAGTAGGTGAAAACTACAAGGAAAAAGACGAACGTGGTGCATTGATCGGTAGAAATGTATTTTGACATGGAGACAGCCATGATTGAGTGTTTTGTACTCATAGGAGGGCCTGCAAATGAAATCAAACCAGGCCACTCTTGGTGTAAAAAGTGATTGGTCCAAAAAACCAAATGAATTTGAAATCTGCTTTAATTGAAATTTTCTGCACCGGATGGAGCTCCTTGGTGCACGGAACGGACCTGGTTGCATCGGAAAACATCCACACAGGAAGGGAAAATAAATCTATCCAGCAGTACCCCCAGAGGAATCCCATCTCCTGCATGTGCAGAGTGCAGAAGGACTGGAGCTGCACGTTGTGTCCGGGCAGAGCAACTGTGAGAAACTCGAGGCACACTTTGCAGTGTGGCGTGGGAACCGTGCCCGGAGCCGAGCAGGAGCACAGGGACAAGCAGAGGGAGCCCAGAGCAGGAAGCCCTTAAAGTCCTACACATTGGCCACGGCTCCAGCACAGCTGTCCCAGCTGGGCTGAGGCTGCTGCAGTATCCATCTTTTTTATTTCTCTGGATGTGTCTCTCTGGATTTAGCAGCTCACCACTCCATGCTCCCCCTCTCCTCTCCCCATCTCTCCCCCACTTTGACCTCACACCATGAAACTGTCAGAGTGAGGAAACAGTTTGAGCTGAAACATTCATTCCACATTACGTGATTCTAGATAAAAGGCAGGAAGCATTTAACCCTTTGAGAGCCTTTTCCTTCATCCTGGGACGCCTTGGCTTTCAAACTCCTTGCAAACCTTGTGTCAGTGGGCGATGAGCACTGATGCTTTTTAGATGTCTGTTCTTGTCTTACCAGTGGCTCTTCCCCGGAGCCACAGCACTGGGATTCAGGAGAGTCTGGACTTTGCAAACTGAACATAATCTCTCAGCCTTACTCAAGATTTTTGATTCTTCCAGTGCTGAGATGTATTTGCAGTGTGGGGAAAACGTGCATTGCCCAATGTATACAGAGATGAACCTCCGGCTCCATGTGTTTCTCTTCATTCCATGGCTTGAGGTTCAGAAGTGCAAATGGCTACATTTAAAGCTACAAAAATAGATAAAATGAGGACTTTCAATGATTAGCACTCAGGATTTAGGAACAAAACTTCTCGCTTTCTTTAAAGCTGCCTAACAAATAACTCCCACAGAAGAGCATTTATATATAAAATGTATCATTTCACAGGCCTGACACAAATATGTATTCTGGCCTTTAAAAGCTGTTCTTTTGGCAGATTAGGGCACTCCTGAGAGCCAGCTCCTGCTCTCCAGCACAGACTGATGAACACTTGTCAGATATATTTGGTATCTGGTGCTAACTCTGGGGTTCTGCACTTCATAGGTGGTCTTGGCAGCTAAAAGGGTGGAGGAGAATGGCAACTCCAACCCTCCATTCCCAGTGTCTGCACTGGGAACAGCAGCACCATGGCAGCCCTTCAGGACCAGAAGTGACTTTGACATTGGCCTGATGGAACCACATGGGCTGGAAGGTGAAAAGTGATGACCACTTTTCACCACTGCTCCAAACGGATGTGGATGGAAAACACCTAAAAAAAAATCTTTCCCAGGCCTGGATTCTGGGTTTTCTTTTCAGCAAAGCACCTCCAGATGCACAGTTCACAGAAACAACATTTTGGTTCAGCTTCAGAGAGCTGATAGTTCTCAGTAACCTTTTTTTTGGCATTTGGGAGGTTCCTACAGATGTTGACCTCTGCCACCATTCCCAGACGGAGGGATTGGAGCACAGACTGTGGAGGCAGAATTGCCACCATCACTTCCTCTCTATCCAGCAGCACCACCAGCCTGTCACCATTCCCAGAGCTGCAGGGAGGGTCAGTCTCCCTTACGGAAAATCAAAGGCCAACAGGAGAGTAATTTAAAGATTGGATTCCTCTTTTATTCCCTGATCCCACTGCTCTTTACTGGCAGTCACAGAACTGCTGGGGTGTGCCTTGTCCTGCTGGGTAAAGAATGAAGAGTCTTGTTCATTCAAAACCACAGAGTCATGGAATGGTTTGGGTCGGAAGGGACGTTAAATCCCATCCAGTGCCACCCCCTGCCCTGGGCAGGGACAGCTCCCACTATCCCAGCTTGCTCCAAGCCCCAGTGTCCAGCCTGGCCTTGGGCACTTCCAGGGATCCAGGGGCAGCCACAGCTGCTCTGGGCAACCTGGTCAAACACCTCTGCTGACAGAACATGAGTTTGAGTTCAGGTCCCCAACAAATGCAAAGCCATGACCTTCATCAAAAACAGCAAGTCAAGAGAACAGGCTCTTACATTATTAATGTGATGTTCCAAATGAGCTTTTTCATCATGGCATAGGAAAATATTGGGTTTTGAAGTGAAATACAACGCAGAACAGCGAAGTGTGGTGGCCTCTGCAAGCATCTGGAAACCTGGATCACAATCAAAAGTGAAATAATTCAACTCTCTCTGTGAGAGTTCAAAGGCAACTTCAGAAAAAATGCAACTTCTGCTTATCTGGTGAGCTTTCTAAGCAGCAGAGAAGGTACAGAGTGTCTCCAGATTCAGCAAAACCCCCCCGAACATCTTTTCCAAATGACCAGTTACTGATTGTGAGTGTTCTGCATTACTGCCCAGAGAGAAGAAAAACGTCCCTAGGAACAGTCTCCACAATCATCCCTCATAACAGCTCAGACATGCAGAGTTTCACCCATCATCCCTGGAAAATGTGCAGCTTCCCCTGACCTGCTGGAGGGGATGGCAAGTGTCTGTGTGATGAGATGCAGAGGCTCTGTCTTGAAACCCTTTTGGATAAGAGGGAAAATGTAAAAAATGTATCTTCTAAAGAAGAAAAGATTGGTGTGACAGCTCCTGAATGAATTGGATCCCAGGGTTTACAGTCTATCAGCTCAGCTCTCTGCTTCATATTTGGTGTTTTTCCATCTGTAGGAAAAAGCATTATCATTTAGGATGAACTTTGTCCACTTCGTGACAAATAAAATTATTGCACCAGCTACAGATGAAGGGAGACAAGAAGTGGGTTTGCTGCATCATTTTCCATGCTCCTGTTTATTCCAAAATCTTCAGTAATGGGCTAAAATCTGACAGAGCAGAAAATCACCAGCTGTTCTGAGCTCCTTTTCCACTTGCACAGCTGCTTAGAGAAGAGAATTTGTCTGATTAAACCGAAGGGATTTCAGAGGAGAGCAGCAAAATTTAAGAACTAAACAGGTTTAAGTAAGCAATGACTCTGCAACATTAATAAGCTCAGCACTGTAAGTACAAAACAAGGGGAGGAAATACTGGGCTAAGCCAGTGAGAGCTCTTGGGGAGAAGTGGCAGGAATTCAAAGCACAGCGTTGTAGCTGTTCTTTAAAATGCTTTCGGTAAATAAGGTCAAAAGACTAAGTAGCCACTCTTCTTTTGTTATAAACTGTGTTTGGAGTTCAAATATTTGGGAATAAATTTTAAACTGGCCAGCAAAAGTATGTTTCTAAGCCAAAGGAAGAAGAATTGCAGAAGTTTTTGCTTGCTAAGTTAAATGAGAACAAAGGCATGAATGGAAAGGGGCAAGGAGGGCAGAGCCAGTGAGAAATTATCAAAGGAAGAGTCTTGCTTTGTCTCCATTAGTGATAGATTGGATCATCTTCTCTACCCCGTTGTCCCTGCTTTTGAGCTTTTAAAGTGAAGCTGGAGATGTTTTTTAACTTTAATTCCGTGGTTTTCCTGTGTGAACCCCAGAGGAGACAGGCACAGCTCAGAAGGGCTCCAAGAATCCATGAAGATGAAATATTAGCAAGTATTTCATTGTGTTGTGCTGCCTCGGGGCCGTGTGCTGGCTCTGCAAACACAGCAGTGGGATTTTGACCCCAAATCTCCTTTGCCAGTGGGCAGAGGGAAATCCAACAGTAACAACCAGCTGGCAGCCACCCAGCTTGCCTTGGGAAACAATTAGACAACTGTTTTCTGGTACAGAGCAAGTTTCTTTTGATGTCTCAAAAAATTACTCCTTCTTCATTTGTACACCTGACACAAATCCTAGGAGCAGCCAGGTACCCTGGATACAAATATTTCTGTCTGAGTTGTTCCCTGAAATCAGGATCTGAATTTTCTGGTTTTATCCTCTGCTCCAGGTGTAAATGTGGGTTCCAAACAACAACAGAGTTTTAAAGGAATGCAGAAGCAAGATGTGAGTTCAGATGTAAATATTTCAGCCATCCCTATGCAAATAGGGGCAATTCCTTTATTTCTCCTTGGTGATTCTCTCCTGTGGGTGGTGGAGTGTGTGACAGGTACCTGTGACCTATGGGCAGAGCAATTCAGATTAAGAGATCTGACCAAGATCATCAAGCAAGTCACAGGAAAAGTTAAAAATAGAACCTGATTTTCCCTTCTCCCAGATCACACTGCATTTCCACGGGGAACCACTGCACATGTGTGAGAAATGCAGCTGACAGGAACACAGAAATAACCATTGACAAATATCTTCAGTGACTCCCAAGCCTGTCTTGGTGCTGCTGGAATTGGGAGGTGCCAGCCTGTCACTGAGACTTTGCTCAGCCCCTAACACAGCTGAAATTTAAGACACTTTTCCCAACTTTTACTTACATTCCTGTGCAATACAACTCACTGTGCTTTGTGCATACCTTGAGGGATGTGTAGGGTCTGTGAGTTGTAGAGAGTTGGGAATTAATTACAGAGGACACAGGGTTGGAGTTGCTCTCAAGTACTTGCTCAGCTGTGTAACCTTGGGGCAAATCACTCAACTGCTTTGTGCCCAAGTAAACCCAGCTGTAAAACCATCTTGAAAACCAGATGGTGCACAAAGATTTAAAATGCTCAGGAGAACGATGAGGGATGAGAAAAGAAAAATTTAAAAGAAGGCATTCTACTGTTCACTGCTGTCACTATTGATTCCAGCGGAGTAAATCTGGACTAAATCAATGGAACGGAGAGGAGAATTTTCTTTGATATCCAAAAACCACCCCACACTCTCAAATCTTTGTTTTCCCTTTCCCCTCTTGACTTTATGGCAGTACTTTCTCTCTAGAGGGTTAATTTTAAACCTTCAGTAGAATACATGTTTTCCCCTGGCAGCCTGAAGTTTCTAATTCAGGATCAGGTTCTACATGACTAAACTTTGATCTCGTACAGGATTATTTTTAGGCACTTAATTCTATAGCATTCTTTTCTCCCTGCCTTTTGTGCTGCCATTCAGCCTTGCCTCTGGGACACAGTGAGGTGTCCTGGGGCTCAACTGCTGCACCCCAAATAAAAATACTCAGCTTTATTGCCTTCTGTAGATGGTTAGTCCTGGCTTAAAACCAGTATTTGTGCTCCTGGTCAATGAACAAAGGAAATACTAAAGTTTCTGTAGCAGAATAAATGTTTGCCACATGTTAGTACCTAAGAGAAGACTTAAATGTTTCAATCTTTTTTGGCTTTAGCCAAAATGTAGATTTTTTTTTCCCCCCCACAGGAATGTGGGAATATTTATTTGCATAAAGAACATTTCCAAAGCAGGCTGTCTTAGGTTGTAAGAAGGGAAAACAATAGATTTTAGTGTAAACAAGGAATATTGAAATGTGACACATAAAGGAGCTGTTTTATTCACTACTCAGGGAAGACCTTGCATGTTTTTATTAATCACTAAGGAAACTAAAACATCAACAGGTTTGAATTTTGGTGACATTTCTTCTCAAATCAGAAAGGGTTTGAGCTGAAGGGAGTTGC
This sequence comes from Nicator chloris, assembly GCA_013400495.1. NCBI lineage: Eukaryota > Metazoa > Chordata > Aves > Passeriformes > Pycnonotidae > Nicator > Nicator chloris. Next base: position 307,588 of record WAAE01020611.1, read on the forward strand.
AAACAAATCTGCCAAGATGCAGCACAAATTCTCTTAGGTTTTCATGAAAACCAATGTCAGCAAATTGTCTGCAGCAAATTTAGCTCTTGTTATACAGTACTGGAGCAGCAAAATTGTTAATTGCTATTCAAAATTGGTGATCATTTTTCCAGCACAAAAATAATTCAGTTTCTGTGTGTCTTGCAAACTGCTCTATTTCATGTTACTGAATCTTTAGACCCAATATTTGAGCCATTGAATCTCTAGATTCAATATTTGAGCTATTGAATCTTCCCATTCAATATTTGAGCTGTGCTATTATTAATTTAAAACATTGAAATTCCATGCCATAAATACCAAAGTGCCTGGGATGATTATTGACACTGCTCAAACACCAAATTGTTCATTAAGCATAAGCCAAAGCAAAAATTCCCTGATATAATTTGAGTCCCTTTTTGGATGATCCAACTTTTCCCCTCTTACTACCACTTGAAACTGAATTTAAAAACAGGTGCAGGTCATTTGTAGGAATGAAAGACTCTTAAATGAATCAGAACACAAGACATTCTCAGATGGGCAGCTGTGGAAAACAATAAATAAAGCAGGAAGTGAGCTGGAGATAAGGCAAATCCAGGTGACAAAATCACGGCTAGAGCTGTCTAATATAGGGAAATGAAAAATACAAAGTACATTTTAAAGCCCTGAGCTATACAAATCCTCATCAGACTCCATTTCCATTTTTGCTGCTCCTAATGAGGAAAAGGTTGATTTAGCTCAGTCTGGCCAGATGAAACCACAGCTGGGAGTGTTTTCCCATATCCATCAAACTCGGGTTTCCCTCCAGTGTCCCTGAGTATAAATCACGGAGCTTGACTTCATTTCACGGCCCTTGAATTGCTCTGTTTGAAGAAGAGGTTGGTGCATCATGAATTTTCCATGGCCCAAGCCCGTTCCTCCCCACTGTCTCTGGGAGCAGAGTGCTGGGAGCTCCGTGCTGTTGTTCTTGGTTCCATAAATCAGGCTGTGGGATACAGCCCCAAACCCTTGGATGTGCTGGGGCACAAGCAGATGGGATATGTCCTGACAGGCTGGGATGCTCGGGGAGCTGTTCAGGGAAGCCTGGGTTTAAGTCAAACAACAAAATAATGAATTTCCAGAGCCAAAAGTTTCAGGCATCATAAAACCTTTTCTTCTTAAAAACCCCCCAGACAACCTAGTGATGTAAATATGTTTTGTGTGAAGGCTTTGTTTCTTTAAAAACATTTTGAACTTTAAGTCTAACTAGTTTGGGGAAAAAAAAAAAATTCAGAGTTTTAGGCGACCTCCTTCCTCTTGATCAGTGCAGTCCGTTTTTTGGCAGGTTTTAAACCACTCTGATCTATTTTCCCCTTTTGCCATGTAAGAAACCTTCAGAAAAATGAGAAATGCCATGGAGAAACTGACTAGAAAACGCTGCCACAAGTTTGTATTTTGCCCAAACAATCACTTTCAAGTAAGTCATGGTGCTTTTAAACAAAAATAATCTGAAAAAAAATACTGATTTTTAAAAAATCTCCCTTTAAAGAGACACTGTAAGGCTTAGGTTTGCATATGAACAAATCTCTCCCCGTTGCTCAGAACTCTCTCTTTCAGTTAATACTTTTCACTAGTTGTGCTCTTCATTTAAATGAATTAATTCATTTATTTTGCAGTCTTGTAATGAAGCAGATCTGGTCCATTGTTCTTGGTCAGTACAGCTCCCGTCACTCTCCTCACGTCCTGCTGTAGTTCACTGCCTGTGTTTGGGAACACAACCATTCCCAAGGGAAGTCACATCTCTTAAAAGCAGGATTTCATTATTCCCATTAACAAAACCCACTTTTAAACTCCAAGATATTTGACTGCACCCCTTTCCAACAACAAGAAAAAGGAAAGAATTTGGGACAATCTCTTTTTTTAAACCACAGTTTCGAAATCCCTGTCCCAGAGAGGAAATTGTACAAGTTCCTTTGCTGAACGAGCAGGGGCTTTTTGAGAAAGACATGAAGACAAAACGAACGAGTCTCTCACACACCCCGACGGCTGAATCGATGCCCCTTTCCCCAGCTTGTTGCCTTTTTATCCAGGGCTCTGCAACACAACTCCTGGGCAGCCTCATCAAAGCGTGGTGGCAGATTTGCCTTTGGAAGTCAGAGCCTGCTTCAAACGCCTCTTCAAGTCCTGCATGTTGGGCGACTTGGGCCGGACGAGGTGGAGACCTCTCCTCTTCTCGCCGTTGCAGCTGCTGCTGCTCCTGCTGAGCTCCTGGCACAGCTGCTGGAAAGCCTCGCGCACGCCGTCGCAGTTCTCCCGCGCGGACACCTCGCAGTACGTCCCGCCCAGCTCCGTGGCCAGCTGCAGCCCTTCCTTGGAGGACACCTGCCTGGCCCGCAGCAGGTCGCCCTTGTTGGCCATGAGCAGCAGGGGGATGTTGGCGTTGGGGTGGATCCTGCGGATGTGCTGGTGCAGCGGGCGCAGCACGCGGAAGCTCTCGTAGTCCGTGATGGAGTAAACGAACACGAAGCCGTCGGCCCAGTAGATGGAGCGGTTTATCTGCTCCTGGCAGCAGATGCTGTCCGTGTCATCCTGCAAAACAACAGGGTTTGCACATCAGGACACAGCCCTGGAGACAGCTCGGTTTGGACGCAGCCTGTTCGTTCATGGACTCCCAGAAACCTTTCTGGGTGTACCAGGGAAGGTCCCAGTGTTGGTAGCCCTGTGCCAGGTTCTCCAGCCTGGAGAAAAGGAGATTCAGGGGGACCTGGTCACGCCCTGCAGCTCCCTGAAAGGGGGTTGGAGCCAAGGGTGGGCTCTGCCCCCACTGACAGGACAAGAGGAAACAGCCTCAAGCTACATCAGGGTGTTGGGGAAGGTTATGCAGGGAAACCTTATAAATATGATTGTTTAGCAGTAGGTTCAGAGAACATTGGGCCAGTGAGTGAAGTAGAAATGACGGTTACTTTTGATATGGGAAGGGATGCCAGTCCAGGGACAGGATGTTAAGCAATACCAGTGACCAGGCAGAAAAGGAGTCCACAGGATAGCAGGAAGAAGGGATTATAGAAATTAGCATAAGGAGGTGGTGCCTTATTCAAATCTAGTAGTACTCATAGGCTGTATGTAAATTCTATAGGATTTGTGTCTCACACCGGTTAGTTACTGTAAATAGAATATTAAACACAGAATAGGATAAAATAGACTGTAACAGGAAATTCACTCTCTTGGAACCCTCTTGGAACCCTCTTGGAACTCTCTTGGAACTCTCTTGGAACTCTCTTGGAACCATGCCAGCAGCTGGGCTGGCAGCTGATGGCAAACGCTGGCACCCACGACCCCTGAGAATAAAGCATGTTTTCCATGAGCAACCCCCGTCTCCTGAAGTGTATCATCTAACCATCCAGAGAAGGAATCAACATCAGGGGTTGAGGTTTAGGTTGGATACATTATTATGGTTACATTACATTGAGGTTTAGGTTGGATACCAGGAGGAGTTTCTCCACGGAAGGGATGGTCAGGCATTGGAAGGGGCTGCCCAGGGAGGTTTGGAGTCCCCGTCCCTGGAGGTGTTCAAGGAATGACTGGATGTGGCACTCAGTGCAAGGTAGGGATCAGTCACGGGTTGGACTCAGTCCTGGAGGTCTTTTCCAACCTCACTGATTCCATGATTCTCTGATCCCGCACTGCAGGAAAGCAGAAACGTGGAATGGAGAGGGGTCAGAGCAAACTGGTTGAAGAGAAAAGCCAAAATACTGCTTTGAAAAGTTAGTTCTGTATTCTCTTGTACTCAACCAGTCAGAAACTCACGCTCTTATTGTGGATAAAATTCTGATGGGCACAGTAAGAGCATTAAAAATCCATCAGGTTTGTCACACCATGACAAGTGAACAGTTCTCCCCCAAGGTGACTTCTGGGCTTTTCCAGTTCTTTATTCAGTGTCTCCATGGACAGAGGCTCTCACTAACTCTATTTGGTGAAGCCTGCCAGATTTTCCTGCCTTGCAGGTCTCCAAATAGTCAGAGGCAAAGTTATTTTGAAAAAAAAGCAATTTGTTATCAAGAACTAAAGACTGGAACTGAAAATCAGGTGAAATCTCATTGGTAATTTGTGGAGCAGGGATGGGTTGATGTCATTTTTTTTCTGGTCACACATTTCTTGAGTCCATCACCACTCCTATTTAGAGCCCCAACAACCACCAGCCCTGGGAATACAAAGCTGAAGAGAGCATTGGGGGCTTGAAAAGAGATCAGCTCACTTGTCAGGATAAAGCTATTTCCAGCTAATCCTCTCCTCTTTGCTGTCCCTGCTGGGATAGGGATAACCCAGGCAGAGAGGGAGATCCCTGCTGCAGCCATGCTTGCTTTGGAAGAACTGACACTCCTGTCAATATCACATTTCTGCAACGTTGTAGGTTTTTTTTATATCCAACAAGCATATTCTGTGTACAGCTCTTCAAGAAGCTGGTAGAAATTGTGTGTTTTAAGGGGGGTACAATATCACAAACACGGAGCTCAAATTTTTATTTTTGTTGCTAAATTCTACCCAAGAAATTTTCATCAACTTCTGTAGGACTAATAGAGAACACATTCCATTATCTATTAATCTATATCATACATATCTGCCATTCACATTAATTCTAACAGAATTTAGTGCTCAGCACTCTCCCCAAACAGATCACTTTTATTTAGATCCAAATATGAATTATAAAGCCTAACTTCAGGGAGCAGAGGTGGAAAAGAATGAGTAAAACTGATCAGTTTTCTCCTGGTAGATCAGACAGTAAAAGAACTATGGACAAGCTCTCCTGTGAGGAGGAAGCAGAATTTCTGAGGGGTCAGGGTGTAAATTAGGCTTCAAACTTTCCTCAGGAGTCCTGCCAGCCAAGTGTCCTTTGTCAATATTTCAATATTGCCCACAGAGACACAGGCTCATCACACCTTGCGGTTCTTTGCCCTTGCCAGCTCACAGCTAAATCCTGTGAGCAGTGAAATTGGCTATCAGATGCTCTTGTCACTGGTCCCCAGACCCCTCAAAGCCCAGAACAGAATGGTGCAGAGGGCTCCTCCCCAGCAGCCCTGTTGGAAAGGTCAGGGAGAGTGAACTCCAGCCAGGCCAGGGCAGGCTGTGGGAAGAATGCAATTTGCACTCTTGGGGTCTGGGTTGTAGCCAGTCTGGGGATAATTAGCCACTCTCCATGTCCTGGAAGCCTCTTTTCACCAGCAAAACCCTTTCATGGCAAAAAAATCCCAAAAAAACAAAACATAAAACAAAAACCCAGAACAATGACAAAAAACTAATTGCACTGGCAAGCTTTGAAAATGGGTTTGGAGAAGGTGCACACGCAGAGAGCCCTAACAGCAGAAATGCTCCCTCACCCCAGCTAGGCCCACCCAGTAGGGAGAGGATGGATAATCCCAAGTGGAATGCTTTATTCAGGGAATCAAAGGCTAATGGGCTACTTTTTAAATGGAAATCTCTGCTCCAGAGTGAAGTTTGAAACACACAGGCCTGTGCAGTGTACAGGCCAAGCAGCCATGAATCACCCAACAAAACCACTCATCTGCTTCTGTTTCTCTCTTACACTTTCACATTTCTGGGGGCTTGAATCCCCAGGGTTTCCACATGATTTCCTCCTGAAACACTGTATTCAGCCTGCAGAGTGCAGGAAACTCTCTTCCTTAAGGAGTTTAATAAAAAATCCAACCTTTTCTCAGTCTTAAACTGTTTTGACACAGGCCCTTCAATTACTGCAGACACATCATTTGAAGCAACAGATACAGGGTGAGATAAGGGTGTCTGTGGGAGATCTTGTAACAGCACAGACCTTGGATTGGGACAAAGAAAATGAAACTCCTTCCTAACTAATATAAAATCATTTCTGACTAAGAAAGCTCAGCTGTTGGCTTGACTAAACTTTGTGCAGATCTGGAGTCACTGGACTTAATTAAGGGCACAGTATTAACTTAAACAGGAAAATAGCATCCATGTGGTCTGAAAACGGGAGTTCAATTATTCCAATCCCTCCTCTCTCCAGAGGACAGAAGAGAGGGGCCATTCCCTTTGTTAAGTGTTTATCAGGCAACCCCAGTGGTGCCCAGTGACCCCCAGAGCTCCTCTCTGCAGGGCGAGCTGGCAAAGGCCTTTGTGCTGGTAAATCCCACTTGAATATCTGGAGAGCTTCCCCTGCAGCTTTTGTTTGCTTCTGAGTGTCCAGGGCAAAGGAGGGCTCCTGCCCTCTGCTCTGTGCAGCCCAGCACAGCAGGGTGGGATTGCACCAGAGGTTTCCCCTCCAGTCCACAGCCAGCCAGAGAAGCTGGAAATGGGAACTGCGGGAGCTTTGCTCATCCCGTTCTGGAAATTCAGGGTGGAAGGGTCCTACAGCGTGGAGATGCACACGTGGGTCTGTGCAGGTAAAACAAGGGGGGCAGGGCTGTCCAGGGCAGCCTGACACACGAGGAGAGAAGGTGGTGTTCCCATCCCAACATATATTGGCCAAATCTAAGTTTAGACTGAAGTTAAGGCCACACCTAGAAGTTTAAGCTTGGTGGTGCAATGAGAATACCTGATTTTATCATGAAATCTCTGCTGTTCTGTAGGAATTATTACTCATGAGACTTCCACCATTCATGTAACCCCAAATTTCACTACATTTCCTGTTGCTTTGACACTGTTTTCAGCCTCTTGTTCTGCATATGAAGCAGATCTTCAAGGAGAGACAGCATAAACCCTGCTTGGAAAAATATTTCTAGAAAGAGGTTCCTGATAGAATATTAAATCTAGAGTATAATAGAATCATCAAATCATTATAATTGGAAAAGGCCTTTAATATCATAATAGAACTATAGAATCATTAAGATTGGAAAAGATTCCTTAAAAAAAGGAATTAATTACATTTAAAACCAGAGTAAGGAAAGCAGGGCAAAGCACCATAGCTGGAAATGACAATTGCTGTGAAGCCTGGCCCCTTGGAAAGAAACACTCCTCTAAATCTGAGACACTTTGGGTGTGCAGGAAGGTCCAAGCTGAGCCAGCTGGGCCTCTGGACAGGTGAATTTTCTGCCACGCAGGGACAGAAACCACTTGACAGAAAACAAAACAATCAAGCTGTTGGCAGGAGGGAACCAGATTGTGATTTTACTGCTGTTTAGAAATGTGTTGGAAATAAAATTGTTTCCATTTGGACTTACTCCTGAAGGAGCCTGATTTAACACCTTCAGGAGCTCATTTTGGTGGAGTTTAAGGTACCTTGATTAGTCTTGGGTTTGAGCCCAGGTATGTTCCTGCTGCTAGGCAGAGTTAATTACAGATGGAAGTGCTGGCAACAAACATAAGGCAGAAGTGTGTTGAAAAGCACAGAGCAGTTGTTTTACCTCCAAAGAGACAAAGGGAGTATCCTGCACCTGCAGAGAGATCTGCTCCCCATCTACGGTGAACTTTCTGGAATACAAAGCACCTGGGGGAGAAGGAAGATCATTAGTCAGGGACTGTACCAGGGAACCAAAATTAGAAAGGAAAGGTAAAATGGGACCATTGAAATTCAGAGTCTTGAGGCTGAGGATGTGGGGCTGCCTGTAGAAAAGTGAATGGCCCTGGAGTGTTTGTGTGGCTGTTTGCTCAGTGAAGTGGGGTTGTGTTTGCTGTGTGGGGACATGTTCTGAATGTCCAGCCAGCCTGGGGCTGGGAAAGGCCCCTTGGGATTGAGTCACATACCCAAAGTGGACACAGAAATCCCATTCAGGTTTCCAGTCCATACTGTTAACTTTCAATATAAGTGCAGTTCACTTTTTATAATCACAAATGAAGACATCCAGGTGTGGTTGGTGAAAGGAGTGAGTGTTTCCTGCTGCATTTTTCTGAATGCCTTTAAAAATGAAAGTGCTCCAGTTTTGGGCACAGAGTGAGTGACTATACAAATCCCCCAGGGGCTCTTCGGAGTTTGAGTGATTTTAGCAGAGTTTAGTTCAAATCTCCTAAGACTGGACACATTAAACCTAACTTTGGTTAATCTGGAGGACACATATTCACAGCCAAGTGCTAGTTCTACCCACCTAGGCCTGATCTATCCTGGGCTTGAACTTTATTTCGTTGCTGCAGCTGAGTGACAATGAAAATTTAAGTCTTGATCTTATGAGCTCTCTGTGGTTGTGACAAGGACAGCTTCAGAGGCTGATGTCACCATCATTTTTCTTTAGGACTTGACACAAGTCACGTGGGGGTGTGAAGAAATGCTAACCCACAGCTGTTGTGCACAGCCCTTCTGTCTTGCCCCAATACAACTGTCACTGCTGCCTCCAGAACAATGCCAAACGTGGAGAAATCCACCCACTGGAGAGTAAGGAATTCAGATTAACAGGGAGCCCAGCTAGTGACAGTAATGCCCTCCCTTGTGAAAATCAGCTTTGTTTCAAGGAAACAAGTGATTTTATTCCAGTGGAAAGGAGTGTGAGCTCATAGAGCATTTTCAACACAAGGAAATTTAGCACTGAATCCCACATTATCATATTGTGGTTTAATACTGTGAGGGGATCTGGCCCTGGTGGGATTTAGTTTCTATTTTAAAACAGACCAGGTTTAAAACTGTAAAGATGGTTTTATGAGAAGACACTGCACCCCTGAACCAAGACCAGACAAGCCCTTGTTCCCATTCCATGATGGCCTGCAGAACAAAGAGCAGGTGCTGCCAGGCACTGCTCCTGCCCTGCCCCACGATGCCTGGCACAAGGAGAAGCACAGCTGAGTGATCCCAAGGGCACTGCCACCTGTTCCTTGCTGCTGGAATATTCACTTCTCCTGCAGCACGGCCCTGGGCCTGGGAGCTTAATGGGAAAAGCACGTGGCTCCCAGCACTGGCTCTGGCAGCAATCACTGCACAGCTCCCAGGTCTCGCTTGATGTAAAACCTCCCAGAGAGGAGGTGACAGAAGAGAAGGAGCAAAAGTGCAGCCAACCATCAGGGTAACTTGGGGTCAGTGAGGGGGAGCTGGAAGGAGGAGCTTTCAGATTGTATTTCCTCTGATCAAAGGTGTCTTGTGCTGCTCCCTCCTCATCCTGAGCTCAGCAAGCATGTCCAAAGTGAAGCATTTTCTGAATTCCACCCACATTCACCCCAAAACCATGAGGTGGCCAATGTGTGGGATGTGCAGGAGGGGTGAGCATGGGGTACATGGATCCATCCTACAACACTGGCCAAATCAGCCAGTGTTTTCCTGGAACAGTTCACATGAACACACCCTCTGGATTAAACAAGAAATGAATGGTTGCTTTGCTTGTCTTATGGAGAGAAGGTTTCAATTTCAAAGTCTCCCTGGTTACAATAGCCCCTGAAATAAAGGGAATGCACAGAAAAAGTTTGGAACTGCCTTTTACATGGCTCAGAATTCCTCTGCCTTCCCTGGGGTTGCGGGGGGAGCAGCATTGGGTTTCCGTGCTTTAATTGATGTGTAGGTTGTTCCTTGAGCCTGTGTTTCAGTATAGGTATGTCCCCAAGCAAACCTGTTACTCTGATCCTTTTCCATCAACTTGGGGGAAAAAAACAGCTGAAAGGATCATAAATAATGAGCTTTGATTTATTGTTTTCATAGCTCAAGGCTATTAACTGAAAATATGCACCTTATGGACATCTAACACCACTTGGCTTCCCTGTAATGTGCAGCAGCCACAAAGCAGAGTGGATTTCTGTTCCAGCTCTCTGCAGTGCTGCTGGGGAGAGCAGAACTCACCAGTGTTGGCTTCGTAGTCCCCAATAAATCTCTTTGTGAGAAAGCGCACGACCAGGGCTGCAAAACAATGACACAAAGATGGGTCCTTAGCGAGAGCCCAGACCCATCTCGGCACAACTCGTGTGACATCCTCCTGCAGGGAGGAGTCTCACATGAATCCAAGTTAATCTCCGGATTGCTCGCATGTTATTCTGCAAGTGCTGCTCTCAACACTCACAGACAAAGATCTGGGGCCAAGCTGGGGTTCATAATACAGAGTTTTTCACAGCTTGTGTTGGAAATGAGCCCTCGGATTCCGGGTGGCAGCTCAGCGTGGGATAGGGAGGTTGTTTCCCTGTGATCGCAGGTAAAACAATCTGCCCGTTGCTCTGAAATAATTTAGGAAAAGAGTAACAAGCCAGACTTTGATTAGACTGCAACTAATCCAAATTTAAGCATTTTATGTCATGCAAGAAGTGAGGCTGATGGATGAAATGGTTCTTCCCAGCCTTAAAACCCCTCACAAAACCCATTAGTGATATCTAATCACAGCCAGCAAACAAACTCCATGTGCTCTGTGCCCTTGGGTCGTGCTGGAGCACCCTGGGCCTTCTTAGTCACCTGTACCTGAGCTGCTTTCTTAAACTCTTTGATAAGAACATTTTCCTTTTTCTGCATAAAACATTGAAATCCCATCGTGGCAACAGTAACATATTGCTCTGGTGCTTTGATCTCAGTAGATTCCTAGTAACTTGCCAAACCACTTAATCAAGAGTTAAATAAAATGTCTTACTCTGCAAGCATCATTATTTTATAATAGATTTCATTTCAAGCAATAATTTTTCTCACTGTCATACCGGGTCATCCTTTAGCACCCTTAGATGAAGTTGCCTGTGCAGCTGTCTTCAACAAACTATTTAAAAATAATATGAATATGCTTCAAAGCCAAAACAATCAAACATTTTGCTGAATCCCGTGGAACCACAGATGTAATAAATCAACCCACTTTTAATAACTCCTGAAATCAAGCACCAGATATTCAAATGCACCAATGCTCTCTTTACCCTGCTCACTTCCCCTCTCCTTTGGAGAATAATAAAAGCACACCTTGTATGCTGTGATTTTTCTGCAGAGCATAAAGCATTTACAGCAGGAGGATAAAAGCCACCTTTTGGGGGGTGGAAATTTGGCCACAATTAAATAATTTGCACAAGACCAGGTAGAACCATTTAAGATACAAAACTTGCCGCTGGCTGCTCACGGACCCACAGCAAATCTGCCTCACAAATTCCCCTGTGCCTTTTCTTTAAAAACAAAAAGCAAATTGGAAATAGTAAAGCTGCGACAAATGTCGCAGTTTTGGGTGTGTCTGGGCAGCGAAGGGGCTCGGAAAGCCGGCTGCAAGGAAAAGCAGGGTCACACCTGGCGCTTACCTGTCTTGCCCACGCTGCTGCCGCCCAGCACCACCAGCTTGATGATTTTGTTGGGCGCACAGTCCAGCACGGGGTACTCCGGGATGGGCAGCAGCAGGAAGTTCGTGGAGTACTGAGACATCGTATCCTCAGGGATGAGAAGCATGCCAGAAAGGATGGCTGTTGGACCCGATTTGGGGGAGAAAAGCAGGAACGCGGCTCCCCGGCGCCTGTCCCGGGCTGCGTTTCCTGGGAGGGAGAAGCCCTCTCATCCCACTGAAGACGTTTTCCCGAGGAATGTGAGAGCGCCCGGCCTCCTCCAGCCGGTGCCTGTGCTCAGACAGCGACTTCGGAGAGCCAAAGGGAACTTTTTGATCGGCCCCCGTGAAAACTGACTCCAGCATCCCGCAGCCAATCACGAGGGGACCGGGACATTCCTGCAGCCGGGCACCGAGCGAGCTGCGCCTGCATCCAGCGCCCCTCCGCCCTCCCCACGGCCTGTTCTACGTGCTGGCCCTTGGCTGGCCGCTAAAAACCCAGATCTGGGGGTTTACAGCCGTCACGGGAGCGCTTTCAGCGCGGCACAGTCACCCCCATCTGCTCTAATCCCGCTTTGAATAATCCGGTTCTGCCTGTCCGGTTCCTTTGCCTTCTCAGCCGCTCCGGCTCCTCGCTCTGTTGTTCTCGCTGTGCCATTGTGTGCTGCCCCTGCAGAGCCCCGCAGCTGAGGGGACCCTGCTCTTCAGGGTAACAAACACTTTTCCATCCCCCCCTCGGAGTTTTCGGGCAGCTGTGGGATATTCCAAAATCCCAGCTGGCACGGGAATCCTCCGGGATACATTTGATCTGCTGCTTTGTGCGTGCTGGGAGTCCTAAAGGCCCCCCGGAACGTGGGGCAGCGTTGGGGTGGGACACTGCAGGCTCTCCAAGCATGGGGAGGTGAATTGAGGGCTGGTGACAGACTTGGGAAGCTGAGGAAGGACTGGGTGTCTTTCAGAGGGAATGGAGAGAATGGCTTCTCTAGGAAAACTGAGTGGGGTTTTAGGACAGCTGGCAGGGTCTGTGGGATGACAGCCTGGAACTGAACACTGGTTACAATCAGCTCTCCGTTCTCTGGGATAACAGGGAGGGAAGAACACTGGGGAGGGAGTGACCCAGATAAAGCAGAACTGCAAATAATACGAAACAGATGTAAATTAAACAAAAAAATAATAATGTAGTTGGAGCATTCATCTTTGGAAAACTTCTCGGAAGGGAGCAGAGGCAAGGCTGGGACATGGACCCTGTCAGGCTGTGTGAGAGACATGGATGGGAATGGAGAGCAAGATAATCCCCCACAGCTCATGGAGACCTGGGGATGCAGCTTCTCTGCAGGCACAAGGTGGGCTTGGCTCACTCTGGAGAGGCTGCAGCCCCCAAAAGCCTCTCTGTGCCCAGCTGCTGTCACGGCTCTGCCCTGACCCACAGCACACACCTGAGCCCTCCCAGCAGGGTCCAGAGCCAGGCTGGGCTCCCAGGGGATGGGAAATCAGGGCAGGGCTCCAGATCACTGCCCCTTCCCGAAGCACCCATCCCAGTTTCCACACCAGCATCACACAGGATGTGCTGAATGTGAACTGCTCTGAGGAAAATCCAGCTTTGGGGCACAGCAGTGCATTGAAACCAGCACAAGAATCCCAAGATTTATGGACATGTCACTTTTACAAGGTTCTGCTTCCCCTCTAAAACCTCGTTGTGCAGCAGTATTTGTGCAGTGATGCTCTGCAAGCTCCCAGCATTGTTCCTTTGACCATCCTGGCAGCTGATGAAGAGAAGGAAAAAAATGTCTGGAGGTTGATGTAGCTCATGGAACTGGAGAGAGCCACTGGATCCTGTGTCTTTTGGGACATGGCTCCTGTGGGAATGGTTTGCAAATCTTCCAGTGTCAATTTGCTTCCAGATTTTTGCAAAACCCCAAACACTGAAAAAAAAAAAATTCTTTTCCAGGAAATTTCATTACTGGGATGCTTTAATCTCACACAAGTTTTGTAAGAAGAGGCAAAATGAGAGGAGGAATAGGAAAAAAAAAAGCTCAAAATCTTGTGGTCAATTAATAGGGCAGCACTTTGAAATGTGTTATTGAGCTGGACAGTGATAAATTTGGGATTAGTTAGCAGCAGTAAGTCACTGTCTGCCTCTCCGAGTGCTGGAACCTTTGTTACCATTTGCTATTAAAAGCATCTGTTAGTGAGTAATATAAAAACATTCATCACAATAGTCCTCCTCCAAAACCAAACAGTCATAGATCTGTCAGCTTCTAGGTGGCCAGAAGAGCTCCAGCCCAGGAAAAAAAAAGGCAGATAAGTTCAGACAGACAATGAAGCATATTCTATACAAGCAAAGACATTCCTAGCAGAAAACAGCTCTGCTGCCTTGCTCCAAGAGGGAGGCACATCCAGCTGAAAAAAAAAAATAAAGGAAGTTGAAATCGTTTTGGGTAACCAAATGTGGTGCTGAGGAACACAAAAGGGAGTCAGAGGCACATGGAGGGTGAGCTTTGGTCCGGATGAACGTGAGGAAGGCAAAAAGAACACAAACTGTGCTCAAATGATGCTGAGCTTGGATGTGGCACTCAAAAATCAGGAGTCCCAGCCACGGGCACGGAGCAGCTGCTCCGTGAGCAGGGCTGGGGAAGATGATGCTCTGTGTGCTTGCAGGGCTGGATCTGGTGCTGACACGGGACAGGGGATGTGTGGGGGCAGGAATGAGACAGCGGTGCTGCAGGAAATGTTGAACTGCTGCTTTTGGCACCTCTGAGGGCTTCTGGTTGCTTAAAACAAATGTGAAAGCAGTTTTAGGCTGCAGGCTGGAAGCAGACCAGTGGAGTTCGAGTTCCTTTGCTAATATGGTTCAATATTAATTTCTTCTGCACCAGCCCAGGCTTCTTGTGCTTCTCCCCAAAGCTCGTTCCAGCGTGTGCAGGGATCTCTGTGCAGAGAGAAGGGCTTTCAGTACAAATCAAAAAGCTGTGCTTTCTTCCAAAGTTCTCAATCTACTCGCAAGCTCCCCCCTCCTCTTAACTTTGAGGCTTTAATTCTGAAAGGATTCAAGTAAAATACAGAGTCAAACCCAGAGGTTTTCAAACACGGTCCTTATCTGATTTTCAAGATTGCCAGAGCAGCCTTTTCACAGAGTGAAGCCTGGAAGAAGGATTCACACTCTTTAAGCTTGTATAACCCTTGGAATGTGGAATAACAATTGTTTTTGAAGGAGATATTCATTGTTTGTGAACAATGGACTTATATTTAGCTAAGAAACCCATGTTTTAAGTTCAAATTCTCTTGGAAAAACAATAGCTTAAATTAGAGGGGGAATGTTTGCAAAACTGAGAGTGACTTTGGGAACGTTTGGATGGTTCTGGAGGTTTCACTTTACCACCCCTTGGGTTGCTCATGCAAAGATCTGTGCCTATGCTTGATGCACAGAGATTGTTATTTCCACACCAAATTTTTACAGATTTATTTACTGCTCTGTGTTGCCTTTGGCTCTGTTTGTTAGAAGATCTTCTATTTATATTGTTGTTGGCCCTCCTACACATCTTTAGAGACAAAGCTTGCTAAAAATAAAAATATTTGCCATGACCATAGTGCCTGTCACAGGAGGAAGTCAGAGTGCTTTAAAACTGGTTGTAATTATTCCCCATGCATTGTACAAAAGGAGTGAGAGATGAGCAGAGCCAGAGAGATCTGCTAAGATCCCAGCATGCTGGGAAAATGTTTCTCCTTCTGCCTAGCTCGGCAGAAATGATTTTTCCTCCAGAAGTCCATTTGTAACCATTACATTTTCCTCTGGTACACCTTTCATAGCATACATTGATGTCAGGGGGACTTGGAAGGACAAACAGGGCTCTTTTTGGAGCAGAAATGGGAAATGTGGCTGTGGGCAAATGCTGGGGGCTGTGGCAGATGCTGAGACAAAACTCACGGCTGGCAACTCGTGCACACATCCCTGAATTGACTCCAACCAACAAGAATTGATCCCTGCCGCTCTCTCTGCCCCTCTTTGTGGCAAACTTGGGGCCCAAAGGTCACTTCTCACACTGCACTCAATAAAAATTGTCTTTGAACCACCTTTCTGCTCCCAGTAACTGAGTACCTCCAAGATGGGAGAGGCAGAAGAGGAGGAGATAAGGAAGGACCAGAAATGAGTGTGGTGTGCTCGAGGAACCAGCCTTGGTCTGTGCACTCACAATTCCACCTTGCCGAGTTTAAATGAATTAAAAGTGTGTCTCTGTGACCCAGC
Organism: Nicator chloris; assembly: GCA_013400495.1. Lineage (NCBI taxonomy): Eukaryota > Metazoa > Chordata > Aves > Passeriformes > Pycnonotidae > Nicator > Nicator chloris. The sequence continues at coordinate 322,972 of WAAE01020611.1, forward strand.
AGTGACCTCTGAAGACATTTGAGGACAGGACCACAATTTTAGGCCCGTAATTCTACTCAGCACCAAGTTGTTCTGATCCTGAGGCCAAAGGGCAAGGAAATGTCCTTAAATGCTGCTGTGACAGCTGTGATAAATCATCTTTGAATCTATTTTGGGATGTAAGAGAGATGAACATTTAAATACGCACTTCAATCTGGTCAAACACTGCACAGATTCCACAATTTCTGCATTTCCTGTCCCTAATTTTAAAGCACTGCCATTCCTGGCAACCCTGTAAGGAGCACGTGGGTCTTTTCACTTTTGGGATATTTTGTAAGGATTGGGGTTTTTGTGTTCCTCAGGCCTGTCCCTGGGGATCCAGGGTAGCAGATGATGTGGGAAGCCCAACATGTGTACGAGAACATCGCTGCAGGCGAGCGGCTCAAATAGAATGGAAACATCCTGGCCTCCTAAAAAAGTTTCTGCCTTGGAATCCGTTCTCCCCTCCCCACAGGTATTCCCACAAGGTCAGGGCTGGAGTGTGGAAATAGCCCTGGCCCTGCTGGGACTGTGAGCAGGGAGCTCCCAGGCGCCCTGAGCAGGGCTGCCAGCAGCTTGTGGGCAATGAGGAGGGCTGGGAGCCTGCAGGCTGGACACAGCTCTGGATCAGGATCAGCCACATCCCAGAGTTCTGCCCATTCCTCGCTGTTTCCCAAGGGTTGTGTCTTCTGAGCTGTGTTTGCTCTCCGTGTGCACTGTGGGACGAGCTCTGTGGTGCCTCAGGAATGTTTCCCACTCCTTCTCCCACCGGATTTACAATGGACACTGTTGTCATTGGCAGCACGGAGCCCTCAAAGAGCCTTTTTGTCACCATGCTGGAGCGGGGACGTGTGGTGTGGAACGGCAGAGGAGCACTGGGGCAGCACCACGGTCCCACTCCATCACAAGGTCCCAGTGATGGGTGCCCACAACCACTGGAAGGAGTCTTGGGAATCACAGAGTTCCATCGGGCACCTCCCAGGGGTTCCAGTGCTCTGGGGTGCCCCTTGGTGGGGTTTTGGTGACATCCCCCAGTTCCCAGCCCCACCCCTGTGGGGACAGTGCCTTCCTCCAGTGTCACCAGTGACCCGCGCAGAGCCCATCCCAGTGGGGCCTCCAGCCTCCTCCCGGAGCCCCAGGAATCACGGAATATCCCGGGTGGGAAGGGGCCCACGAGGATCACGGAACCACAGACTCACAGAGTGTTAAAGGTTGGGAGGACCTTAAACCCCATCCGGTCCCACCCCTGCCATGGGCAGGGACACCTCCCACTGTCCCAGGCTGCTCCCAGCCCCAATGCCCAACCTGGCCTTGGGCACTGCCAGGGATCCAGGGGCAGCCACAGCTGCTCTGGGCACTCATCCCCCCAGCCCGGTCCCTTTCCTCATCCCAGCTCTGTTCCAATCCTGTCCCAGTCCCGATCCAGTTCCCATCCCAGTCCTGTTCCCCATCCTGGTCCCTTTCCCATCACAGTCCCGTTCAGATCCCAATCCCGATCCTGTTCCCATTCCCGATCCCATCCCAGTCCCAGTCCCGTACCCAGTCCCGTTCACATCCCGATCCCAATCCCGTTCCTATCTCGAACCCATCCCAATCCCGATCCCAATCCCGTTCCCAATCCCGTTCTCAAACCCGTTCCCAATCCCGATCCCAATCCCGTTCCCAATCCCGTTCTCAATCCCGTTCTCAATCCCGTTCCCAATCC